>CM039529.1:4453738-4496992 GCA_022433055.1 Begonia peltatifolia | reverse complement strand
TATGCAACATGAACTTACCTTAATTCCTTAGAACTACAGTTATCACTTGATTACCTACCCTTGGTGGCTTGAAAGCCTAAAATAATTGACTTCCATCAATAACACCAAAAATACATTTCACAAATAAATCATATTTAACTCTTCAAAATTTAGAATTTCCAGATGATAAAATTCCTCCAAAGTGAAAGAATATATCATATATATATATAAATCTAAATCAAAATAACCTTAAGCATTGACCAACCAAAACCAACCATTGCATATATAATTCTCGAAAATTCCTTTAAAGTGGCAAAACTTCAATAGTTCATATCTAATTGCATACTTATGTAAATCCAAAAATTCCAAAGCCTGTAGATTCCTTAAAAGGTCTATTTTATCATGCCAAAACAAACAAATCAAATGGAAATCTAGAATTTAGCTCAATACATTAAAACTGAAACTGTCTCGCATTCTTCTTATTTTTTATCAAAATTGTTTAACTCAATGTTTCCTTCAATTCAATCCTCCAACAAGTATTCCACTTGAAGGACAAACACAACCAAAGTAATAGGTGACACATTCTCCTTCTTCCATCACTACACACACTCTTTCTCTCTCTCTTAATTCACTTACATTTTTTTTTTTTTCTTCTTTCCTTCTTTCTTCTACTTCTTCATTCTTTTCCTTTATCTTTTTTTATGTGTAGACCTTATTTAAAATTTCCAACTTTTGACTTAATTAATAAATTTCACTTAATGATCCATAATAATCACATATAACACTATACACTTAAGTTAGATTGCATGATAAAATTATCGGGTGTTACATTCCACCCTACTTAATTAAAATTTTGTGCTCAAAATTTGCTTACTAAAAAATTCTGGGTATCATCTCATCATGTTATGCCACATTTATTAGGTCGCTTGTTCGACATTGTGGTCGCATCACAGAACCTTTACCAGTGAGATTTCATTATTGCGTAACATCTTTACAGTTGATTCCAAATTTCTCATGGTCTTTCTTCATAAGTTAGTATTGGCTGGATCTCGATATCACTATACTTCACAATCTGAGAAGGATTACGTATACACTTTTTCAGCATAGATTCGTGAAAAACGTTGTTGTGACACCTAAAATTTTTTTTATCGAGTATTTTAACAAGGAACATAAGATTATCGATAGATTTTAGAGACTTGCCAAATGAAAGAAAAATGGTTAAAAATCGAAAATCCTAAGACTAGGAAAATAGAATAACCAAAAAGAGGATTTATTAGTATACAGTTTAGGGTTTAATGAATCGATTTTAGTGTGAATTAATGGTTTATGGATAAATTAACGCGAAACTTCTTGAGGAAGCTTCCCACTATCCATGTAACCAAACACCTCATCTACCCTCACTCACTTATTCTTCCTCCTCCCTTCACGTAAACTCCTCTTCCCCTCTTCTTCCCCTCATTATTCTTCTTCTTCATTACATCTCTAGCACACTCTCCTCCCCCATTCTATTTTCTTCCAACGCCATTCTCTCCTTTCTCCACGATTCAAAGATATGAGGTAAGACTAAAGTTTAGCAAAGGGTTTTCATAAGTTAGGGCTAAAATTTTAAGGTGATTTGGATGCGTTTTTGGTGATCGTTCTAGGGTTCCAAAAATTTCCTTTCCCCTCTTGAAGATCGCCAAAAATTCATCATTTCTTGAAGATTAAGGTAAGGGAACTCCCCTTTGTTTGGTTGATAATTCTAGGGTTCATATGTGATAAATTTGTGGAGTATTGGTTATGAAATTTGTGGTTGTTGGATGTTTGATGGAGATGCACGAAATTATTGTCTTGTGGCTTAATTGGTTGCTCTTAAATAATTATACTTTGATGTTTGGATGGGTGTTGGATGAATTGGAATAAGAATTGAATTATCTGTTTTACTAACATGGTTCAATTGTGGGATAATAATTGCCTAATTGTTTATTATTGGTTGTGTTGAAAATTTGGGGATAATGTATAATACGAGGAGGTTATGCCAAAATTTTTAAAGAAATGCCTTAGGAATTTTAATGCAGTTGTTGAAATGTTCAATTGGAAATTTAATCGACTTCTTGGATTGTGGTTGTATTCAGGTTGATTGTTGATGCTATAATTGTAATATTTTAGGTTCGACTTCACAACGGGGAAAGTGAAATAAACTTGCTAAGGACACGAGGTAAGTGGGTGTTAGGTGTTTGGCCCTTAATGCCTTACATCACAAGGGTATTAGGATGTTAGAGTTGATGAATGGTTTTGATATATTGTGACTTACTTGGGGTTTGAGTGATATGTGTAGTGCTTGTATGTCATGTAGTTGTTAATTAGTGAGCTTTCTCCTCTTTAGTGTAAGCTAATGTACAAGTATTGCTAAAGTTACTCAGGATTTTGTTCATGTACGTCTATGTTTATGTGCATCATTCCACAGGCATCATGTTTTCCCAATGTGACATACATAACATTTTACATGCATGTTTTATGTAAAGAGAAACAATAACATGTAATGAATGTAATGGTTAAGTTGTAGGTGTGGTTGAGGATGGCTATGTTCGGCCACTTCGATGGTCCATGTTAGACCACTTTTATGGTCCATGTTCGTTTACTTCGATGGTCTATATTTGTCTACTTCAGTAGATCATGTTATGTTATGCACCTACTCCCCACATAAATTCCCCTTAACTCATGTTAAGTGAATTAAATGTAATGTAAAAGAACATATTTTTACGGAATCATGAATTCATGAGCATTCGACTTATAGTGTGAACCTTGTGATGTAGGTGACGAGATCGAAGGTGAGGAAGTTCAACCTCAAGTCGATGTATAGGTTTGGTGGCTGGAACGTGCTCATGGGGGGCGTTTTGTGCTTGGCGAGGAGATTCGACCCGTGGGACACATCTAAGTGACTCTTTTGGATAAATGTCCATAGACTTAAAGGTTTAGGTGGGTGGTAATCCCATTGTTTGGTGATATGTGTGGATGTCTTGGGGATTTGGAGGCATTTTGTTAGAAATATTTCAACGATAGGTTCTAACATTTTCTAAAAGATGTTTTGACGTATCGAAGTATTTTTTAGAAGAAAATGAAAGTTTTAGAATTTAGATGTAGTATTTTGAAGGTTTGAAGGAGGTTTGGAGGAATGGATGAAGTGTTGTAGGTTTAAAGGAAGAAAAGAAAAAAAAATGAGGAAAAGGGGTGAGATGCGCGTGGGTAGCGCGATGGAGCACGTGGGTCGCTGCAATGCGCGCGCGGAGCAATGCGGTGCTGCTGGAGGGCATGTGCCCGATCGACCAATCACCGATTGGGTGCGATCGATCGGCTGGGCATGAACAGGACGAGTTCGGCACCCGAGAGGGCGCCGATCGGTTGCGCCAAATGCAAGTGTGTGCGCGCCTGGAAGAGCGCGTGTACGTGACAGGTCGATGCGCGCGCCGACGACCTCCATGCCTCCCATGTTAAATTTTGTTGTTTTGGCATATTTTTTGTGCGTAGTCCAATCCAACTTCAAATGATTTCTTTCAAATTACTTCATAAATATTTTTTACTTATTTTAAAAAAGATTTAAAGGAGTTTAAAGTCTAAATTTTGATTGTTTTAATAGTTTTCGAAAAAAAAAATTTTATGTGAAAGTTTCTAAGTGTAAATGTAATGTCAAGAACGTGTCTCGGCTCGTTCTTGGGTCATGACAACTGGTGGTATCACCCTGAGTTTTAAAATTGTTTATGTAGACTACCTACCAGCTCAAACCACCGTACGAGGACACTCCATCGACTGTAAGTATTTGAGTTTAAGTAATTGTTATTAGATATTCATTTCTTATTTATAATGTGTGTAGGAATAACAACATGCCGAGGGGACCTAGATCACCAAGGGATGACCTTATTAGCCAGTTAATGAAGTCAGTGAACTGACAGTCAGAGCAACTGGGAATCTTATTGAGTAGAGAAGGAAATGGAAACAAGAACGAACATGGCAATGCTCCACATGACCCGTGTGGAGAGAGATTCAGGCGACTCAGACCTCCGACTTTCGACGGGCAATCTTTGGATCCCATGTGTGCAGAGGAGTGGTTCCGAACGATTGAGAGTATGTTTGACTACGCCAAGGTGGAGGAGAGTGAGAAAGTACTGTGTGCAGTGTTCCACCTGTAGAAAGATGCCAGCTTTCTGTGGGACACAATTAAGGCTACAACAAATACAGGAGTCATGACATGGGCGATATTTAAGATGGCTTTCTATGACAAGTACTTTAGCCGAGCAATCCGAACTAGCAAGATGGCGGAGTTTACCCAACTGTGCCAAACTAGATCAATGGCCGATTATGTTCGAAGATTTGAGTCCTTATCTTGCTTTGCAAGCCATCAGGTGAGTGAGGAAGAGAACAAGGTGTATCAGTTTGTCCAAGGGTTGAAGCTAAAGATTTTCAAAGAAGTGAAGACAGCAGGAATTGATGACGTGCTAGATCACAAGGTTCTTCAGAGAGGTACAATCACAACATAATAGGGGGTGGCAGCCACAACAGCAAAGGGGCATCAAAAGGCTCAATAGTGCACCTGTGGACCACGACAAAGGCAAACAACCTCAAGGGGCTTCTCAAGCTCCTTAGTGCCTTACGTGCCAAAGAAACCATTTTGGAAAATGTAAGCTCTATTCGGGTCGATGCTTCAAATACGACAAAGAAGTTCATAAGTCTAGGGATTGTCCCAGGCCAGACAAGAGGCAGTCAGGCGCTACGCCTAGAATCTTTGCCTTGATCGAGGATGAAGAAGCAGTACATCCGTCATCTGTTTCAGGTACTGTTTGATTTACAATGTAGCAGTATATATGTTAATCGACCCGGGTGCTACCCATTCTTTTATAGCAAGTGAATTTGTGTCCCAATGAAATTTGTGTTTCATTCCGGCCGACCAAAATTATAGTGTCATGTCGCCTTTTGGGGAATTTTTGTGCTCTGATCAGGCGGTACAAGGAGATATTGTACCGGTGGCGGCCAAAAATGGTACGCAAACTTGATTGTAATAGGTATGAACGGGTATGATGTAATTTTGGGAATAGATTATTATTCAGACACTATGCCGTATCAACTGCAGGTAGGTAACAGTGGACTTTCGACCTCTTAATGGTGAAAGTTATTCATTTCAAGCGAGACAAGATGCCTATAAAATCGTCCATAGATGCCCAACGTTTGCTAAGACCGGTATGTATGGGCTTTCTAGCCAATATATTTGATACACGGAGACAGAATGAGAAGGAGCTGTAGGATATTCTGGTGGTTCAGAAATTTGCACAAGTTTTGTTAGATGACTTGCTGGGTTTACCTCCTGACAAAGAAATGGAGTTCACTATTGATGTCTACCCTGGTTCTGCCCAGTGTCTAAAAATCCTTATTGAATGGTGCCAGCTGAATTGAAGGAGTTAAAAACTCAACTAAAGGAGTTAGTAGATAAAAGTTTTATACGCCCGAGTGTTTCTCCCTGGAGTGCTCCGGTACTATTTGTCAAGAAAAAGGATCTCCTTACAAATGTGCATGGATTACAGGGAGTTAAATAAGCTGACCGTAAAAAATAAGTATCCGTTGCTAAGGATTGACGATTTGTTCGATCAACTACAGGGGTCCAGAGTGTTTTCAAAGATTGATTTACGTTCGAGATTTTATCAATTGAAATTCAAAAGTTGAAGATATTCCGAACACGGCGTTCAAGACCCGTTACGGGCACTATAAGTTTCTGGTGATGTTTTTAAGTTGACGAATGCCCCGGTGGCCTTTATAGACTTGATGAACAGGGTATTTTAGGATTTTCTGGATAAGTTCGTGATAAACTTCATTGATGATATCTTTGTAGTGCTCTGAAAACCCACAAGGTTTCCGGTACGTCTACTACTACTACTCACTGCTCTGATACCATCTCTGTAGCGCCCCCAAGTCGTCCCCAGACCTGAGTCACTAACTCTACTCATACCCTTGGGGAAAATTCGTGTAATAATTTAAAACTTCGTTCCTCGAATTAAAATGACCTTTTTGAAAACGTTTAAAATCGTTGCAGTGGAAGACTTTGTTTAAAATTAATTTAAATAAAATTTCAAGTTTTTAAAACATTAAAAGACATTTTCGTTCGACCACTGTAACCACCGGTCGACACTTTATTTGCTTATGTTTTCATTGGTCGACCCTAGCGGTCGACACCTCTCTGCTCATCACACTAACCGGTTGACACTTGTGAACACAGGTCGACACTCCAATCTTCTCTACCCGCACCGACAGAGAGCGGTGGACACCTATCTTCACAGGTCGACACCTTCATCCTCTCTGTTTTTACCGGTCGAACCTTGCGGCCGACACTCCTACCATCTTTACATTAACCGCTCGACACCTACAGACGTAGGTTGACACTTGATTCGGCTTGCCTTCGCAGGTCGACCATCGCGGTCAACATTTGCCAAGTTTGGTTGACCACTAAGCCTATCGTTTGACACTTCCTTCTGAGAAATCCGACTAGAAACCTTAAACTTTCCCAAGAATAGTCGGACTTTCGACTCACCACTAAAATAACACAAACGTACACTTTTCCATCAATTTAAATCATTATTTACATAAAAAAAAAAGACTACTGACGTTTCAAATCCGTCTATACATCCAAATGACTCAAAACGATTTCGACTAAACCCCAAAACCCGTACCTACGTCCACCATGGTCAAAACGCCATAATAGCTGGCCGGACCGTACACGAGTGCACTTGTCCAACCGTCTCCTAGTCCTGGGTACGCTCTAATTACTCACCAGCTATCGCTTCGTCACCTACATCACAGAGCTCATCTATTAGTCTAATGCTAAGTAAGTAATGCACACAAAACCTTAAACACTGAACAAACACATCCTAACATATGCAGTTTTTACAGTTTTGTCTCTACTTTTCGTTTTGTCTCTTTCTTACATCTTCTTTATCTTCTTACTACTGGGTTCTTTTTTACGTGCTAGATCAAGGTGACACACCTCGCGGCCCACCTCACGAGACAAGGCCAGGATCGATCTAGTAAAGTGACACACCTCGCAGTCCACCTCTCGGGACAAAGCCACCACGTAAAGCGAGAAAAGAAGTGATACACATCGCGGTCTACCTCACGGGACAAGACCACTCAACCCCACCTTCATTATCTTCTTACGTATCTTCTCATTTCGTTCATCACGTCACATCCTACTGTTTCCTTTCGTAAACCATGAAAATTTGTTTTCGTTTCGTTCTCATACTTTAAAATCATGAAGCATAATCAACTAAAACATAATATAAAATAAATGTGCATGCAACCTACCAATCTGTGACGTAGGCCTGAAGGCAAAAACACCTACTACACTACTTACCTGACGTCCTTAGCAACTCATTTGTATATGGCTCACTAACTGGAGAACCTATAAACGACACATTTATCAATTGTACTTTCCTTTCAACTCGTAAAACTCTAAAGAGAAATAACACTTTAACAACTAATCTAACTAAACCCAGAATCCAACGCTATTTCTGACTACCATTAGGAAATTCATAACTATCACAATTCTTATCCAATTTTGACAATACGAATTGCTACGTTTTCCTTAGGACGTCTAGTCCCTAACGGCCTCATCCACTTCCCAATTCCTCTTCCACAGTTTGGCTGAACGCGGCCGAAATGAAACCATTCCATAACTCGAGTATATGGTTATCCAAACGCTCAATCTCTTCCATAAAAATGCATAATCTACTCCTACTTCAAGATTAAACACCAATACACGAATACAAATCGATTATAATCTCAAAATCTCGTATCTCCCTCCTAGGGTTCACCAAAACTACCCAACACCCTCTCTAACCTCGCTCTTACCGCTCAAACTACTAAAAGACTAACTATCTGCTATAAAACTAACTAAAACTTACTGTAAATTGAAGAAACAAGGTGGAAACAGAGAAGAACTCGGCGCTGGAAGGAGAGAACACAGGGAAGAAAGGGGAAAATGGAGGGCTTCGGTCCTGGGAGGAGAAAACACCCTAGGGTGTTTTGATATATGTTTTTTTTTAATAATCATTTACCTAACCGCCTAAATTTTTCGCCCTTATTTCCGACTAGAATTTCACCGTTTACCGTTACGTAAACCCAAAAATTATTTAACAGGAAATTCCTAGCGTTACAATCTTTGTCTATTCCTTGGATGAAAGAGAACATGCAGGGCATCTTAAGGCAGTTTTATCTACTCTAAAGCGGCATCAGTTACATGCCAAGTTTTCTAAGTGTGAATTCTGGTTGGATCAAGTCAATTTTCTAGGTCATATTATTTTCTAAAGAGGGTGTTTTAGTGGATCTAGTCAAAATTCAAGATGTGAAAGAATGACCACAGCCAAAAAGTGTCAGTGAAGTGCAAAGTTTTATAGGCCTGGGTGGATATTATAGGAGATTTATAGAAGTATTCTCTATTATTGCCAAGGCTTTAACTAATTTGACGAAGAAAGATGTGAAGTACGAATGGTTTGTAGCCTATGAGAAGAGTTTTCAGACCCTAAAGTAGAAATTGACCACAACCTCTCCATTGATACTTTTGGTGGAAGACATGAAGTTTAGTATTTATTGCAACGCTTCCAATGTTGGATTGAGATGTGTATTGATGCAGGATGGAAGGGTGATTGCCTATGCTTCTAGACAGTTAAAAAGTTATGAACAGAACTACCCTACGCATGATCTGGAGTTGGCAGCCGTAAGGTTTGCATTGAAAATATGGAGGCATTACCTTTATGGATAGAAGTGCGAGGTATTTTTAGATCATAAAAGTCTTAGATATCTCTTCACGCAGAAGGAGTTAAATATGAGACAAAAACTGTGGCTGGAATTCATCAAGGATTATGACTGTGGCATCCCGAAAATCCACTAGTTTCCAGTCCGCTGTGATTCCATCACTGTGGCGTTCTAACTCTCTCTTATCCAAACTATACTTAAAACTAATCAAGGGCGATTTAAAAAAAAAACGGGCGATAAGACCCTCAAGTAAAAAATCTAAACATAAAGAGGGCTAAATGTTTTTTTGAAATTTTGGCAGAGTAACGCATAGAAATGACTATCCCCAAAACAAACTAAAC
Source organism: Begonia peltatifolia (assembly GCA_022433055.1). Lineage (NCBI taxonomy): Eukaryota > Viridiplantae > Streptophyta > Magnoliopsida > Cucurbitales > Begoniaceae > Begonia > Begonia peltatifolia. The sequence goes on along the minus strand of CM039529.1, from coordinate 4,487,900 downwards.
CTATATACAACATGTCCAAACTACGATATCATATCCATTACGGACTAAATCATCAATCCATCAATCAAAACTCATTCGAAATCACCCAAAGAAAACATAGTTGAAAGAAAACGAATCCATTAACCAACATTGAAGAACATCCACAGTATAGGACAATGAAATACTCGTAAGTACAAATATATATATATATATATATAAGATACAAAGCCAAAAACTACCCATCAGAAATCATCAAAGTAAACCAGAGTTGAAGAAGAACAAGTTCATTGACTAAAATGAAGAAAATCCACAGTATAGTGCAATGCAATGCCTTTATGTTTGGACATATACACACACTACAAAATCGCCCAAAATGCCCCTCAAAACCCCAAATCCCATCCATACCAGCCTAACTCCATGGGTCGGGTTGCCCTAACATGCAGCCATTTGTTGCCTCGGTCGCGCGCCGCCAACTGCCTTACTTATTAGTACTGGGATCTCGAAACTCACCGGCAGTAAACTTTGCACCTACACCGCAGAACACAAAATGTAACCCTAATGCTTATCAAGTACTGCGATATGGAAAGTAAAACCGACAATGCAATCCTATCACATGCAGTCTCTACACTTTCACTCATGTTGTCGTAACTTGTGCCGCATTGTACAGCTGCACAATGGTGAGGCTGGACTCTCTCGCCACACCACCCCATGACACGTCGCCACCATCCTGATTCCTACAGCAACGAGGCCCACGAGCTACCCACACACACATCATCCTCACCGTCACATGTCACACTCCTCTGTATCTTAAAACATGCTCAAATTCATTCTCGTACTGTTTTCAAAACATGATGCATGAGCAAAACAGTAAGCACGCACATCACAAACACACAACCACTTCTAAAGTCCTGTAGTGTAGGCCCACAGGGGTAAGACACATATAAACACTACTTACCTGGCGTCCTAAGCTCTTGTGGTTCTCAACTTCACCAAAACCTGCGCAACCTACAACAGAAAGCCACTTTCTGTCAAAACTCATCCCAATACTCTACTCATGCACTAAAACCATCATACTAACACAATACACCACTAATTAGCCAAAATCTCTCACTAACCCGACTCAGCCCAAAAACTGACACAAACATCCAACGTACATAACTTTTGCATCGGTTAATAGAATCAAATGATTCCAGCTGTTAAACGCTCCTCTAAGAACCTAGTTTAAGATATTAGAACAGATTGTAAAATGATAAGCCGGAGCTAGGTGAAAAACACCAAAAGCAGAATCTGCCCTTCACCCAAAAATTCCACATTTTTGGTTCTTCAACAAAACTCACTAAATTCCTCACCAATCTATTACATTTTAACCTATTAAGTATAATCTAATAACAATTTGAAGTTTTCAATTCAAAAAACCAAAATTCACAGCATACTCCCTCACGATTTTCTTCCAAAATTGTGCATTCCTTAACTAATTGATTGAACACCATGAATTACACCTCAAAACATCCAAATTTTACCCCAACAACTAAGAAATTTAAAGCAGAATCGAACTCTATTCAATTAGCCATCAGAACATAAAAGAGAGGAGAGGCTTACTGAGGGTGACAATCGGTTCTCTGCGTTTGGACGGAACGAGAAGAAGAAGAAGAACACCAGCAGAGTGCTCAGTCACCGGCGATAGAGCTGGACGGAGGCTCTCCCTCTCGCGGTCATCGGCAGAATGTGCTCGAGTCTCTTCTCGGGAGCTCGAGCTGCTGAAACCGAATGGCTTATTCATGAAGCCATTCGGTTTTTAATTAATTTTAATCCTTTTTTCTGTTAATTAAATTACTAAATCACCCCACATGTTTTGAACCACTGTATTTTCGTTAAGGTCACGTCCTTTCGACCTAAAAATTCAAAAATCATTTTCCAAATAAAATCCTAAATTTCTTAAAATTAATAAGACCGTTAAAATCTCCCACGAAATTCTCTCAGGACGTTAAAATAATTCAGAAAAATTTTGGGTTATTACAATGACTTTGAGATAAAGTATCATCCTAGAAAAGTTAACGCAGTGGTAGATGCTTTAAGTAGGATGCCAAAGACGATGCAGTCTGTAGTTTCTAGTATATTAGTTCCTTTGAAGAAGGAAATTCAAAAGTTTGATTTGGAGATTGTGACCTCCCGGAAACCCTACACGATTCCTGGTTCATTCACTACTCTGATACCAACTCTGTGCATCCCCGATCCACCTTAGACTGGGTTGCTACTTATTCCCTATTTCACTCGTATCGTAAAATTCGCATAAAATTTTAAAACTTTTATTCCTCGACTTAAAACGACATTTTTGAAAATATTTTAAATGGCATTGCAGCGAAAAACTCAATTAAAATCAGTTTGTATAAAACTTCATTTTATGAAACGAAAAACAGAGACACCCGGTCGACACCTGTAAGCATCGGTCGACACTTGGGTCGTCTCGGGTTTTTCTTTTCATCGGTCGACACTGGCAACGCCGGTCGACACTCTAATTCTCTCTGTTTCCATTGGTCCACACCTCTACCATCCCTTCATTCCAGGTCGACACCTACAGCCGTAGGTCGACACTTTGATCCCCTCTGTCTACGTAGTTCGATCTTCACGGTCGACACCACTGCCATTTTTACACCGACCAGTCGACACCTATATCCATGGGTCGACAATTACTTTGGCTCTACCCGCGCAGGTCGAACCCCGCGGTCAACACTCACCTTCCATTTTACACTGACCGATTGACACATATCGACTTCGGTCGATACCTTGCACCAGTATATATAAAAATAATACCAGTTTAGAAAAAACACACGACGAACATTTCCACGAAGTAAAACCTATATTTTTAAAATATAATCTCTCCAAGTGATTTAAAAAACAAGACATAATCCCTACTACAATCCCGACTATAACTGTACCACACAACCTATTTATTCAAAAATCTATACACAGCTGTTTAACACAAAATGCTTACAAAATTCCACCACCTATCCTACCATGGTCGTTTTGCCCCAACAAACTGCCTGACCCGGTATACGGCGTACACCACCAATCACCATCCTAGGCATGCCCGTCACCTAACAACTCACTAAAGCTCGTCGTCATTTACACCACGGAACACAAAACATAAGCCTAATGCTTAGCAAGTATGGAATATGAATTAAAAATCAATGCACAACTCAACCCCTAACACATGCAGTTTCTGTGCTCGGTTTCATTTTCGTTTCATTTTCATTGTTATCATCTTCCACTTTCACGTGTGAGTCAAGTAGACATCCATCCTTTCACACTCAGAACGACCAAACCATAACACACGGAGCAAGATTAGAGGCACATATCATGTTCACACATGGGACGACCATACATAATCTCCTCCCAACATCGATCATAGAACCCTATAGTGCTTTCTCACTAGGACGTTAACGATGAGGCGTTCACAAATTGTGTCATCTTACGTACTTTCATCCATGGGAACCCCCTAGTACTTTCTTACTATCACGTTAACGACGAGGCGTTGCCTATGCGTGACATCTTTTCTTATCTGATTACATTTCGTAAGCACAATTCAAAACATACTCAAAACACGTTCTTTTGTAGTTCAAAACCATGATAAATGTCAACACATATGCACAACCAATTGACCAAACAATAAATCAACAATCAAAACAAACAAACAATCCTACCATTCCATAGTGTAGGCCCAAAGGCAAATCACAAACAGTTTATCACTTACCCGGCGTCCTTGAAATTTCTCGTACTTCATAACTTCGTACGCTAACTGGGAATAACTATAAAATCACACATTCATCAATTCTATCTCGTTCAATTCATAAATTCCTAGCTTGAAAGTCATAACTCATACAAAACCAAAACTCTCCACTAAACCCGAAATCCAACTCAATTTTTGACCAACTTCAGAAATTCACAACTTCTCCAATACTCATCTGAATTGGACGATCCAAAGTGCTACAAACTCCACAGGATGTCTAGTTTCCAATGGTCCTATCTATTTCTTAATTGGACATCCATGACTTGGCTGAACGTGGCCGAGTGGAAATCGCTCCAAAATTCGAGCACTCGGATATCCAACCACTCAATTCTTCTCATAAAATCCTGTAATCTACTACTACTTCTAGTTTAAGCATCAGCATGTGGATAAAAATTGACTCTACATTCAATTTCCCGTATCTCCCTCCTAGGTTTTCACCAAATCACCCAATACCGTCACTAACTTTGTTTTTGTCGCTAAAAACAACTAACACACTAACTATCTACTCAGAAGTAACTAAAACTTACCATAATCTGGGAAGGAGAACACCGACGATGTTCTTCTTCTCTTTTTTATTTCATTTTATTATTTTTATAATAATAATACTTAATTACTATACTGCCCTCAACTCTTGACTGTTCAACAAATCTGCTATTCGATATGCGTTCGGTTGAAATCTTAAAATTTCTACTCCACAATTAGTCTCAAAATAATCTTTTACTTAAGGGCGAAAATTCTAGGTTATCAATTCTGACCAAAACTCCACTGATTACAATTACAAAAATTCAAAATTAATTCAAACGAAAAATTCTAGGTGCTACAGAGATAGTTTCAGAACTTATGGCCATGCTTTTGGATTTATCTATATGGTCCACCATTCTAGAAAGAATAAAAGAAGCTCAACAGAAGGATTCAAAGGAGAAGGATGGTATTTTAAACAAGTTGGCGGATACTTCTTCTAAATTTCGTTTTTCAGAGAATGGTATTTTGAAATTTAGGAACCGATGGTATGTTTCAAGAGACGAAGTTGATGTTTAGCACTGCATTTCATTATCAGACAGATGGACAATCTGAGCAGACAATTCAAATATTGGAGGACATGTTGACAGTGTGCGTGCTAGAATTTCAGGCATCGTGGAGCCACTATCTGCCATTGGTTGAGTTTTCTTACAATAATAGCTACCAATCCACTATTAGTATGACTCCTTATGAGGTGTTATATGCTAGAAAGTGTAGACCAACCTTGTATTGAGACGAGGTTGGCGAAGCAAAGTTGGTTGGTTCAGAAATTTTACAACAATTATCATAAAATGTTGCAGTTATTAAACAAAGAATGGAGACTGCACAGAGCTGGCAAAAGAGTTATGCAGACCAAAGGAGAGATCTGGAGTTTGTAATAGGAGATGATGTATTCTTGAAGATTTTGCCGTTCTTGAAGATTTTGCCGTTCAAGGGCATTATGCGTTTTGGTTAAAAGGGAAAGCTAAATCCATAGTTCGTCGACGCATTTCCTATTCTGGAGAGAATAGGCGCTACAACTTACAAGCTTTAGTTGTCTGCATCTATGGAAGGACTCCATAACGTCTTCCATGTGTCTATGTTGCGGAAGTGTGTACATAACTCGACTCATGTGGTAGAATCGGTGAATATTGAAATTCAGCCAACTTTGGCATATGAGGAGAAGCCGGTAAAGATTCTAGAATCAGCTGTAAAGGTCCTACGCAACAAAACGATTCCACTAGTGAAAGTGTTTTGGAGAAATCACAACATTGAGGATGCCAAGTGAGAACGGCAGCTGGATATGATGGTAGAATGTGACACCCAAAATTAAGGAAGGTAGAATGTGACACCCAGTATTTTAATTAGGAACATAGGATTATCGATAGATTTTAGAGACTTGCCAAATGAAAAAAAAGGGGTTAAAAACCAAAATATCCTAAGACAGGGAAAATAGAATAACCAAAAAGGAAATTTGTCGGTATACAGTTTAGGGTTTAATGAATTGATTTAAGTGTGAATTAATAGATTTATAGATAAATTAATGCAAAACTTCTCGAGGAAGCTTTCCACTATCCATGCAACCAAACACCTCACCTACTCCCACTCACTCATTGTTCCTCCTCGCTTCACATAAACTCCCCTTCCCCTCTTCTTCACCTCATTCTTCTTCTTCTTCATGACATCTCCAGCACACTCCATTCTATTTTCTTCCCACGCCATTCTCTCCTTTCTCCAAGATTCAAAGATTCAAGGTAAGACTTAAACTAAGCGAAGGGTTTTCTTAAGTTAGGGTAAAAATTTTAAAGTGATTTTCATGGGTTTTTGGTGATTGTTCTAGGGTTTCAAAAATTTCCTCTCCCCTCTTGAAGATTGTCCAAAAATCCATCATTTCTTGAAGATTTAAAAGTAAGGCAACTCCCCTTTGATTTGGTTGATAATTCTAGGGTTCAGATGTGATAAATTTGTGGAGTATTGGTTATGAAATTTGTGGAGTATTGGTTATGAAATTTGTGGTTGTTAGATGTTTGATGGAGGTGCACGAAATTATTGTCTTGTGGCTTAATTTGTAACGCCCCGAAAACCCACGCGGTCTTTGGCTCAAACTTCACCATCACCACCCCTACAGAGGCCTTGAGTCATCCCTGAACCCGGGTCGCCAACCGTACACTTACTCCTCACTTCGACAGAATTCATATAAAATTTAAAACTTTTGTTACTCGACTTAATTCAGCATTTTTCGAAAACGTATAAACTTATCGCAGCCGAAGACTCAATTAGAAATCGGGTTAAATGACACTTCACTTTTCAAATTATTCTAGAGAGACGTATCAGTCGACACCTGTAAACACCGGTCGACACCGTAATACTCCCCCCGGGTTATTCGATTATCTACACACTCAATCTTTTTCACAAAAACTTATAATCCACTCATATTCCTAGCTTAAACATCAACATACGTCTCGAGTTTTTCATCGGTCGACACGTCAATTCTCTCTGTTTCCATCGGTCGGTCACAATCTAACTAAAATAAATAACTACTTATAGTTAGTGGAGTACGCTGCATGGCGGCTAGCAATGTTGGGCAATTCTTTGAATGACTTGACCATAATGGCTCTTATACCAACTTCTGTGACGACCCAAAAATCCTACTTGATTCTCGGTTCACTACTGCTCTAATACCAGCTCTCTGCGTCTCGGTCCACCTTGGACCTGGTTGCTACTTACTCCCTATTTTGCTCGTATCGTAAAATTCGCATAAAATTTTAAAACTTTTATTCCTCGACTTAAAACGACGTTTTTGAAAATGTTTTAAACAGCATTGCAGCGGAAAACTCAATTAAAATCAGTTTGGATAAAACTTCATTTTATGAAACGAGAAACAGAGACCCCCGGTCGACACCTGTAAGCATCGGTCGACATTTGCGTCGTCTCGGGTTTTTCATCAGTCGACATTGGCAACGCCGATCGACACGTCAATTCTCTCTATTTACATCGGTCGACCCCCTGCGGTTGACACCTCTACCATCCCTTCATTCCTGGTCGACAACTACAGCCATAGGTCGACACTTTGATCCCCTTTGTCCGCACAGATCGATTTTCGCGGTCGACACTTACTTCGGCTCTGCCTACGCAGGTTGAACCCCGCGATCGACACTAACCTTCTATTTTACACTGACTGGTCGACACATATCGACTTCGGTCGACACCTTGCACCAGTATATATAAAAATAACACTAGTTCAGAGAAAACACACGACAAACATTTCCACGTAGTAAAACCTATATTTTTAAACATAATATCTCTAAGTGATAAAAAAAAAACATAATCCCTACTAAAATCCCGACTATAACCGTACCACACAACCTGTATTCTCAAAAATCTAGACACATGTGTTTAACACAAAGCGCTTACAAAACTCCATCACCTATCCCACCATGGTCGTGCCACCCTAACAAACTGCCTGCACTGGCATAAGGCGTATGCCACCAACACCATCCTAGGCACGCCCGTCACCTACCAACTCACCAGAAAGCTCGTTGTCACCTACATCATGGAACACAAAACGTAAGCCTAATGCTTAGCAAGTATGGAGCATGAATTAAAAATCAATGCACAACTCAACCCCTAACACATGCAGTTTCTACACTTTGTTTCGTTTTCATTTTCATTATCATCATTTTTCACTTTCACGTGTGAGTCAAGTAGGCGCACATCCTATTACACTCAGGACAGCCACACCATGACCCACGGAGCGAGATTAGAGGCACACATCGTGATCGCACACGGGATGGCCACACAAAATCTCCTCCCAACAGAGATCATAGAACTCTCTAGTACTTTCTCACTAGCATGTTAACGATGAGGTGTTCATAAACCGTGTCATCTTACGTACTTTCATCGATGGGAACCCCCTAATGCTTTCTCACCAGCACGTTAATGACGAGGCGTTGCCTAGGCGTGACATCTTTTCTTGTCTGATTACATTTCATATGCACAATTCAAAACATGCTCAAAACCCGTTCTTTCGTAGTTCAAAACCATGATGTATGACAACACATATGCACAACCAACTAACCAAACAACAAAACAACAATCAAAACAAACAAACAATCCTACCATTCTGTGGTGTAGGCCCGAAGGCAAACCACAAACAATCCATCACTTACCTGGCGTCTTTGAAATTTTCTCGTGCTTCGTAACTTCGTACTCTAGCTGGGAATACCTATAAAATTACACATCCATCAATTGTAATTCGTTCAATTCATAAATTCCTAGCTTGAAAGTCATAACTCATACCAAAACAAAAACTCTCCACTAAACCCAAAATCTCACTCAATTTCCTACAAACTTCAGAAATTCACAACTTCTGCAATACTCATCCGAATTGTACGATTCAATGTGCTACAAACTCCACAAGACATCTAGTTTCTAATGCTCCTATTCATTTTCCCAATTGGACATCCATAACTTGGCCGAACGTGGCTGAACGGACACCGTTCCAAAATTCGTATAATCGGCTAACCACTCACTTAATCTTTCCCACCAAATTTTGTAATCTACTCCTATTTCTAGCTTAGGCACCCACATGCGAATAAAAATCAACTCTACATTCAATTTCCCGCATCTCACTCCTAGGTTTTCACCAAATCACTAAATACCCTCATTAATTTCGGTTTTAACACTCGAAAGGGCTAAAGAACTAACTAACTACTAGTAACTAACTAAAACATACCTTAGAATTCGAAGATTCACTAAAGAACGGAGGAGAATCGTCGAGGGCTTCACGCAGAAGAGGAGAAGTGCTGAAGGGTTGCGTTGGAGAATAACACCGTAAGGTGTTTTAGCTTCTCTTCATCATATTTTTTTAATAATAATAATAATAATAATAATAATAATAATAACTTAATTACTCTTTTGCCCTTAATCCATAACCGTTTAATAAATATGTTATACGGTCTGATTCCGGTCGGATTCTTAAATTTTTCTTTTCTCCATTAGTCTCAAAATAATATTTTACTTCAGGGCAGAAATTCTACGTTATCAATTTTGACCAAAACTCTAACGATTATAATTACAAAAATTCAAAATTAACTTAAACAGAAATTCTGGGTGCTACATGTATATTTTTTACTTTACTTATCACTTAACTTAGGTTCAAGGGGACTCGAGTAGGGGAGTATGCACATATACAGGAGTCCTTGGGCGAGAACAAGTTTTACATGGTCCTAGAGAAGGACAAATAATGGGGGTGCCCGGTCTTACATAATCCTAGAGAAAGATAAAACATATAGCCATACTAGCCATGTCCTGCAGTTAACCATTTACATACATTACAAATTCTTGTCATTCTTACATAAAACATGTAAATAAAACATTTTGTATTTTTTTCTTAAAATATGATCCGTGATCCATGAGTATGCACATATGTCGTAACATAAACATAGCTCAAAATAACATACCATCAAAATAGAACGAAATGTAACTCGGGATGTAAGGCTAAACTTAGACACTTGACATTTCTTATGACCTAACTACCCGTGACACATAACCTATCACAATATACAACTCCTAAATAAGATTTATATCTCCTAGTACCCTTGCAATGTAGGGTTGTAAGGGCCGAATCTACTCGCCCACATACCTCGGTTCCTTAGCAATATCTGAGCACTTAGCTCATTTTTCTTCTTTGTGATTTAGCCACTCCTGTAACATATGAACCAACCAAACATATCATCAACATCACATACACATATCCAATTCAATTAGCTTAAACTTCATCAACCGAACCAGAATTCATCCATTCACACTACAATTCTCAGAATTCTACTTAAAACCGGCTAAACGTCAAACGTGCACAACTCACTCAATTCTTAACAAAATCCAACTATTCAAAAGCCAAAATCCAACTTAAAGAGTCTAGTTTAACATGATATCATTTATTTTCAAACAATCAAGAACAATCAATGGTAGAAAAACAAACATCCGAGCTGTCTTGTATTTTGGCCATAAATTTTTATCCAACTTCAAGCATGCATAACTTTTGCTATACTCAACCAATTTCATCGATTCCAGTTGCTATGGAAACCTTAAAGAGTCTTCTCTAACATGGTGGAATCTATTTATCAAGAACCAAACTTAGTAAATGACAGAAAAATCAGAATCGAAACTTCCCTATTTTTGCCAATATTTCAACCCTAGTATCAAATTTCGATCCAACATGCATACTATCCATTATCTATCAATTCTACTCCATTGAATCATCATAAACCATGTTTAAATTATCAAACAAGAAGGAAACGTGAGTCAAAATCTTAGATTTTGTAAATCATAAAACCCACCACCAAAATCTTCAAAACTATCATCAAAACTCACAAATACCTATTGTGGCATCTCGAAAATCCACTGGTTTCCAGTTCACCCTGATCCCATGACCCGTCCTGAGACGCCCTGAGTTATTCGAACTCGGTTTGCTACCGATCGGAGTTGTCTAAACCCGGAGTCGACACTTGACTGCGTACTCGTGCTAAATCATCCCCCTCTTTTTCTCTGTTTTCTTTTTCTTTCCATGTTAACGAGATTCCGGTTGACCTCTGTGAGCTTCGGTCGACACCTATCCCATTCTGCACCCAAGGGTCGACACCTATGAACATAGGTCCGCACCTTGGTTGCCTCTGCTAGCACAGGTCGACACCCTATTTTTCTCTGTTCGCCTCAGTCGAACCTTGCGGTCGACGCCTCTATGTTCATTTCACTAACCGGTCGACACCCTAATCCTCTCTGTTTGCATCGATCGAACCTTGTGGTCGACACTTTTACCATTTTTACACTAACTGGTCGACACCTACTCGCACAGATCGACACCTAGTTTTGTTCTGTCTCTATAGGTCGACCCTCGCGGTCGACATACGCCTATTTTGGTCAACACGTACGTGGATAGGTCAACACCCTACACCAGCAGCCTTAAATAAAAACGTCGAACTCGAGGAAAAAGAAAATGAACACAAAACATTTCGATCATTTAAACCAAATCTCAAATTTTTCACACCATCATAATCCTCCAAATAGCTTCAAATTCGACTATATATCACCATGACTACTAACGTTTGAAATCCATTTACATCAAAATCTGTACACGAGTACTATACTCCTGATGTGAACTACTCAAATGAATCCTTCAAAAACCCACCATACCAATCTAACTCCACAGGTCAGGTCGCCCTAACAAACTCCACCTGCCAGTACATAGTAGTGCACTGCCAACTGTCTGCTACTCCTTGCTAGGCTCAGGAAACTCATCCTCCTGATCAACTGTACCTACACCACAGAACACATGTCAGCATAAGACTTAGTAAGTAGTGCGAAAATGAACATGAAAACCATCAATGCAAACCTAACACATGCAGTCTATACTTTCTCACTTATGTTGTCATACCATAACGCGTATCACACAATCGTTATACTGAGTTAGGAAGCAGATCAGGTTTCCCAAGTCGATTCTCATACTGCATTGAAAGGCGAATTACTTCCTTCGAGGCCACGTCGTACGCCTGCCCCAGGTAGTTGGCCCTCAAGCCACACTGCCCTGACACGTCGCCATTGTCTCGGCTGGACTAGCAACCAAGCCCAAAAGTCGCACACGCATCTCATATCAACAATCCTCATACAGAGTTGGGAAACCGATCAACTTTCCCAAGTCAATTCTCTTTCTGCGTCAAAGGGCAAATTACTTCTTTTGAGGCAGCATAACCATTTTTCCTCACCCTTCACATTCGTACTTAAAATCATGCTCAAATTCATTTTTGCCACACTTTTCAAAACATGATGAATGACTAAAACGAAACATGCAAAACACACAACACATAACCCACCCTTACCATCATATGGTGTAGGCCTATAAGGCAATGCACATGCATACACTACTTACCTGGTATCCTGCGCTTTCGTGGTGCTTGTTCCTATCAATTATGGGCTTGACCTAAAACATAAACATTCGCTCGTCAACACTCACTTCAAAATTCACTATTCGTGCTAATAATTGTGGATTTCTAGCTAAACCCGAAAATCAAACTAAACTAGGTCACTAATTTGATTCGACCAAAAACCTACCTAAACTTCTGACGCGTATAAGGTTTGCTACGGTTATCGGAATCGCACAAAGCCAGTGGCTAAACACTCCATACGGAACCTATTTTAACATACTAACAAGGATTTTGAAATGATAAACCACAGCTAAAGTGGAAATCCAAGAACAGAAATCCTACATTCAATGCTTGGATTCAACATTCGCAACTCTTCTCTAAACACTATGTTTTAGCACAAAAACTTAAGAAATCGAAACCCCATTGAATCCCCGCACTCAGCCACCGAAATGGAGAGGAGAGGAGAGAAAAACGCTTACCGAAACGAAGAAGGAGCGTGTTCTGTGCGGGAGAAGGAAGAAAACGGAAGTGGCGAGCTTTGTTCACGGGCAACGAGGAAGGACGAGGCGTGCACAGTCCCTGCGCGAAAGAGAATAAAACAAGGGTGGAATGTTTTCCTTTTCTTTCCCTTCGGCTGAAAGAAAGAATGAGCTGAAGCCACTCTTGTTTTATATATTTTAATATATATACATAAAATGCCCTCACGTTTTAATCCTCTAAAAATTTTGCCAATTTACGTCCTTCCATCTTTAAAATTCATAAATTTTCTTTAGAGTTCATTCTTAACTTTTCTCCAACTAATTAATCCGTTAAAATTTCTCGCGGAACTTACACGGGACCTTAATTATTCTGGTAAAATTTTCAGGTTACTACACCTATCATTGAGCAAATGCAACCAACCATACACATTTTTTTTACCTTAAATCTTTGGAAGAGAGAGCTTTGGTGTGGAAGAAAGATTCACTTCAGCAGGGGAGAAGAAAAGTGTCGTGGAAAGGGGAGGAAATAGAGGGAAGCTCCTTGTTCCTTTTATGGAAAGGAGATGAAGGAAAATGAGGGAGAAGGAGCCGTCGTTCATGAGAGGAAGGAGGGAAATGAGAACGGAGGCATGCTAGCTGGAGGGGAAAACCAGAGAAGGGAAGGGAATGGGTGTTTCATGTGAGAGGGAGAGGGAAGAAATGAGTGGGTGGGTGGTTGGTGGTGGTGGTTAGGGATGGCTTCTTCAAGAAGATTTGCCATTTAGTCCATAATTTCCACTTAATTCGAATTGTTACCCCTTTTTGTCCTATGCCTTCAAATTTCCTACTCCGGCTATCCGATTTTCTCAATTTTAAGATTTTCGATTTCTCAATCCCTTTTCTTTTATTTGGCAATTCACCAAAAATTTGTTGGGAATTCTATGCACCTAAGTTAAAATGTCCAGAAAATCTCGAGTTTTACAATTAAGCCACTAACCTCTTCAGTTAAGCCATTAAGTTTACCTTGCATGCTAGACTATTCTCCTTGATGGGTATGAGTCTTGGTTTGGGGTATATCTTTGCCCCAGTTTAGTTCTTGGCTTAAGTCATGGTTTGGTTCACGAATAATTTCAATTCTAGTCTTCATGGTACTAACCTAAGTTTTAGAAAGAAATTTTAATTAGTTATGTGTCCCTAATCCTAGGGTTTTTGGATAAGTGACTAAAACTAATTAAATTTCACCTAAATTTTCAAGCATTCTTTGTTAGGTAAGTAAAGCTGATTAGGTAGTGAGTTTATCCAACTTAATGTGCGAGTAATTTTAGTTTAGTTCTCTAGATAAACTTACAATATATATGCTCTAAGGTTTTAGGATAGTTTATGTAACACTAAATGACATGCCTCGGAGACCTGTTACCCGATCTCTAATCAATACCCTTGCTTTACTTAATCTTGACGCTCATAACTTCGTCTCTTTTGTAGGTGTTAATCTAATTAAGGAGTCCACATAAGAGCCTTGCTTGATTGATATGAACTAACCTCTCCACCTTTTGACTCTGGATGCACGGATGAACTCACCTCAAGGCCCAATGGGAATTTGTTTTCCCCGCCCAAATACCGAGTAACCATTTCATCGTTTTTTTTGTGGGCAAACACTAGCATTTTTTTTGTACGAACTATATAAATTGCATCATGCATTAGATTGTTGGTTAGGATTAGATGTATGATGATGGTATGATTTGGGTTGAAGATCAAGAAAGAGGTCTGGTCCAAGAAAGCCCAAAGATCCACAATTTAAGGTATGGTTTATGTAGGTACAACTGATAGTGGAGGCAAGTATGGATGACATGACAAACACTCCTCCTTTGATCACCAAGTTGCAGCAAAGTATATCAACCATTAAATGTGTGGACATGGGGCGCACACGAAATCATTGCCGAAGACAACGCGTGCTAGCATGGACCAGCGCATGTTTTGTATGGCCGAGAGCAAAGCACAACGCTCCAACGGCTATTTTCGCCAACAAATACATTTTACTTTCCTTTCTAGTTTTTCATACCCGATTCCTTTTGAGTCCTTATAAATGCATTCCGAAGCGATTGTAATAAGTTGAATTTGAATATTTGGAAATCTTCGGGGCGTTGCTGCTGGTGTGTTCTTCACCACCTTATTGTCTATCAAGCCAATGTTTCTTGATAGCTCTCATCTTACTCCTCACTGCCATCTCTGAATGGAGTGCCAGTAGAAGTAAGAAAAAACCACTCCCCAAGTGTTGTTGACATTCTTAATTGTTCATCACCCAAAAATGCTCTAGGTTGTTTTCAGACATGCCATGGTGTTACGAATACACCTTGGAAAAGGAGGCCTGTAAACTCAAAAGGATATTAGCTCCTTGGTGCTCAACCAAGCCGAGAGTAGTTCGAATGAAACCAAAAATAAACTAGAGCAAATGTGCAGCAAATAGAACGATGACTTGAGGGATTAGTGTTCTGTGAGTAAGGGTTTGATGGTGGTTAATATGGTCCAAGTTATTTAGAAACTCATTGTAAAAACATCCTCAATCGGCCGATGCACTAAATGTGTAGTTCTTGGCTAAACTATCTTTCCAAGGAAAGAAAGTTGATTTGAGGGAACCAGTTATGACCACTAAAGTTGATTTGAGGGAACCAGTTATGACCACTTCTCACTGGTTTCTAACCCTTGAGAGGGAGGAGGAGAAGATGATGTTAAATCTCTGCAACAACCTCGGGTTGAAGAGCTAGGAGGTTTCCTCCTTTCAACCAAGGCCGATGCTTACCTTGAGGCTTGGATGCTCTCGGTTTCTCCTAAGCAAAAGGGGCTCTATTTCATTAATCAACCAACATTTTATAGTCACCAAGAGCCATGATTTATAGTCTTAAGTAGCCGTGTAACACCCAAAATTTTATCGAATAACTTAGCTATGTACATAGATTCACCTAAAATTTTAGGTATAGCCAAGTTAATGAAAAAGAAATTTAGAATCCAAAAAGGTTGAGAATTTAAGGATAGAATAAATAAAGAATGAGTTAAAATGCATCAATTTTTAAAATGGAGATTTGGATTAGATTGCAAAGCTTCTCCAAGAAGCTTCACACTAAACCAATAACCAAACATACCCCCTCCCCACAAACGCTTTTTTCGTCAACTCATGTTCTTCTCCCTCTCATTACCCATCACTCTCTCTTCCTTCACATGTTCTTCTCCAACACACTTCTCTCTCCCTTCCTTGCGATTTCTCTCCTCCTCCTCCATAGCTAAAGCTCACCCTTTGGGTTAAGCCATCTTCGTCATCAAAAATCAAAGGTAAGATGAGTTTAACTTAAAGGTTTAACAAGTTTAAGGTTTATATGGGAGAGATAAGTTGTTTTATTGTGTTTTGTTAATGGGTGTTGAGTTGTGAGCTGTGAGTTGTGATGCACAAAAATGGAGTTTTCTTTGATTGTTTGATGGTCAATAGAATGGTAATACTTGGTTGGTGGTTTATGTGGAAAGAAGTGGATATTTGATTGAGATTTGTAGAAATCTTAACAAATTAGCGCTAAAATGCAGGGTTTTGATTTTGACAGAATTCGGCCAAGTTAATGATTTGTTTTTGATAGATGGATTCCACCATGTTAAAATAGACTCTCTAAGTTAAATATTGGCTTTTGAATCGTTGGATTTGGATATGTATATTAAAAGTTGTGGATATTTGAAATTTAGCTGATTTTAATTGGTATTTCGAGATTTAGTTTTGAATGGATAAATTTTGATTTGGTTGATGAAGTTTAAGCTACTTGATTGGTAAATGCATGTGTGTTGCTATTAATGTTTAATGCACATTTATTAGGTTTGAAATCACCAAGGAAAAGTGATCAAGATTTGCTTGAAGTGCCAAAAACCAAAGGTAAGTAGACGTTGCATGTGTTTGGTATTTTTGGCCAATATCACAAAGGTACTAGGATGTATAAGTTCGATTTTGTTAAATGCGTGTTGAATGAGGTATGAAAGGTTATGCGTCTAAGTTTTGTCTAATGTCCTGTGTTTATGTTTTGTTTCCCTAAATGAAATGTTATGTTTAGATTATGTTATATGTGCACCTCTATGGATCATGCATCATGTTTTAAGAAAGTATACAAAATGTTTTATGTGCATGTTTTATGTAAGAAAAACAAGAATATGTAATGTACATAAATGGTTAAGTTGTGAGACAGGGGTAGTATGACATATGTGTTGTCATTCTCTAGGACTATGTAAAACTGTCCTCGCCCAAGGACAATGCCTTTGTGCCTACTCCCACATTCGAGTCCCTTTAACCCATGTCAAGTTATAAATAAAGTAAAAAATGTACAAGTTTTTACAAAACATGGATGCACGAGCATTATTGTATTATACATTACTCGCTCAGCGTTAGGTTCATTACTTTAAACTTTGTGATATAGGTGACGACTTTACAGGTGAGGACTTCGATCCTCAAATCGATGCATAGGTGTGGTTGGAGGAGTGTGTTCATGGCGGAGGGCCTGTGGCTATCAAGAGATTTTGACCTGTGGGTGAACTCCAAGTATTTTAGTATAAGTTGTTATGATTTAAAGTTTATGTATAGGAGAATTTATGTTTTGAAAATACATGACTTACTTGGCATTTAATTGTGATTCATAGACAATGTTTTGGTGATGGGTATTTTTAAGACTTTCGCTATGCATTTTAATGTGTTTTATGAACCATGATATATTTTCAATTTGGAGAGAAAAATGTTATGTTTTGGAAGGGTTTAAAAGGAGATGATAGGTTGTGAGAAAAATGGGGTTGAAGTTATGATGGTTTTATGAAATGTTAATAGATTTGAAGGATGCTGAATGTTTATGTAGGGTAGGGAGGTTCCGAGGAGGTTTTGATGAAAAAGGATGAAGTGCTTTTAAGTTTTAAATGAAGAAAAGGAAGAAAAAGGGGGAAAGAGGCGTTGATGCGCGCGGAGGGCTTGAGGATCCCGCGCTTTATATACGGTAGGAATGTTCTGAGGAGGTTTTGATGAAAAATAATGAAGTGTTTTTAGGTTTTAAATGAAAAAAAAGGAAGAAAAAGGGGGACAAGAGTGCGCTGGTGCGCGCAGAGGGCACGAGGAGTGCGCGCAGGGCTGTACGGGCGCGAGGAGTAACGCGTTGTGCCCACCCTGTCGAGAATGCGTAGCACCCAGCCGACTGATCGACGCTCAGGCGTGATTGATCAGCGCCCCATTGGCATAACGAGGGGGCGGGCAGAGGGCATGCTGACCAGTCGGCGCTTGGAACGCGATCGATTGACCACCAAAATTACACTTGGGCGATGAAATAGAAGCACTGCCGATTGATCAGCTAGACGCGCCCGATCAGTAGCCCAACGACTGGGTGGTGCGCCATGCTTGTGACCAGTTCGCACCAGCGACACACTCACGACTAGATGCTGTGGGCACATCTGGTGAGCGACGCGCTCGCCGGCAGGGCACCGTACACGCCAACACATGCCGACAGGGTGTTGCGCGAGCCATATGTGATGTTTGAGAATTTTTTTCCTTTTCCAATTTCAAATGAATTCTTCCATACTTATTTTATAAATGTTTTCCACTTATTTTTAAATGATTGAAAGAAGTTTAAAAGTTTGAATTCTCTCATTTTAATTTGTCAAAAAATTTTACGTGAAATTTAAAAATCAAAGTCAAGAATCGCGACTC
The DNA here is from genome assembly GCA_022433055.1 of Begonia peltatifolia. Classification (NCBI taxonomy): domain Eukaryota; kingdom Viridiplantae; phylum Streptophyta; class Magnoliopsida; order Cucurbitales; family Begoniaceae; genus Begonia; species Begonia peltatifolia. The sequence goes on along the minus strand of CM039529.1, from coordinate 4,469,546 downwards.
ATGGCGGGTCGTGACAAGCTGGAAGGAAGTAAGGAAAACTTGGCTCAAAGAACCCTTGGATTGCACAGATGAATATGCAAGTGTGCGACCGAGATGTTCTTCTTCAATTTTGATCCAAGGGCCATCCTCTTTCCATGTCATTGATTCAAGTGCTTTGCTGAGGGTAAGTTCAACATTAGTACAAATGAGAGGTGGCAAAAGATTGGCTAAAAAGGTAATGGTCCCCATCTTTTTTTGTGCTGATCTGTTGCTCGCTGGTGCGCGCTCCCAAGCAGCTCCGCACGTCCGGCGTCTCCAAGGCATGCGACCAAGCAGCCATGCATAGGTAGTTTAAGCCATTTGCAACTGATTACAAGCCACATTTATCCTACCATATATCTAGTCTTAGATGTGTAATATGCATGCTTATATAAAATCTAACATAAAGGCCAATGTTTGTCCAATAAATTTAAAAACAAAAAGTTACACAAAGTCATGCTTGCAAAGACAAATTTCCAAGTGAGCTTCTTGGTCTTCAAGCTTTGTCTTCCATACAATGACTTGCTTTGGGTGCTCCTTGTCGTGTGCCTCAACCTCCCACTTTAAGTCTCTAAAAATGTTCTCTAAGCCTTAACAAGAATTGTTACCTACAAAGGAGTAAAGTGGGTAAGTGCATAGGTTAGATAGAGTGTGTGGTCGGGCTTGTGACCATGTGATGGGCCTATAGGGCATATCACACTGGTTCCTTCACGTTCTTATCACCTCATCGGCGCTCTCTGAGGAAGAAACAAGGTAGTTTCTTTAGGTGTACGTTGGGCCGTAACCATTTGCAGGAGATACCTTTCATGAAAGGCGTCTTACCCGAGAGGCGCTGTGTTTGCCGAGTGGCTGGCAATGGCTCCCCGTCATTTCACTAGCTCCATCGTCATTTTTGGAGGACGATCCACATTTAGGTTACCATCCACAATTAATTCGCTTCACACCCACTTCACTCTTGCCATTACATGTTTTTTGTTTCTTTGCTCTCTGTTTTGACATGTTCTTGGCTAAAACCAGAGAACACTGACCCTTTGTCGTATCTTTTGCTTCCACTCACATTTGCAGGATCATCAAAGTTGTTCCTTCCCAATCTTCAAGCATATTAGTTATACTAACCATAAATGAGTCACAAGTCCAAACAGCAACAAGTTAATGATTCAAATGAAGATTTAATCCTTAAAACTTTCAGTAAACATACATAAAAAAGATCAAGTACTAACAACAAAAATGGAAGGTTATTTTTAGGGTTTTATATTTTTCTTCCTCAGTTTTGCGATTTTCAGAAAATAGCTTATTGTACATTTTATATCTCGGATAATGAACATAATCTTAACCAAGGTTTGATGCAATAGATAGTAAGTTTAGTTCTTAAGTTTCATAGGTTGATAGTTAACACAGTGGTGAAAGAAAACAGCATAACAACATAACAAAGTTTATACTCATAACATGCTCTTCTCGGTTTTGCTAAAAATAGAATGCATGCCACTTTAGCTATGAAAATAGGAAGTTAAAGACATGGTTTAAGATGTTAAACTTTCATGCTCAAAGTCTTAACAAGTTAATAGGTGTACTGGGAATAAAGTTACTTAACACAAAGCAAAACAAAAACATATTTGTAGCACAAAATTTCCAAAGCTAGGGATAAACGATAACTGGATTTTAAAGTGATTGGCAGCTAGTAAAACTCAAAGGAAAAAGTAAACAAACACAATTACTAGCACACAATGTTAGCCCCCTATGTTGTGATACCAGCTGATGCAGTGATGGCCTACAAAAGGCGCGTTCACAACTCACAAAATGATGGCCTACAAAAGCCGCATTCACAACCCACAAAATGATTAGCACACTTAGTGCTCAGCCAGGCCGAGAATACCTTAAAAGATGAGTGAAGTTGGATAAGCAAATGAACTTCAAATCGATTGACATTTTTGGTGCATCTTATCTTATGAATGAAATATAGGGCCATGAAATATTGTAACAAAATAAGTTGTGAAAATGAAAATATGCAAGTAAACTCGAGGTTGTCCGATAAGCAATATTTTGAGCAATATTTTGAGCTCTTGGCATGCACTTCCTTCCAAGAAAAGAAATGGCAACCTTTGGGAAATGGTTTCACCACCTTCTTCTGTTTTTCAACACTTGAAAGAGTGGAGAGAATGATGGAAATGATGCTTCACGGGTAACCTTGAACTTGTGAGCAAAAGAGCGCACTTATCTTGGTTGATAACAACCAAGGCTTACCTTGAGGTAAGCAAAACCTTCTCGGTTTTCTTAAGCAAAAGTAGCCGCTATTTCATTCATCAACAGCCATTTATAAATACCAATAATCATGCTTATATAGATCTAAAGGTGGCTGAATTTGAGGGTTCGAATTGGAGCTCAAAAGAGCTGTTGAGTCTTGTTCTGATCCTTGCTTACAGAACAAGCTATGGAAAGAAGTGATGGATCATTGCTCCTTGGAAAACAGTCAAACAAAGGAAAACCAAAAACGAATCAAGATGAATAACCAAACATGCAAAGAATGAAATGAAATTTCAGGTGAGATTAGTGTTGTGAGTGAGGTGTGTGATGGTGGAAGACATGGTCCAGATTCATTATGTAAAAGAAGTTATGTAACTATTCCATGAATCGGACAATAAACAATGTTTTGAAGCTTTTGGCAAAGTTTTCTTCGGATGAAGGAAACTTGATTCAAGGATATGGTTTGTGGCCAGTTCTTGTTGTTTTCCACTCTTAGAAGAGTGAAGAAGAAGATGACTAGCAACCTTTTCAAGCTACCAAGCTAGAAAGGAGGTTTTGGGGGCGTAACCCCTCGGTTAAGAACCAATCGAGCCTTACCTTGGTGCTTCTTGCTCCAAGCTTCTTCAAGGTTGAAGGAAATCTGTGGATGCTCATTCAAATTCAGCCAAAACATTTACAAACACCAATTATCATGATTTATAGGCATAAAGGTAGTGGGCTAAAGTTTGGTAAAGTGAGGCCTCACATTGGGCCACTATTTGGGCTTCCATGCAAGCCATGTCTTCAAAGCCTAAACCCAAAACCATACCACCTCTATTCCTACCATACATCTAGTCCTAAATGTCTAACATGCATGCATATAATATAGTTGAACAAGACGACCAATGTTTGCCCAAATAAATTCAAACGAAAAAAAAGAAATACAAGTCATGGCTCGGGAAGACAAATTACCATGTAAGCATCTTCATCGCCTTGCTTGATCTTCCACCTGATAAGGTGCTTTGGTTGGTCCATATCTATAGCTTTGATGTCCTACTTCAAGTCTCCAAAGGTATCCTCAAAGTCTTCACACGAACCGTTTCCTGCAAAAGAGACAAGTGTGTAAGACATTGGTGAGTTAATTTAAGCCTCAGTTTTGGGACCGTGTGATGGTCCTATGGAGCACAACATCCTCCCCAGGTGATTGAGGATTTGACCTTAAATCCTTTAATTCGGGCCCCTCAGATTATTCTTCATCGCTTATATGGTGATAGGTCCATGTCGTTGAAGGCTGCCGATACTCCATAATCACCCAGCAGTTCAATCTTGTAAAAGTTGTTATTAATCCACTGCAACACCTTGAATGGTCAATCCACTCGAGAAAGAAGCTTAGATTTTATTTTCTCGGGAAATCTATCTTTGCGCAAGTGTAACTAAACCAGATCTCCTTCGTTGAAGATAACTTCTATTTGACCTTTATTTACTCGTTTAGCCACGCTCACATTTCTATTTTCGATGGCTTGACGTATGCTTTCATGTAATTTATTGATCTGTTCAGCCTTGCTCGCTCCTGATGGGTTGGCCAGTTCATTAAATGGTAAAGGAACAAGGTCCAACGGTGTACAAGGATTAAACCCATAGGCGACTTCAAAGGGCGATTGCTCAGTGGTGGAATGAAGGGTGTGATTGTAAGCAAATTCCAATCCTGAAAGGACTACATCCCAACTGGATAATTTCTTACCACAATACTGCGTAAGAGGGAGCCTAAGGTTATGTTAACAACTTCCGTTTGCCCATCAATTTGGGGGTGAAATGATATACTAAAACACAACTTTGTCCCGAACTTCTTCCACAAAGTGTCCAGAAGGCACTCAAAAATTTAGTGTCCCGGTCCAACACTTTGGAATGTGGTATGCAATGCAAGCAAAAGATTTCTATGAAAAATAGGTCAGCTATAGAAAAGGCGTCATCCGTTTTTGAACAAGGGATGAAATGTACCATCTTGGAGAAACGATCCACAACTACCATGATCGAATCCTTATTGCGAGCAGTTTGTGGCCCAAAACGAAGTCCATACTGATTTCAACCCAAGGGTGCTAGGGGATGGGTAAAGGCAGATATAAGCCTTATGGTAGAACCTTACTATTGGCTTTCTTGCAGACAACGCATGTTTCTACCATGCGGTGCACATCTCGTTTCATATTGGGCCAGTAGAAGTGTTCCTTAAGCATATCGATGGTCTTTTTCTCCCTAAAATGACTTGCTAATTCTCCACAATGAGCTTCTTTTACAAGACCTAGCCTTAAATTTCCTTGCGGAATACACAATTTTCTCGTTCTCACCAAGTAGCCGTCCGTAAGTCGATAGTTTCCTACGGCTTGTTCCATGCATTTTGTGTAATAAGATCCAAAATCAGGGTCAGATTCATAGGTATGCTTAATCCATTGAAAGCCAAAAATCTAGTCCTTATCGGTAAGCAGAATGTATTTCCCTAAAAGCGCATCGGCGACTATGTTTTTTTCTCCTTTCACATACTTCAGAATGTATGAGAACCTCTTCAAAAACTCTACCCACTTTGCATGGCTCTTGTTTAACTTGTGTTGACTTTTGATGTGTCTCAAAGCCTGATGGTCAGTAGTAATAACAAATTTTCGAGACAAGAGAGAAAATACTGCCAGTGTTTTAATGCTCGTATAACAACGTAGGATTCTTTATCGTAAGTGGAGTAACCGAGTACGACTCCTTTTAACTTCTCGCTAAATTATGCAATGCGTTTCCCCTCTTGCATGAGTACGGCACCTATGCCTACTCCATAAGTGTCACTCTTAATTTCAAATACTTTATTAAAATCCGAGAGCGATAACATTGGTGACTGGCATAACTTTTCCTTAATTTGCTCAAAGCTCTTTTGGCACGTTGAGGTCCAAGTACACTCTTGTCCTTTTTTCGTGCAATTCGTGAGCAGTGAGGCTGTCGAGCTAAAGTCTTTGATGAACCTCCTGTAGAAGGAGGCTAGTACTTGGAAGCTACGTACCTCGGCTATAGAATTTAGGGTAGGCCACTCTTTAATGGCCTTTATTTTGTTTGTATCAGCTTCCATGCCGTCCTTAGAAATGATAAACTCTAAGAAATAAACCTTGTCTTGCCCAAAAGAACATTTACTTAAATTTCCAAATAATTGAGCTTTACATAGGGTTTGGAAAAGTATTATACTGAGGTGATTGAGGTGCTGTGGAAGGTCCAGACTATACAGCAAGATGTCGTCAAAGTAGACAACGATAAATTTTCCTAGGAAATCCTTAAGCATGTGGTGCATGAGTCTCATGAAAGTACTCGGAGCATTTGATAATCCAAAGGGCATCACTATCCATTGAAACAGCCCGTACTTAGTCCTAAACGCCGTCTTCCACTCGTCCCCTTCTTTCATTCATATCTAGTGGTAACCGCTATTAAGGTCCACCTTAGAAAATATGGAGGCTCCACTGAGCTCATCCAACATATCTTCGAGTCTAGGGATTGAGAATCTATATTTTATTGTAATCTGATCCATGGCTCGGCTAGCAACACACATTTTCATTGTACCGTCTTTCTTAAGTACCAGCAAGGAGGGAACAGCACAGGGGCTTATGGATTCTTGTATGTATCCTTTGTCCAAAATTCTTGTACTTGTTCTTGAAGCTTCTTGGTCTTCTTGGGGTTCATTCGATAGGCCGGTCTATTTGGTAGTATGGCCCTAGGTTGGAAGTTAATTTGGTGTTCTATACCATGTAGTGGTCGTAATCATTGGGGGAGTTCCTCAGGGAACACGTCTTGGTATTGATTAAGCAACTTCTTAATGGGCTTAGCAATAACTCCTAGCTCCATAACTCTATCTCGAAATAATATTAGGATCATGGGATCTCCTCGAAGCACAGATGCTTCTATTTCCATCTTAGTCATATAAAGGTTGGCTTTATTCTTGGCTTCTTTTCTTGCGGCATCGTCCTTTGATATCTGCTCGGGGGTCATGGGTGCTAATCTAATCGTCTTTCCTCCAAACTTAAGGGAATAATAGTTAGAATACCCATCATGATTAACTCTACGGTCAAACTGCCATGGTCGACCTAGAAGTAAGTGGCTGGCACTCATAGCCACTACATCGCATAGGACAGAATCTTTATACTTTCCCAAAGCAAAATCTACTCTTATTTGCTGAGAGACCTTGACATCATCCTTATAGTCTAACCAACGTAACTTATAAGGGTGGGGATGTGTAGTTGTTTCTAATCCTAACTTCTTAACTAACACATCAGATGCCACGTTCGAACAACTTCCTCCATCTATACTAAAAAATCATAACTTATCCTTGATGAGACATCTACTGTGAAAGATGTTCTCATGCTGACAATCTTTGCTTGAGCTCTTAGTCACGAAAACTCATCTCTTGATTATAAGTAAGGGTCTCTCAGGAGGGTGAACAATTTCATCCTCAATGTTACTCTTGTCAACATGCTCTACTTCCACCTCTTGCTCATCCTCGCTCTCAACCTCTCCTGTATCATTCTTGATAGCCATCACTTTTCGTTTAGGGCATTGAGCCATGAAATGACCCAGACCGTGGCATTTATAGCACTTGAGCTTTTGTGCTCTAATTAAGTTGGCATTCTCTACCAAAGGATCTACTATTAGATTTTTTGGGTGGCCAACTACGGGTAAAAGGCTTTTGTTCTTCAGCCTTATCAAAGGTGGAATTCTACTCGAGAGGCTTAGGTTTGACTTTAGGGGGAATCCTTGGGGTAAACTTTGGAGGGAAGTTAGATTTTGTTTTCCTATTAAGTTGTCGCTCAATTGTCATAGCCATGTGACTATCGTATCCAATGAATCAGCGGGGTGCAATTTAACGGGGTCTCCTATGTCCCTATTCAATCCTCGAATGAATCTCGCAATTACCTGCTCCTCGGGTTCTTCCATATCTACTCGGATTCTAAGGGTCTCAAATTAAGTAAGGTAGGCTTCAATGAAACAACTACCTTGTCGGAGGTTTTGGATTTGAAGGATTAGGTCTTGTCGGTAATGGCTAGGTACGAACCTCTTAGTCATGAGTGACTTCATTACTCGCCAAGTGGAAATAGGTTCATCTCTTATTCGTCGTCTTTGGAGCTTAATGTTCAACCACTTGAGGGCTGCATATCCTGTAAGCTCTATGGATACGTGTTGAAGACCTTTTTTGCCTTATCAATTCATTCTAGGAAGGTATCTCCATCACATGTCCCATCAAAGGGTGGAACATGTAGCTTGACACTCCTAAGGTACTCGTAATCCTTTCGTCGACTAGGGATAAAATTCTCTTCTTCATCGAGCGTCCATTCATCCTCATCATCAAAAAGTGGGTTGTCTCCTAAGGTACTCAGGTCTTTCTTTGTCTGAGGTAGGATCTAACCCTGGGAACCATCTCCTAGGATGTTCGAGTCAGATTGTCGGTGGAGCCTCTTGGGAGGGTTCTCTAGAATTTCTCTTGTCGAGGGATTCCATGATGTGTTTCATGCCAATAGTTAATTCTCTAAGTTGTTGGCCTAGATTACCTACTTCTCCACTAAGGCCATTTAGTTGCTCTTGCATGCTAGACTCACCTTCTTGGATGGTAGCCTCGGTTTGGGGAATGCCCTAGCTCTAGTTTGGTTCTTGAGGGGGGTGATTCTTGACTAAAAATTCTAATCTAAAGTGTCTAAGGTTTTTCAGAAATCTTTGGATCACATTTTGAAGGCTTAAACGATATATTTTGGGCTCCAAAAGTTGCTTTCATATTATAAACCCAGTGAGTCTTGTAGATCCCTTCGATAGCTTTGATTTGATATATTACGGACGTAAATTGGACACCCGTAGCGAAAGTTATGGCCTTTCAAAGTTGGAAGGGTCAAATTTACTAAAAACAACTTGTGCATGAGCAGAAAAGTCACTAGTTTTGCTTATTGCATTAAACCGATCATACATGCATGGATCCCATTTTATGACACATATCACACATCTAATTAGCATCAATTTTAAGTTCCATTTTGTTAAAAAATGCCTGCTGAAAGCGACAAAAAGTAATGCCAAAAAGTAGACAATTACTGCTTGCTTTTACTTCTTTTACCACTTTACTTTACCAATGCACTTCTGACGAAAAGTAAACATACTTTAGCTGATTGTAATGAATATTAATCATACTACCCTATTATACAAGCTACTAAGTTCACATGTAACGGATTACACTCATCAATACATACAAGTTCATGGTTTTAACACAACCAAACATAACAGAATAATACTTTATTTGCTCTCGGTTTAAACAAGTTTAATGTCCCAAATTTCATGCAATGATTAAGCAGATTAAATCATCATATAATAGCAAACATTATCAAGAAAATAAAGCAATAAAACAGATTAGAGAAGTGTTACTAATTGGTCCAAAAGTTGGACAAATCAGATCGCTCCAAGTGCATCAATCGGCCATCTTCATTTTCTGCATGTCAACAACCAATCGTGAAGAATCAATTTAAACAGCAAGCCAATCATCTTATCTAGATGTTAAACTACAAATTTTATGAAGGGAACATGCTCTTATGAGAGCCGGAAAAGTGAATAATAGCAACACAAAGTATAGACACCTGAAATGGAAACAAAAAACAGCAAGTATTGTATTAGTTGTAGAATGTTTATCCAAATGAAGAAGCAATTTGCAGCACAAAAATGGTGAAGAATGAAAGCTAAAAACCCATGCTCAGATCTATAAACACCTAATAAATATGCTGGTGGTGGTCTTCAGTGAAAATAAATCAGAAATAAACATAAAACAGCAAGAATACAAAACCGCAAAAATGGGTGTGGTGGAACCCGGTTTGTACAATCGGTTTTGGACAACCAAATAGGTTTGGAAAACCAAACCAACCTGGTTTCTAGCTAAGGAAGCTAGCTGTAACGTCCTGTAACTCGATCGTTATTAACTTAACTTTCTCGTACAACTTCGTCAGAAATTTTTTCATTTTTTTAAAATTCATCCATTTCCTTAAAACGATATTACCATGAATTTAAAACTCGACAACGGAAAACAGTTCATGCGTGGAAAGCACGTTATACAAGATACTAAACAAACTTAAATTTCAAGGTAGTAAAATGAAATTCCAGTACACACCTGCGAATGCCGATCGACACCTTAAATAGTTTTGAACGAACCGCTCGACACTTGATTCCTCTTTGTTCGAGTATGTCGACTCTCGTGGTCGACACTTTTAGAGTTTGGTCGACCCCCAAGCATGTAGGTCGACACTCTAGTAACATTTTCTACTAAGCGGTCGACACTCTAGTAACATTTTCTACTAAGCGGTCGACACTTGTGGACACAGGTCGACACTTCTATCTATTTTACACCAACCGGTCGACACTTGTATAAGCTGGTCGACACCTCATTCTTCTCTGTCCGCCACACTCGATCCTTGCGGTCGACACCTATAGAGTTTAGTCGACACCTGTTTGCACATGTTGACACTTCCATCTATTTTACACCAATCGGTCGACACTTGTATAAGCCGGTCGACACTTGATTCCTCTCTGTCTGCCAAAGTAGATCTTTGCGGTCGACACTTATAGAGTTTGGTCGACACTCTATACTCATTTTACACTAACCGGTCAATACTACAACACTAGAAAACTTAACTGGAATTTTCTAAAAATGACCGTAACCATCGTAAACCTTCTAACGGACACCTACAACATACCTAACTCCCAATTCACGTTTTCTTTATATAAACGGGCAGCATGCTCCTTCATTTACCATTAAACCAGATCCACCTATCCGAAACATCCAATATATACATTTAAACACAAAACTGTTTAATCAAACTCCTAAATTTCTCCTATCAACATGTCTAAAACAATTCAACACCTAAATTCCTAACCATATTTCGTAAACCTCTAAACATTACTCCAAAACACATTCACATAGCCCACGAGTCAATCACACTCCGACAGCCATAAGCGCCCTCCCACGACCATCCTTCTTCAACAACGTCATTCGTCAGATTGAGGTAAAACGTCCTCACCTTCCTCTAAATCCCCTACATCACAGAGACATCTATGAGCTAAAGGCTCAGCAAGTCAACGTAAATGTAAATGCATGCCGTGCATATGCAGTTCATAAAACATGTAGTCATTTCATTTTATTTCGTTACATAGTTGGATGTCACCGGGGGTTTACTCTCACCAGATAAAGAAGACACATCAAGCGGTTAGAAAGCCTTCTCCATCTACCAGAGGAAAAACATGCTCCACCTACGGGACAGCCATGTCTGAACCCCACCCCGACATGACTAGGATTACATGCATTCATTTCTTTTCATAAAACATGTGTAGAAATTCGTTTTCATGCCATTTTTTCAAAGAACGTGATGCATGAAAACTTCATAATGCTTAAACACATAAAATAATCAATGGAAACATAAAAGACATTCTATAACTTAAACAACCTAACTACCCATCTAATTTACATTAAAACAATCTAAATCATCAAAAGATCAAAAACAAAAATTCTTATGGTGTAGGCCAAATCGGCCAAGCAAATCACAAAAACTTACCTCGGGTCCTTTACAATTTAACTTGGAATCTGTTTGCTTTAACCGTGGAAATCAAACAACCTAACAAAACATTAAATTGAAACACTTAACATACACACACGAAACTTTCGGATTTTCTTATATCAGTTTTTTGTCTAATTTCAAACGCTTATAACTTTCTCGATATAACTTGGAATCAAGTAATTCTAAGTGCTATGGACTCCTCTAAGAGTCTACTTTCTAATGGTGCAAGCCACTTACTAAAAGAGAACCAATAACTAGGCCAAACATCACAAGAACAGAATCCGTTATGTTTTTCATAAAACACAAACCCACCACTAATTTTCACTTTTATTATGCATAATCTTTCATTTTACTCCATCCAAGATCTTTAGAACATTTAAAATTAAGTTAGAACATCTAAAAAAAGAAGAAAGACTAACCCTAACTCTGAATTTTCGGAGGTTCAAAATCCTTGCTTAAAAACTCTTCACCAAACCACTAAAACATGTATTTTTGCATGAAAACTCAACCCTATTGTAGCGCTCCAAAAACCATCACAGTTCCCAGTACACTAACTACTACTACTAACTGCTCTGATACCACAACTGTGGTTCCCCAAAAACCATTACGATTTCCGATATGCTCACTGCTACTACTCCCACAAACACGCTATAAAAATTTAGTAAAAATTTTAAACTTTGTTTGTCGACTTAAAACAACACCTTTGAAAACGTTTAAGTAAAACATCACAGTGGAAAACTTTGATTTAAAATCAATTTAAATAAAATTCAACTTTTCAAAAAAACATTTTTGGTCAACACCTGTGAACACCGATTGACACTTTGTTTGTCTCTGATGTAATAACCCGAAAATTTTGAATTTTGAATTTTTATTTCTGAGATTTTTTAAATTTAGTCTCGGTCAGAATTTTGAGAAAATATTTCAACGGGAAATTTAAATTTTAAGACTCGGAGCCTACTTGTGCGATGGTGTTCGGAATTTAAAGTCAGGAGGTCAGAAAATTAACAAAATTACTGACGATTAAAACAGCGTGAGGGCATTTAAGTAAATTATTATTGTTTAAAATAAAAAAAAAATAGAAGAGGGATGAAAACACCCAAATGGCTTCGGGAAGAAGCCATTCGGCTGTTTTCTGCAGAGCACCCGAGAGCTCCCGAGAGAGATCGTGCGGGGGAGAGCACTATGTGTGCTAAAAATCGGAGCTACGATCAACTGCCAACAAGTGCGACTGTGAGGGAAGAGTTGCGAGTGGGTGCTGCTGTTTCAACGAACCGAAGTTGTTCGGTTTCTACGGCTTGAGCTCTCGAAGGGTGAAGGCACGAGCGCCTTCAACCGTCGACCGAGAGAGTGAATCTCCATCCAAATTCTGCCGCCAATGACCAGACGTGTTGCTGGAGTCCTTCTCCCACCCGAGTGCCAGACGCCACCACTTTGTAAGTCCTTCTCTCCCTCTGCTGTCCTGTTCGAATTGACCGAGATTGGGGTTCATCTTCCTTCAATTTTTCTTTGAATTTGGCTGCGAATGTGAGGGGATTAGGAGGGTGTGTGTGTATGTAAGCAGGTGGACAGCAGGAGACCGGTGAGAGGGAGAGAAATCGAGGGAGAAGGTTGAGCTAAAATTCAGATTTTGTGCTTGGATTTCTGATTTCGGGTTAGATTGTGCTTAATAGGTTGAAATGTGAGTGTTCGGTGCAGAGATTTGCGAGATTGGATCGAAGTTGGGATTTCGGCTATGTTTCGTATGAAAATAGATTCTGTTTTTGGCTGTTTTGGATAGGCTTAGGTTAATCGTTTTAAATTCTGTTTTGTGGGTTAAAAATAGGTTGTTAGAGGAACGTATGGCCAATGGAATCGTTCGATTCCGATATCTGACGCAAAAGTTATGCGCGTCGAAAGTTTATGTCAGATTTTGGTTCAAGTCAAATTAGTGAACGTTTTTCGTGGAATTTCGACGTGTGATAGTAACATGTCTGTTTTTGGTGCGTAAAGCTAAATTGAGTAAGTTTTGGTTGAAGAAAAACAAAGGTTGAAATTTTATAAAAAAATGGCAGATTCAGTGTTTGGTGTTTTTCGCCTGTCTGCGGCTTACCGTTTTAAAATCCGTCTTAGTATGTTGAACTAGGTTCCTAAGGGGACGTTTAGCCACTTGAATCCTTTGATTCTGTTGGCGGACGCAAAAGTTATGCGCGTCCAAACTTTGGGCTGGTTTTCGGCCAAACCAAACAAATGGCCCGTTTTAGTTTGAATTTCACGAGTGTAGTTGAGGAAGGTTATTTTTAGCTATTTGGTGAATTTTGAAGTCAATATTGGTGAGTGATTATTTGTGTTTTAGGTTGAGACACTTTTTGGCGAAGCTGTGCATTAAGCGAGCATCGGACGCCAGGTAAGTAGTGCATGCATGCGTTTTGCCCAAGTGGGCCTAAACCGTAGAACTTTAGGGTTTATGTGATTGATTGTGGTGTGCGTGTGTATTGTTTGACATGCATCATATTTTAAAAACGTGAACGAAAATAGTTTTGAGCATGTTTTGAGTATGTGGTGAGACGGGTGGCGGTGGTACCGCGGATCCCGCTTGTGTGCGGGCCGGTGCTTCACCAGTCGCGGATTCCACTCGGGGGGTGGGCTGGCTGGGCCGTCATGCGGTGTGAATGTATTGACGGTGAGGATATGGGCAGTGGTACCGCGGATCCTACTAGTGTGTGGGCCGGTGCAACACCAGTCGCGGATCCTACTCGAGGGATGGGCCGGCTGGGCTGTCGCGAAACGTGTGTGTGTGGCAATTGCGGCCCCGTGCTGGGGAGACTGGGACGGGGGCGACGTGTCAGGGTGTAGAGTGGCGCGAGGTACACCCTTACCCTGATGTGGTTGCCGTGTGGTGATGCGTGTGTGTAGCTTGTGGGCCTCGTTGCTGGGGAGTCCAGGACGGTGGCGACGTGTCAGGGTGTAGGGCGGCGTGAGGTTTCTCCTTACCCTGGTGCGGCTGCACTACGCGTCACAGATATGACAACAAGAGTGTGAGCGTAGAGACTGCATGTGATAGGATTGCATTGTCGGCTTTTACTTTCATATCGCATTACTTACTGAGAGTTAGACTTATGTTGTGTGTTCTGTGGTGTAGGTGCTGACGATACTGCTGGTGAGCCTCGAGTGCCTAGTCCAGAGGCGTAAGATGGTTGGCGGCGTGCAACCGCAGCACCGGATGGCGGATTTTTATTGGGGCGACCCGACCTGGATTTTTGTGGTGATTATGTATAGTTGATGAGATGAGTTATATATGTGTCAGTGTATAGGTGTATATGGAGTGCGTGTGATTTTTGGCGACGTACGCATATATTTTACATGTTAGAGTATGACATTACTCTCTACTGGGGACTTTCTTTATTTGTATTTGATGGGTTTTCGTTGTTCTTACACTCTGATTTTGTTATGGTGATTCTCTCTAGATGGTTAGTAGTTAAATATTGTTGGATTGTGGTGAATTGTGTTCAGAGTTTAAATTTTGGGATAGTCAGTTTTTAGCCGTTACTCTGTCGAAATTTCGGGAGAGAGGTTGGGAGTCGAGGGGATATGGAATGGGTTGAGATGTGAATAGTGAATGCTAGATAAGGGTAGATGAGCGTGGGAGTGGGGCGTGATCGCAGGTGCGCGGGGCACGCGGCCCTGCAGGTACTCACGGGTCGTGCGGCGCCGGGTGAGGGCGTGCGCGTTGACGTGCGGTACAGAGACAGGGTGCGTGGGGCACGCGGCGCTGTGAGCGTACGCGAGACACAGCGACGTGGAGATGGCACGCGCGGCATCGCGAGGGTGCGCGCGGGGTGTCGAAGTGGGGAAGTGAGTGCGTGGTACCGGTTTGTGTAGTTTGAAGGGTGCGTTGGATTCTTTCCTAGGATTTCAAATCTTACCGTTTTACCTTAAACTGTTTTAAATAGTTTTCTTTTCCGCTGCGCAGATTTTTTTATGTTGAGGATTTCGTATTCTCTCTTCGGGACACGAGTTGTTTCGAATCGAGTCGAAAACTTTTCATACTCACAAATGTTCTTTTGAAAATGTTTTGAAAACGAAAGGAGTATTAAATTGAGTGAGTTATGTCAAGCGTTACTGTGTGTGTAGTGTGTAGATGCACTGTAGCGCACCGAGAACGCGGGGTTTCTCAGGGTGTTACATCTGTTTTCATCAGTCAACACTATCGGTCGACACCTCTCTAATTCTCACGCTAACCAGTTGACACTTGCGTGCACCAGTCGACACTACGTTTCTCTCTTTCCAGGTCGGTCAATCCCTGAGGTTGACACCCATGTCCTTTCTACACCACCGCTCGACACCTGTGTGCACCAGTCGACACTATGTTTCTCTCTGTCCGCGTCGGTCAATTTATGAGGTCGACACTCCTTTCCAATTTTATACTACCGATCGACACTTCGTTTCTCTCTGTCCGTGTTGGTCGATCCTAGAGGTCGACACTCACGCCCAATTTTATACTACCGGTCGACACTACGTTTCTCTATGTCTGCGTTGGTCGATCCGTGCGGTCAACACCTATAGAGTTTGGTCGACCCTTTTACGTGCAAGTCGACACTCTGTACGTATTTTCCCACTAAGCGGTCGACACCTTCTAAAGATTGGTCGACACTTGCTAGGTCTGGTCGACCACTTAGCCTATAGATCGACACTTCACTAAAATCTTGCATAAAAATCTTAATCCTTCAAAGATGTAACACCCTGAAATTTTTCGTTAAAATGATTTTTGGATTTTCGTATTGGTAGACGGCAGAGTTTTAGTCAGAATCAAGAGAGGAAAATTTATACTGTTAAGTAAAAGATTATTTTAAAACTAATGTAAAAGAAAAAATGATAAAATTCCAACCGGAAGCGAACTGATTGACTGTTTAACAAAAAAATTAGAGGTTGATGGTGATTTAATAATTAGATTATTATTATTATTATTATTTATATTATAAAATAAATTAAAAAAAAAACCC
>CM039529.1:4422712-4453338 GCA_022433055.1 Begonia peltatifolia | reverse complement strand
ATGTAATAGATTGGTAAAAATAAAGTGAATTTACTGAAGTTTGGAAAAAAAATGGGAGGATGTTTTTTACATGGCAGATTGGTTTTGGCAATTTTCAACTAAGCTCCGGTTATTCATTTTAAAAACCATTATAGTAGGTTGAATTAGATACTTTAAGAAAACTTTTGGCTTTGGAATCGAGTCGTTTCGATAATCGTAAAGAAAGTTATGAATTTTCAAATCTTGATGAAAAAAATCTGTTAAGTGAGTTCAGACAGATTCTGTTTTCGAGTTTTTTGCTATCTAATGAGCTTGCCTTTTTATAGGTGAATTTAGCCAAGTCACAGTAAACATCCTTAGGGTTATATAGCACTTTGAATCATCAAATTTGGATAAATATACGATTTGTTACGAATTTCCAAAGTTTGAAAAAAACAATCTGTGAAGAGGTTTCGGGCAGCTGCGGTTTTCGACTTTCCGCTATTTATTGAGTCCGGTGTTTGGCCAATGGATGAGACCACGTCAAAGTGTACATAATTAGGGGTACGTAGCATCTTGAATCGTTGAAATCGGATAAGAATTGAATGAGTTATGAATTTTAGAAGTTATTGTGCAAAAACTGAAAAATTTCAGCGGGCAGTTCGGTTTTGATTTTTCTGCCATTGATTATGCTTTGATTTTGGAAAATGGATTTCATTTTCGTCTAAGGCTAAGTACTCACGCCTCCTAGTACTGGGCACGCTCTGAGTACTCACCAGCTATAGCGTCGTCACCTACATCACAGAACTCATCTATTAGTCTAATGCTAAATAAGTAATATATAAAAACATAATAGTGTAAACAAACACATCCTAACATATGCAGTTTCTACAGTTTCGTCTCTACTTTCGTTTTCGTCTCTTTCTTACATCTTCCTTATCTTTTTACTACTGAATTCTTTTTTACGTGCTAGATCAATGTGACATACCTCGCGGTCCACCTCTCGGGACAAAGCCAACCTCAATCTAGTAAAGTGACACACCTCGTGGTGCACCTCTCGGGACAAGGCCACCACGTAAAGCGGGAGAAGAGTGATACAGATCGTGGTCCACCTTTGGGGACAAGACCACTCAACCCCACCTTTATTATTTTCTTACGTATCTTCTCATTTCGTTAATCACATCTTATCCTACTGTTACATTCCTTAAAAACATGGAAATTCATTTTCGTGTTGTTCTCGTATTTTAAAACCATGATGCATAATCACTAAAGCATAACATAAAGTAAACGTGTATGCATCCTACCGAACTGTGAAGTAGGCCTAAAGGCAAAACACCTATTACTCTACTACACTACTTACCTGGCGTCCTAGCAATTCGTACTTCATATACGGCTCACTAACTTGAGAACCTATAAAATACACACCCATTAACTCTTCTCTATGCAAGTCATAAAACTTTGAAGGAAAACAACACTCTAACAACTACTCTAACTAATCCCAAAATCTTACATAATTTCCAACCAAATTCGGAATTGCGTAACTTTTCCAATACTCGTTCGATTTGGACGATTCGAAATGCTGCGGATTTCTGAGAACGTCTAATTTCTGACGGTCTAATCAAATTCCTAATCCAACACTTATAGCTTTATTGAATGTGGCAGAACAGAAATCATTCCACAATTCGATCATTCGGTTATCAAACCGCTCAATCTTTCCTATAAAATACTGTAATCTACTCCTACTTATAGCTTAAACACCAACATACGGATAGAATTCAACTCTAATTTCAATTTCCCGTATCTCCCTCCTATGTTTTCACCAAAACCACCAAATACTCCCTCTAACTCTACTTTTAATACTCAAAACAACTAACACACCAACTATCTACTAAAAACTAACGAAAACTTACCGTGGATTGAAGATTGATGAAGGAAGATCATCGCTTGAAAAGAGTATCGCCGAGGGAGAGTTTCAAGCAGGAGAAGGAGAAGGATTCACCGAGGGAAGGGGGTTTCTTCTACCTCCTTTCTTCTTCTCTCATTTTATTTTATTTTTTTCTAATAATTATATTATTAAATATAATTAATCTTAATTACTATTTCACTCTCGACCCTTAACTGTTTAATAAATATGTTATTTGGTCTGTGTTTGGTTGAAATCTTAAACTTTCCTCTTCTCCATTACTTTCAAAATAATCTTTTACTTATTGGTAGAAATTCTCCGCTCTCAATTTTGACCAAAACTCCGCCTATTAGAATTACGTAAATCCGAAAATCAATTTTTAGCAGAAAATTCTGGGAGTACACCTATTATAAATCTTACCTTAATAATTTGAAATGAAGGGCGTCTTGGCCAAAGAAAAGTTGGAAGAAGAGAGAACTAGAGGCTGGAGCTAACCGTGGAAATGAAGAGTAGAATGTGAGTTTCTTTTTTTTAGAAACTTTATTTAATAAAGTTTAACTTTAGCTTATTTACTTGATTTATCCATAACTTTTAATTTCATAAAAATTGACCTTATTTCTTATTTACAACATTTTTCACTCTTTTCATTACTTCTCTTCACTTATTTATTTTCCTTTTCTCTTTTACTAATTCTTATTTCTTCCTTTGTTTTTTTCCATCTATCGTTTTAAAATATTTCATCAAATATTATTGGGACAAAATGTACAAAAGTTTTCGGGTGTTACACTAGCCAAGCTCTAATACCACATGTTCCGATCATTGCTTGCAGAACAAGCTCGGGAACGAAGAGATGGATCATTGCTCTTTGGAAAATGGTCAAATCGGGGAAAACTAAAAATGAATCAAGATGAACAACCAAACGTGCACATAATGAAATGAAATTTCAAGTGAGATTAGTGTTGTGAGTGATGGTGGAAGACATGGTCTAGATTCGTTTTGTAGAAGAAGTTATGTAACTATTCCAAGAATGGGCCAATAAGAAATGTTTTGAAGCTTTTGGCACAATTTTCTTCCGAGGAAGGAAACTTGATTCAAGGACACAGTTTGTGGCCACTTCTTACTGTTTTCCACTCCTAGAAGAGTGAAGAAGAAGATGGCTAGCAACCCTAACATGCCAAGGAGGCCCATTACGAGATCTCAAGCTAAGACCATTAATATACTTAACGTTTTTTCTGATGAGCTAGCTTTTCTTGCAGAAGTTGATCTAATTGGAGATGCTACATGAGAGCCTAGCTTGGAGGGCATGAATCAACCTTTGCACACTCTAAAGTGGGATGCACGGATGCATTGATCACATGGCCCAATGGGAATATGTCATCCCAGCACATAAACTGTGTAACCTTTATTTTATCATTGACAAACTCTAGCGTCTTTTTTTTTCTGTATGAATTATATAAACTATATCATGGATTAGATTGTGTGATTAGGATTAGATGTATGATGGTGGTTTGATTATGGTTGAAAGATTTGGCCCAAAATAAATTAAGCCAAGGAACTGGCCCAACAAGCCTACTTCAAGGTAAGTTTTGTAGGTATGATTGGTAGTGTTCACAATGATGAATGACTCATCAAATATCCACCATTGATAAAAAATTTGGGCAAAATGTGAACCATCAAATTGCATGCCCAACTCTTCATCTTGACCGCCGATTAGCATCTCATCCAACGGTCCAAATCATCTCCTGGATGACCTAACTCTAATCATCCACTTAGGATTTATATAAATGCATCGTTTTTGGTGTTTGTATGAACCTTTTGCCAAATTAATAGAAGAATCATCTTTCCCTCTCTTGAGAGTGAGTAAACCCAAGTGATTTGTCCACGGTTTTTCAAACCGTGTGGAGTAGTCCTCCATTGTTCCCCAAGCTTTAACGTTGCTTAGTGAATTCTTAGCCTTCCCTCTTCTCTCTCGTTGAGAGTCTGAAAGGATCAAGGATGTGAAAATCTAGCCCAACGGTGATTGGTTTTTTCAAAAACATTCACCCGTGAGCCTAACGTTAGATAGCTCTTGGGTTCGCCAAGGATTTGCACCATCACCTTCACCCGAGCACTTGTTGTGGGTAACACGAATCCTTCTCTAAGGACCACCGTGTCAAGTGGTATCAGAGCATAGAGTGCATCCTCTGAGTGTTTTTGGTGCATTTGGCTCAACCGTTTCACAAAGTTTGGTGGGTTTCAATACCCAGCACAAAAACCAGGTTGACCGCTCATTCATCTTCACCATTTGGTACTGTTTTTGCTGCTATATTTACCATTGCTTAACATTGTTTGCAGCTAATTTTTTTTTGTTGTGTTTTGTTTTGCCTTTGTCTTAGGAAAACACCTTGGAAGACTGATTCAAACCATATCTCATTTGCATGAGAGTTGGCTAAAGGAGGAGGCGCGTTTGCATTTGTTTTTCTCTTGGTTTTTTTTTTCTATTTTCCTCATTTGTTTTTCTGTTTTCCTATCTTGCAGCATGTTAGTGTCGTTATTTCATTTATTTTCCTTTTCGAACTTTTGATTTAAATTGGATTTCTTGAAACTGAAAGCATTCATATATAAAACTTTAAATCTTGAGGCTTTAATCGGTTATCCTTGCTGTCTTTGATTCGTATTACTTGTTTTAATATTATATTGCATAGATCTTGCACAAAGTTATAAAGCTTGGTTGAATTGGTTAGTGTTTTAAAGATTGTTGGATTATGGAAAAATGGATTTTAGAATGTGTTTGAATCCGAGAATAGTGTTATCAAAACCATGAATTTTGAATCTATTACTTTTGTGTTTTGATCATATTTGAGTTATTTTTAATTTTGGTAGATTAATTTTGCTTAAAGTTGTGGTTATTATCATTTTGTGGTTATTATTCAAATTTTAGGTTTTTGAAATTATTAAGGTTAGGTTTCCGAAACTGTTTTTTTATAGGTGCACATAGGGTGTTCTAAAAAATTCCACACCTAGCTAAGTGACTAAACTACAATAAGAATTCGTCAAATTTAAACGGTCATAACTTTTGCTACGGGTGTCAGAATTTTGCCCGTAAGATATCAAATTGAAGCTCCTTCATAGGCCCACAATGTTGCCATGCGCTACACCCATGACACCCCTGTTTCGAGCCCAAAAATTACTGTTTAGGCTCTCAAATCTATCATTTGGTTTAGTCTCGTAACAAAAAGAAATTTTAACAAAAAAAAAAGAAATAAACAAACAACCATTTTGCTCCTTCCTAATACTTGGTAAACCCTAAAATTTAAAAATAACAATTTGATTATCCTTTCTAATACTTAGTAATGACAAATAGGAGCAGATTCTCACGTGATCCACCACACACTCACACCACCAACCAAGAACTTAATCGAGATAAAGAAATACCTCAAATCGAACCTTACACTCATCAAGAGGGTGAGATAAGTATGTAAGGTCAGATCAATGGCTTAATGCGATTGGTTGGTAAACCTCACCCAACAACTCAAAGACGTGGCTCTAGAGTTAAATCATTTTCGCGAACACATGCGACCAAACCCTCGAAGAGATAACAACTCTAGAAACACCTCACATGAGACCACCCCCGATAAGACGGCCTAAACACCCTAGGAATAAAACTCCCAACCCCAACTAGAGGACGATGAATAGATCGAACCCCAAAGAAGGAGAACTCGAGGTTTCGACTACTTGGAAGTTGACGAGTACACCTTAGACGAAGACGAAAATTTCTGTCCAAGTCGACATAAGGACAACGATGACTTACGAAACATCAAGTTAACCATCCCTCCTTTCAATGGAACTTGTGATGGCCATACTTACCTGGACTGGGTAGACAAGGTCGAAAGAGTTTTTGAATGCCATGATTACTACGTCCCCTAACATTATTCCTAAAAAATCTCGTAAAAATTTTCTTTTAAACCGTTTACAGCAGAATAAAAATCTTTTCGTGGAAGCTTAGTATAAGTTAAACTTAATTTCAAGTGTTGAAAATAGTAAAACAGGGGTTTCGATCGACACTTGTAAAGATAGGTCGACACCTTGTTCTTTTCTGTTTTACATTAATCGACACCTGTAGAGACAGGTCGACACTTTATTACTCTCTGTTTTATATTGGTTGACACCTCATTCCTCTCTGTTTTACATCGGTCGACACAAGTAAAGACAGGTCGACACCTCTTACAAATTTGGTTGACCTTTACTAAAATAGGTTGACACTTCATTGCTCTTTGTTTGACATTGGTCGACTTTTACCGAGATAGGCCGACACTTCATTCCTCTCTATCTGACATCGGTCGACACCTGCAAAGACAGGTCGACACCTTTTACAAAATTGGTCGACCCTTATTAAAATAGGTCTACCCATACTAAAATAGGTCGACCCATACCAGCATCGGTCGACATTTCAACACCAGAAAACTTAACGGAAATTCTCTAAGAATGACCGTAACCATCGTAAACTTTCTAACGAACACCTATAGCATACTTAACTCCCACATTCACATTTCTTTATAAAAAAATGGCCAGCATGCCCTTCCATTTACTATTAAACCGGTTTACCTATTCAAAACATCCAACATGTATTTAAACATAAAACCATTTAATCCGGTTCCTAAACTTCTTCTATCAACACATTTTAAAACAGTTTAAAATCTAAACACTTAACCATACTTTGCAATCCTCTATATATTATCCCAAAACACCTTCACATAGCCCATGGGTCAATCACGCTCTGACAGCCACAAGCGCTCTCCCACGACCATCCTTCTTCAACTGCGTCATTCGTCGGGTTTTGGTAGAATGTCCTCACCTTCTTCTAAATCGCCTACATCACAGAGACATCTATGATCTAAAGGCTCAGCAAGTCAACATAAATTTAAATGTATGTTGTGCATATGAAGTTCATAAAAGATGTAGTCATTTCGTTTCATTTCGTTACATAGTGGGATGTCAACGGGGGTTTACTCTCACCAGATAAAGAAGACACATCAAGCGGTTAGTCAACCTTTTCTATCTACCGAGGGGAAAACGTGCTCCACCTACGTGATAGCCATGTCTGAACCCCACCCTGGCATGACTGGGATTACATGCATTCATTTCTTTTCATTAGTTAATTTCTTTTCACTAAACATGTGCAGAAAATTTGTTTTCATGCCATTTTTAAACAAACGTGATGCATGAACAGTTCATAATGCTTAAACTTATAAAAACATATAAAACGATCAATGGAGACATTCGATAACATAAACAACCTAACTACCCATCTAATTTACGCTAAAAGTTACACTAAAACAATCCAAATCATCAAATCCTCGAAAACAAAATTTCTTGTGGTGTAGGACAAATCGGCCAAGCAAATCATGAAGACTTACCTCGGATCCTTTGCAATTTAACTTGGAGTCCATTTTCTTTAACCGTGGAAATCGAACAACCTAACAAAACATCAAATTGAAACACTTAACATACACACAAGAAACTTTTAGATTTTCTTATAATAGTTTTTCGGCCAATTTCAAATGCTCATAACTTTCTCGATATAACTCGGAATCGAGTAATTCCAACTACTATGGACTCCTCTAAGAGTCTTTTTTTCTAATGGTGCAATCCACTTACCAAAAGAGATCCAAGAACTAGGTTAAACATCACGAGAACATAACCTGTTCTGTTTTTCATAAAATTCAAACTCATCTCTAATTTTCACTTCTATTATGAATAATCTTCCATTTTACTCCATCTAAGATCTTTAGAACCTCTAAACTTAAGTTGGAACATCCAAAAGAAGAAGAAAGAGTAACCATAACTCTGAATTTTCGGAGGTTCAAAACACATGATTAAAAACTCTTCACAAAACCACTAAAACATGTATTTTTTACATGAAAACTCAAGCCTATTTTAAACCTTACCTTAATCCTTTGAAATGAAGGGAGTCTTGACTGAGGAAAAGCTGAAGGAAGAGAGGAAATAGCTGCTGGAGAAATCGTGGAAAATGAAGAGGAGAATGTGGGTTTTTATAAACTTTATTTAATAAAGTTTAACTTTACCTTATTTGCTTGATTTACATATAACTTTTAATTTCATAAAAATTGACCTTATTTCGTATTTCTAAAATTTTTCACTCTTTTCATTTCTTCTTTTCACTTATTTATTTTTCTTTTCTCTTTTGCTAATTCTCATTTCTTCCTTTGTTGTTTCCGTCTATCGTTTTAAAATAATTCATCGAATATTATTGTAACAAAATTTACAAAAGTTTTGGGTGTTACAATTACTCTGAAAGAGTAAAAATCCAACTAGCTTCCCTTCTATTGACGGGTCATGAAGCACGATGGTGGTCCAACCTCAAAGCTTATAGACTTCGACCTGTGGAATACAACATTACCACATGGAACTCCATGAAATAGTTCATGCACAAGAGATTCGTACCCCGACACTATAAGCACGAGCTTTTCCAACAACTTCACAACTTAAGACAAAACAACCTCACCATAGACGAATACCTCATGAAATTCGAGACGCTTAAGATGCATTGTGCTTTAGAAGAACCTGAGGAATAGGTTGTCGCTAGGTTCATAAGATGACTAAGCCGTGAGATTAGAGATGTAGTTGAGTTGCAACAATTGGAAACTATGGATATGGTAGTACAATTAGCAATCACTATGGAGAGGCAACTCAAAAGAAAGCATAGTTCCTACCCTAATAAATTCCCACCTCTAAACAAACATTTCAACAAGCCTACCTCGAAAACTGAAGACAAGAGGCCATTTAACAGTAACTTGCCCCTAAAAGGAAATAGTAGTAACAACAAACCACCACCCGTGAACAAAACCCTAGTAAACAACCTTAACACGCAAAAGGCATGTGACGTTTTGTGTTACAAGTGCTTAGGTAAGGGACATTATGCTAGTGAATACCCTAACCAGTGTGTTATGGTTATCAAAGAATCTACTAGAGAGTGAGAGAGCGAAGACGATAAGGGTCAATATGAAGAGGAAGAAGAAGAGATAGTAGAGGATAGTGATCAAGAAGTCGACGATTGTCCAGCTCAAGAAGGACCTCTACTGATGGTTATAACAAGAGCCTTAATTTCCAAGAACATTAAAGAAGACTGTCAACAGAAGAACATCTTTCACAGTCATTGTGCAGTCAAGGATAAAGTTTGCTAAATAATTATTGGCCGTGGAAGCTGCATTAGCGTACCTTTTCAAAAGATGGTCAAAACGCTAGGGTTGGATTCCACTACCCACCCTAAGCCATACAAATTAAGATGATTGGATGATAGAGATGACATCAAGGTGCCCAAGCAAGTAAACATTGACTTTATTGATGGAAAGTACAAGGACACGGTTCTCTACGACGTTGTGCCCATGAACGCCAGTCATTTTCTATTCGGAAGACCATGGCAATGCGACCGGAAAGTAAACAACTATTGTAACACCACGTAATTTTTGTTGGTACAATTTCGGGTTGGTGGAGTGATAAACGACGGAGTTCTAGTCGGAATTGAGAGCGAAAATTTGTACGGCTAGGTGAAGGATTATTTCGGGGTTAATGGACAATAGAAATTTTTGAAATCTCAGCCGAGAACTAGTTGAATAACCGTTTAACTAGATGATTAAAAGGTGAGGACAAAAAGGTAATTAGAATGAATCATATTAATAATATAATTAATTATATGAAAAGTAAGAGGCAGAAATCCCTCCCCTTCCCATCTTTTTTTTTTCACCGAGAGTCTCCTTGCATTCCCCTTTCTCCCCACGCGAGAGGGAGTCTTCCTCACCCTTTCCCTTTTATTTCCCCGTTCAGCCGACAGTGTCCTTGTTTTTTGCTCCATCTCAAGGATCTAAGGTAAGTTTAAGTAGTTTTATTGTAGTTTTGGGTTGAAGTTATAGTTTGAGAAGAGATTGATGGATAGAAATTTAGGCTTTAAGGTTTGGGATGGTTATTGGGTTGTTATTGAGGGTTGTGGGATTATTGATAGTAAATACGATGGAATGGTGAGGAAGTAAGCCAGTTTTAACGAGAAACAGAGAATGTCAGATTTTAAGCACTAAAACGAAAATGATTTTGAATTTTTAGCTTGTCTATGAGTATCGGGTTCAGAAACCCTTTTGGTATGTTAAACTAGGTTATTATGAGTGGGGCGGGTAGCCGCTGGAATCGAGTGATTCTGATAACCGATCCAAAAGTTATGCGCATTGGAAGTTAGGTTGATTTTTGGCTAGAATTAAGGTTAGCGAGCCGTTTTGGCTGGGTTTTAATGGATTGAGTTATTAGTCGTAATTTTAGTACGTGTGATGCGTTGTCAGATGAGTTTTTAATGTAAATTAGTATGTGATATGTTGAGCCCAAGGAAGTGATAGAAACGAGCATCACGGAAAGCTAGTAAGCCAGATAAGTAGTGTTTGCATGTGCATTGCCCTTACAGGCCTACACCATGGGACGGTAAGGTGGTATTGTGTGTTCTACATGTTTTTGTTCAGTCATGCATCATGTTTTGAAAAGCGTAACGAAAATAAAATTGAGCATGGTTTTATGTGCGCGCGAAAAGCGATGCGTGGCGGTGAGGATGATGTGTATGGTGGCAACTTTGACCCAGTTGCTGGAGGAATCAGGACGATGGCGACGTGCCAGGGGATGGTGTTGTAAGTGCGTCCAGCCTCACCCTGGGATAGCTACTGCGGTGTGTGTGTGGTGGTGGGCAACTCTTGCCCCATTGTTGGAAGAACTAGGACGGTGGCGACGTGCCAGGGGGTGGTGTCGCGAGTGCATCCAGTCTCACCCTGAAATGGTTGCGGTGTGTGGAGTGACGCGTCTGTACGGTTTAAGGGACTATTTGCTGGAGGAACCAGGACGATGGCGACATGCTAGGGTGTGTGGTGGCGAGAGAACACAACCTCACCATGGTGAGACTGTACCACGCGGTACCGGTTATGACAACGGGTGAGAGAATGTAAAGACTGCATGTGATAGGATTGCACTGTTGGGTTTTACGTTTCATGTCGCACCACTTACTGAGCGTTATGCTTATGTTGTGTCTTCTAGGGTGTAGGTGTACAGATTTCTGCTGCTGAGTTACGAGAGTCCAAACATGACGAGTATGCAATTGGTGGTGTGCTACCATGTGCTGGCAGGTGGAGTTCATTAGGGCGACCTAACCTGTGTAGCGAGGCTGGATGGTAGGTTTTGAGGGTTGTGTTTTGAGGAGTCCATGTCAAGTGTATAGATTTTGAGTTATAGGTGGGTTTGAATGTTAATAGTCGGGATTGATGTATAGATTCAATTTTAAACTATTTGGGATTGATGTTTATTTGATGGTTTTAAATTGCAGGAGTTTTTGTCATTCACTTTCTTTCGAGCTGGTGTTTTCTTTAGGATGCTGGTGCAAGGTGTTGACAGTATACATAGGTGTCGACTGAACTAAGCAAATATCGACCGCGAGGGTCGACATACGGTAACAGAGAGAAATAAAGTGTCGATCGGCGTCTTTAGGTGTCGACTGGTTAGTGTAAAAATGGAGAGAGTGTCAACCGCGGGGTTCATCGTGTGCAGGCAGAGAGAAATAAAGTGTCGACCGGTGCCTTTAGGTGTCAACCGATTAGTGTAAAATGGTGAGAGTGTCGACTGCGGGGTTTGATCTATGCAAGCAGGCAGAGAGAAATAAAGTGTTGACAGATGAAGGAAGGTGTCGACCGCTCTATGTAATAATCGTAGAAGTGTCGACCACGAGGTTTGACCAGTACAGATAGAGAGTATTAAGGTGTCGACCGGTGTGTACAGGATTCGACCGGTACCTTTTTTTTTTATGTTTTTGAAAAGCAAAGTTTTATTTAAACTGATTTTGACGGAGTCTTCCACTGCAACGATTTTAATCGTTTTAAAAAATGTCGTTTTAAGTCAATCAACAAAAGTTTTAAATTTTATACAAACTTTATCTAGGTAATGAGTAAGTGTACGGTTAGTGACCCAGGTCCGGGGACGACTTGAGGGTGCTACGGTGATGATGACACAGCAGAGTGAGCTGGAGACCGTGTGGGTTTTTGGGGTGATACAGTTATGGTATCAGAGCTTTTACCCAACCAGAAGTGTGGCCAATGAGGATGTCAGGCCACTCGGAGGAAGGGTGAGATTGTGAAGGAAAGAGGGCCAGTCACAATTCCCACACCGTTTGAGGGAAAGGAAAAGGGGGACAGTTAGAAGGAGGGAAGAGAGTATGCTACAAGTGTCAGAGCCACGAGGTCGACGTCGTTCGATGGATCTCCTAATACCACCAGCCGCTGCATGGAAGTGCTCCACCAACTGTAAGTATTTCTTAGAACCCTAGTAGCTTCGTTTAGACTCACTAGATGTTGTGGTGTAAAATATTAGCGTTATGGTTATAGAGACGTGTAGAGCTGTAGGCGATATGGACGACGCCGTTAGGTAGCTTACCTAGTTGGTCAACCGCCAGTCTCAGCAGATAGAGCGGTTTATGAGTAGAGAGGACCAGGGCCAGTCTAGTACCCAGACTTCGAAAGATCGTGGGGGTGACAGGTTGCATAGGCTCAAACGCCTAGTGTTCAATGGATCATCTTCGGACTCGCTCAGTTCTGAGGAGTGGATTCAAAGTACAGAAGACATGATAGATTACGCCAAAGTCGACGATTATGATAGGGTATCCAGTGCGGCATTCCACCTTGCCTAGGAAGCTCGATTTTTGTAGGATTTGGTGAAGGCAACCACTGATGTGAAATCCATGGCTTGGGAGGAGTTTAAGACGGTGTTCTTCAGCAAGTATTTCAGCCACTCAGTTAGGACTCGGAAGATGGTGGAGTTCGCCTAGTTGAGACAGATGGGTACCGTGGCAGAATACGTGAGACAGTTTGAGGCATTGTCTCGGTTTGCTAGTCACCTAGTGATCCTGAACGAGAACAAAGTATACCAATTTGTACAGGGCCTGAAGCCAGACGTATACATGGGCATGCAGATAGCTGGAACGCAAGGGGCGTCTTACGAAGACATGGTGGCAAAGGCCTTAGACATTGAGAAGGGCAGGACGAAGCTTCCCAGTTACAGTGAGCTGCCTAAGGAATAGCGCAGGAAATTTTTCAGAGAATTGTTGCTTCAGTCGAGCATGGAAGAGTCATCTTAGCGGAAGGGCCTAAAGAGGGCTAGTGACAACTCTAGCAGCCAGGGGAGCAACAAGCGGCCTCAGGGATCAGAATAGTTTTTGGTATGCCCTAAGTGTCAGAGGAGTCATCTTGGCGAGTGTAGGGTAGGTGGGGAGTGATGCTACAACTGTGGTGAGGCGGGCCACATGTCCAGAGATTGTCAGAAGCCGCGACAGAATCGGTGCTTCAACTGTAATGAAGTGGGGTATTTTGCTAGAATTTGAGCGAGGCCCTAGCGAGGGTGGCGCCGAGAGTCTCACCCTCGTAGAGCTGGATGATGCCATCCAGCCATCAGTGATATCAGTTAGTATTCTTATTTTGGGCATGCTAGCTTATACTCTATGATACGGGTGCTACGTATCGTTTGTATCTACTGCCTTCGTGGTTAAGGAAAATCTATGCCCCAGCTATCCTAGACAGTTTTATGATGTGTTGTTGCTGTCGGGGGAGCGTTTATGCTCGGACCGGATGGTACAAGGTGATATTGTTACAGTGGGAGAAAGGAGTTTGCGCCCTGATCTGATTATACTCGACATGAATGGGTATGAAGCTATTTTGGGGATGGATTGGCTTTCTAGACATTATGCCACAATAGATTGTAGTACCAGAGAGATCCACTTTCGGCCCCCGAGTGGAGAGAGTTGGTCCTTCAGGGTGGGAAAGGGTTTGAGTAGGATTTCGGCAGTGTCGTCTATGAGATCCCAACAGTTGTTATAAGGTGGATACATGGGCTTCTGTTGGCTAGTGTCATGGACATGCAGTTTTAGGTTTGAGTAGGATTTCAGCAGTGTTGTCTATGAGATCCCAACAGTTGTTATAAGGTGGATACATGGGCTTCTGTTGGCTAGTGTCATGGACGCGCAGTTTTAGGGCGGGGTTCAGCTCCAGGACATCCCCGTTATATAAGATTTTTCGATTGTATTTCTTCAGGATTTGCCAGGCCTAGCCCCTGATAGGGAAATTGAGTTCGTTATTGACGTATACCCTAGGGCTGAACTAGTGTGCAAGAACCCGTACAAGCTGGTGCCTACCGAATTGAAACAGTTAAGGGCGCAGTTAGAAGAGTTGACAGATAAGGGCTTCATACGCGCTAGTTTCTCGCTGTGGGGTGCGCCGGTGCTTCATAAGGGCTTCATACAAGTGTCAGAGCCGAGTGTCAGCTTCGACGTCTGCCATGATTTCAGCAGTGCCTGCCGAGCTGAGGATCGAGATGAAGGGGTTTGGCCTAGAGGTGTATCTGATTTGGCAGTCACACTTTCGACGATGTCATTAAGCCCGACCATTTTGGACAGAATTAAGCAGGCTCAAGAGACTGACCCTGAGTGCAGTGGGCTAAAGGCAGGTGTGGAGGCCAATGCTACTACAGAGCTCAGATATTCAGAGAATGGGATTATGAAGTTTCGGGATAGGTGGTACGTCCTGAAGAATGAGGAGTTGAGGAAGGAGATATTGTCAGAAGCCCACTCGTCTTCTTTCTCTGTGCATCTCGGAAGTACCAAAATATACAGAGATTTGAGGCAACACTACTGGTGGCCTAATATGAAGCAAGAGGTAGCCAAGTATGTTGAGACCTACGTGGTGTGCCAATAGGTAAAGGTTGAGCATCAGAGACCATCAGCTATGCTTCAGCTACGCTTTAGCTACTGCCCATACCGGAGTGGAAATGGGAGCGTGTTACTATGAATTTTGTGGTTGGATTGCCGAAGACTACCAAGGGCCACGATGCGATCTGGGTGATTGTGGATAGGTTGACGAAGTCATCTCACTTTTTGCCTGTGAGGATGACTTATTCCATTGATCAGTTCACTCAGTTGTACATTCAGGAGGATGTCAGACTGTATGGAATCCCGGTGTCGATAGTGTCAGACCGAGATCCCAAGTTTAAGTCTAAGTTTTGGAAGAGTATTCATAAGGTCATAGGTACCAGATTGGATTTCAGTATGGCCTTTCACTCCCAGACCGATGGGTAGTCAGAGCCGACCATACAGATATTGGAAGATATGCTCAGAGCCTGCGTATTAGAGTTTCAGGCAGCTTGGAGTAGGTTATTACCTTTGGTGGAATTTTCGTATAATAACAGCTATCAATCCACCATTGGTATGGCACCGTATGAGGCTCTGTATAGGAAAAAGTGCATGTTGCCATTGTACTGGGACGAGATTAGAGAGGCAAGGTTCATAAGCTTGGAGATACTGCAGTAAACTGTCGACAAGGTAGCTATTATAAGGAAGAAGATTGATGCAGCTCAGAGTTGGCAGAAAAGTTATGCAGACCAGAGGCGTCGAGAGTTGGAATTCGAGGAAGGCGATGAGATATTTTTGAAGATCTCCCTGTTCAAGGGAGTGGTCAGGTTTGGGAAGCGAGGAAAGCTCAACCCTCGTTATGTTGGACTGTTCCCTATTGTGGAGAGGATTGGGAAGACCACCTATAAACTTCAGCTGCCTTCCTCGATTAATGCTATACGTAATGTCTTCCATGTCTCCATGCTGAGAAAGTGTATGCGTGACCCTTCTCATGTGATTGGACAACTGACGCTATCTTACGAGGAGAAGTCAGTGAGCATACTGGGATCGACTATGAAAGTGTTGCGCAACAAGGAAATTCCCTTAGTCAAAGTTTTGTGGCACAATCATAACGTTGAGGAGACCACTTGGGAAAGGAGGCAGAACATGGAGCAACAGTATCCGGAGCAATTCAGTACGTAAATTTTGGGGATAAAATTTCTTTTAAGGAGGGAGGGATGTAACACCCCGTAATTTTCGTTGGTACAATTTCAGGTTGCCGGAGTGATAAACGGCAGAGTTCTAGTCAGAATTGAGAGCGGAGAATTTGTACGACTAGGTGAAGGATTATTTCGGGGTTAATGGACAATAAAAATTTGTCAAATCCTGACCGAGCACTGGCCGAATAACTGTTTAACTAGATAATTAAATGATGAGAATAAAAAGGTAATTCTAATTAATTATATTAATAATATAATTAATTATATGAAAGGGAAGAGGCAGAAACCCCTCCCCTCTATTTATGTTTTATTTTAAACGAAGAGTCTCCCTGCGTTATCCTTTCTCCTCGTGCGTGAGGGAGTCTTCGTCACCCTTTCCCTATTGTTTCCCCGTTCAGCCGACAGTGTCCTTGGTTTTTGCTCCATCTCAACGATCTAAGGTAAATTTAAGTAGTTTTATTGTAGTTTTGGGTTGAATTTAGAGTTTGAGGAGAGATTGATGGATAGAAATTTAGGGTTTAAGGTTTGTGATGGTTATTGGGTTGTTATTGATGGTTGTGGGATTATTGATGGTAAATACGATGGAATGGTGAGGAAGTAAGCTAGTTTTAACGAGAAACAGAGAATGTCAGATTTTAAGCACTAAAACGAAAATGATTTTGAATTTTTGGCTTGGCTATGAGCATCGGGTTCAGAAACCCTTTTGGTATGTTAAACTAGGTTATTATGAGTGGGGCGTGTAGCCGTTGGAATCGAGTGATTCCAATAACCGACGCAAAAGTTATGCGCGTTGGAAGTTAGGTTGATTTTTGACCGAAATTCGGGTTAGCGAGCCCTTTTTGTCGGGCTTTAGTGGATTGAGTTATTAATCGTAATTTTAGTACGTGGGATGAGTTTTTAAATGTGTTTTTAATGTAAATTGGTATGTGATAGGTTGAGCCCAAGTAAGTGATAGAAACGAGCACCACGGAAAGTTAGGACATCAGGTAAGTAGTGTTTGCATGTGCATTACCCTTACGAGTCTACATCATGGGACAGTAGGGTGGTATTGTGTGTTCTGTATGTTTTTGTTCAGTCATGCATCATGTTTTGAAAAGCGTAACGAAAATGAAATTGAGCATGGTTTTATGTGCGAACGTGAAGAGCGACGCGTGGCGGTGAGAATGATGTGTGTGTGGGCAGCTTTGGCCCCGTTGCTGGAGGAACTGGGACGGTGGCTACGTGTCAAGGGTGGTGTGCGAGTGCGTACAGCCCCACCTTGGGATGGCTGCTGCGGTGTGTGTGTGGTGGTTGGCAACTCTGGCCCTATTGTTCGAGGAAATGAGACGGTGGCGAGTGCGTCCAGCCTTACCCTAGAATGGTTGCGGTGTGTGGAGTGACATGTGTGTATGGTTTGATGGCCTCGTTGCTAGAGGAACCGGGATGATGGCAACTTGCCAGGGTGTGAGGTGGCGAGAGAACCCAGCCTCACCATGGTGCGGCTGTACCACGCGGCACCGGTTGTGACAACAAGAGCGAAAATGTAGAGAGTACATGTGATAGGATTGCATTGTTGGTTTTTACGTTTCATATCACACTACTTATTCAGTGTTAAGCTTATGTTGTGTGTTATGTGGTGTAGTTGCAGAGATTCTTACTGGTAAGTTACGAGAGTTCAAATAGCATGAGTAGGCGGTTGGCAGCGTGCTACCATGTGCCGGGAGGTGGAGTTCGTCAGGGCTATCCAACCCATGAAACGAGGCTGGATGGTAGGTTTTGAGGGTTGTGTTTTAAGGAGTACATGTCAAGTGTATAGATTTTGAGTTATAGGTGGGTTTGAATGTTAATAGTCGGGATTGATGTATAGATGTATTTTTAAACTATTTGGGAGATTTTGATTGAATAATTTAGGTTTTTATTTGATAGTTTTAAATTGCGAGAGTTTTCATCATTCGCTTTCTTTCGAGCTGGTGGTTTTTTTAGGCTGCTGGTACAAGGTGTCGACCGATATGTGTAGGTGTTGACCGAACTAAGAAAATGTCGACCGCGAGGTTCGACCTACAGAGACAGAAAGAAATAAAGTGTCAACTTGTGTATTTAGCTGTCTACTGGTTAGTGTAAAAATGGAGAGAGTGTCGACTACAAGGTTCGACATGTGCAGGCAGAGAGAAATAAAGTGTCGACCGGTTCCTTTAAGTGTCAACCAGTTAGTGTAAAATGGTGAGAGTGTCGACCGCAGGGTTCGACCTGTGCAGTCAGAGAGAAATAAAGTGTCGACCGATAAAGGCAGGTGTGGACCGCTCTATGTAATAATCGTAGAAGTGTCGACCACGATGTTTGACAGGTGCAGACAGAAAGTATTAAGGTGTCGACCGGTGTGTACAGGTGTCGACTGACACCTTTTTTTCATGTTTTTGAAAAGCGAAGTTTTATTTAAACTGATTTTGACGGAGTATTCCCCTGCGAAGATTTTAATCGTTTTCAAAAATGTCGTTTTAAGTCGATGAACAAAAGTTATAAATTTTATGCAAACTTATTGAGGTAATTAGTAAGTGTACAGTTGGTGACCCGGGTCTGGGTACGACTAGAGGGCGCTACGGTGGTGATGACAAAGCAGAGTGAGCCGAAGACCGTGTGGGTTTTCGGTGTGCTACAACTATACCCTAAAATTTGGAGGCCGACTAATCAAATTGTTACCTATGTGTCCCGAACTAGTGGCCCAGAATGACGCTATTCAGAAGGAAGAGAAGTTCAAGGAAAGTCTTCTCTTATCCAAACGTGGGTTAATATCTTCAGTTATCAAAGGAGGACCCCTGATCCTAGTTTTATTTAGAGACCTTGTGATGGAACTTGGCGAGATACCTCTATCGGTCCAAAACCTCCTTAAAACTTACCAAGATATTTTTCCTGAAGAACTCCCACACTGCCCGCCACCATTGTGTGGTATTGAAAACCAAATAGACCCCCATCCTGGAGCCATGCTACCCAATAGACCAGCCTATAGGAAAAGACCTGAAGAGGCTAAGGAATTATAAAAATAAGTACAAGAGTTGTTAGACAAGGGATACATTAGAGAATCTATGAGTCTCTATGCTGTGCCTACCCTACTTGTTACCAATAAAGACGGCACCATGAGGATGTGTGTCAACAACTGTGCCATTAACCAAATTACTACAAAGTACCAGTTTCTTATTCCTAGACTGGAAGACATGCTAGACGAGCTCAGTGGAGCATCCATTTTTCTAAAGTCGACTTGAAGAGTGGTTATCACCAGATCCGGATGAAAGAAGGTGATGAATGGAAAACTGCCTTCAAGACGAAATACGGATTGTTTGAATGGATGGTCATGCCATTCGGACTTACTAATGCTCCGAGTACCTTTATGAGGTTGATGCATTATGTTCTCAATGACATTCTAGGGAAATTTGTTGTCGTCTACTTTGACCACATCCTGGTGTATAGCCTTGACCTCCCCCAACACCTCAACCACCTCGGAATTCTTTTTCAAACACTTCGACAAGTCAAGTTATTTGGTAATTTGAGTAACTGTTCTGTAAAGCCCGTGTCCGGTCGGAATCCTATAATTTTTCCTTTGTCCATTAGCTTCAAAATAATCCTTTATCTACTAGTACAAATTT
Source organism: Begonia peltatifolia (assembly GCA_022433055.1). Taxonomy (NCBI): domain Eukaryota; kingdom Viridiplantae; phylum Streptophyta; class Magnoliopsida; order Cucurbitales; family Begoniaceae; genus Begonia; species Begonia peltatifolia. Next base: position 4,433,970 of record CM039529.1, on the reverse strand, counting down.
TCTGCTCTCGATTCTGACCAAAACTCCGCCATTTACCAATACGAGTTTTCGAAAATTATCTTAGCAGAAATTTTGGGTGTTACATTTTACCCTCCTTAAAAGAAATTTTGTCCTCAAAATTTACGTGTCGAACAGCTCCGGGTATTGTTGCTCCATGTCCTGCGGCCTTTTCCAAGTGGTCTCCTCCACGTTATGATAGAGCCACAAAACTTTGACTAAGGGAATCTCTTTGTTGCGCAACACTTTCACAGCCAATCCTAGTATCCTCATTGGCTTTTCCTCATAAGTTAGTGTTGGCTGGATCTCCATATCCTGTTGTGCAACCACCTGAGAAGGATTCCGTATACACTTCTTTGCACCGAGACATGGAAAACATTGTGTATGGCATCCATTGAAGGGGGCAATTGAACCTTGTAGGCGGTCTTCCCAATCCTCTCTACAATATGGAACGGTCCAACATAACGAGGTTTGAGCTTTCATCGCTTCTCGAACCTGACCACTCCCTTAAATGGGGAGATCTTCAAATATACCTCATCGCTTTCCTTGAATTCCAACTCCCGCCGCGTCCGGTGTGCGTAACTTTTTTGCCAACTCTGAGCTGCCTCAATCCTCCTCCTTATAATTGCAACCTTGTCGACAGTTTGATGCAGTATCTCCGGGCCTACAAATTTTGCCTCTCCAACCTCATCCCAGTACAATGGTGACCTGCACTTCCTCCCATACAGAGCCTCATACGGTGCCATACCAATGGTAGACTGATAACTATTATTGTACGAGAACTCGACCAATGGCAAGAATCTGCTCCAACCCTCCTGAAACTTCAACACACAGGCTCTGAGCATATCTTTCAGTATCTTTATGGTCCACTTTGACTGCCCGTCGGTCTTAGGATTAAAGGCTATATTGAAGTCCAACCTGGTATCCATGGCTTTATGCAGACTCCTCCAGAACTTGAACGTAAATCTGGGGTCTTGGTCTGACACGATCGACACTGAAATCCCATACAGCCTGACTATCTCTTGGATATACATATGGGCAAACTGATCCATTGAATAAGTCATCCTCATAGGCAAAACGTGAGACGACTTCGTCAACATATCAACTAAGACCCAAATTACGTCATGGCCCTTGGCGGTTTTTCACAAACCAACCACAAAATCCATAGTTATCCGCTCCCATTTCTACTCCGGTATAGGCAGTGGCTGCAGCATACCTGACTGCCTTTTATGCTCTGCCTTTACCTACTGGCATACTATGCAGTTCTCAATATACTCGGCCACCTCTCGCTTCATATTGGGCCACCAATAGTGCTGCTTCAGATCCCTATACATCTTGGCGCTGCCTGAGAAAGAAGATGAGTGAGCTTTTGATAATATATCTTTCTTTAGCTCCTCGTCTTTCGGGACATACCACCTATCCCGAAACTTCATAATTCAATCCTCCGAATATTGGAGTTTAATGCTAGCATTGGCCACCATACCCACCTTTAGCTCACTACACTAAGAGTCCTTTTCTTGGGCCTGCTTAATTCTGTCCAGGATGGTCGGCCTCAAAGACATAGCCGAAAGTGTTGTTGCTAAATCTGAAACTACCTCTACATCGATTCTCCGAAGCTTCGCACTTAGCTCGCCTGGCACTACTGAACTCATAGCAAAAGTCGAGGCTGTCACTAGCCTCAGGGCATCCGATAATACGTTTGCCTTCCCTGGATGATACTTGATTTCTAGGTCGTAATCCTTGACCAGCTCGAGTCACCTCCTTTGCCTTAAGTTTAGCTTCTTTTGTGTGAAAATATATTCTAAACTCTAGTAATCCTAGAAGATCTAGCACTGTTGTCCATACAAATATGCCTCTATATCTTAAGTGCAAAGACCACTGCCGCTAACTCCAAGTCATGCGTGGAATTCTACTCGTAGGATTGTAATTGTCTGGAAGCATAGGCAATCACCTTCCCACTCTGCATCAACACGCAACCCAAGCCTATCCTGGAGGCATCACAATATATACTGAACTTCTCGCTTTCTACTGGCAGGGTCAACAAATGAGCTGTAGTCAATTTTTGCTTCAGTGTTTGGACGCTGTCCTCGCACTCATCAGACTAACTGTACGTTACGTTCTTCTTGGTCAATCGGGTCAAAGGAGTTAAAATCTTGGAGAACACCTCAATGAATCTCCGATAGTAACCAGCCAACCCCAGGAAACTGCGTATCTCGGCCGGCACTAGTCGGTTGCGACCACTTACTCACAGCTTGAACTTTCACCAGATCCACTGAAATACCATCACAAGAGATTACGTGCGCCAAAAAGTTGGTGCTGCCCCAAAGTCGTCAGCACGATCCTCAAGTGTTCTTTGTGTTCATTCTCGCTTCGAGAGTATATCAGGATGTCATTAATGAACCCTAGCACAAATCTATCCAAGTGCTCTTAGAATACTCGGTTCATCAGGTTCATGAAGACGGCTGGGCCGTTAATTGGTCTAAACGACATCTCTAAAAAATCGTAGTGCCCATACTGCGTTCAAAAAGCTATATTCGGCATATCTTTCTCCCCAAACTTCAACTGATAATGCCAGATATCAGATCAATCTTAAAGAACACCCGTGCACCATAAAGTTGATTAAACAAGTCGTCTATTCTCGGGAACGGGTATTTATTCTTCACTGTCAGTTTATTCAGTTCCCTATAATCAATACATATGCGTAGTGACCCGTCCTTCTTCTTGACGAAGAGCACCGGCACACCCCAAGGTGAGAAACTAGGGTGTATAAAGCTGTAATAACTTGGTATTTTCTGAAATGTTCTAAAGTCCCTAGAGAATTTTGTGGGAGATTTTGATGGGCTTATTAATTTTAAGAAATTTAGGATTTATATTTGGGAGTGGATTCCCAAAATTTTAAGGTTGAAAAAATGTGAATATAGCGAAAATACAGAAGTTTAAACGCGTGAGAGCATATTGGTAAATTGAGAAAAAAAGTAATAAATAAATAATATATCAAAACAAATTGAACGGCTTCACGAGGAAGCCATTCCGTTTGTCTTGCTGTTCGTCGAACACTCGAGAGCGGAGGGCGAGGGTGGGAGCCGAAACTCAAGAGTGAGCTACTGACGACTGACGAGAGGGAGACGCCGGTGTGTAGTGAACTCTGACGAGTTGAAGGGCGGAGCTGGTTCGACTTTCCCGTGTTGAAAAACTAAAGGAAAACCTTCCCTTGTTTCGGTTTCTGTCAACCGAGTGTTGAAGTTCGATTGTTTCCGAATTCCTGACGGTTGAGCTCGGATTCTTGAGGTGTTTTAGAAGATAATGGGCGTGTGCTTTGAGCCAGCTTGTGGCTCAGCCTTTCCACGCCAAACCTGACCAAGAACGGGTGAGGTTTTTCCCCCTGTTCCTTTTATTTTTTGGTGGTCGGAGGTGTAGTGTCGTCTGTGTTCCAACCTCAGTTAGTTTGTGCTGAAATGTAAAGAGATTAGCAGGGGGAGGGGTGTTCATCTATGGGCTTTGGTACCCTTGTTTTAGGGAAGAAAACTGAGAAGGTTGTGCAATCGTGTCTCAGTCTTTGATTGGATTGTTCAATTTTGTTTAGAGGGTGTTTGAATGAATGGAATGTTGCTGATTGGGTGAAGAAATTGGTGAAATTGAATTGAAGTCAAAATTCTTGGAGATTTTAGTATGAAATCCGATTCTATTTTTGGGGATTTTGATGTACCTACTATTAATCGTTTTAAATTCTCTTCCGGTATGTTAAACTAGGTTAGTAGTGGAGCGTTTAGCCACTAAAACAATTTGATTCTGAAAACCGATGCAAAAGTAATGCGCATCGAAAGTTATGTCGGGTTTTGGATCAAGTTGCTTTAGCGAGCGATTTTGGTTAGCTCGTGGTACGTTAAGTTAATGGTAGTGGTTTTGAGTATGAGTTAAGTGTTTAGACGAGTTTTGATAGGAATTGGTTTTATGTTTAGGTTGAACAAGATTTTGGTGAAGTCGTGCACCGGGAAAGCTTAGGACACTAAGTAAGTAGTGCATGCATGTGTTTTGCCCAGGTGGGCCTACATCGAGGAGCATTACGATTGTGATTGGTTGATTGCGATGTGTGTGCGTATTGTTTGACATGCACCATGTTTTGAAAATTGTACGAAAATGATTTTGACCATGTTTTTGAGCAAGTGGTAATGAGACGTGTGGCGATGGTACTGCAGATCCTGCTCGAGGAGTGGACCGGTGTGTAACCAACCGTCGATTCTGCTCGGGGAGTGGGCTGGCTGGGTTTTTATGCGACATGTATGTGTTGACAGTGAGGATGATGGATGGTGGCACCGTGGATCCTGCTCGGGGAGTGGGCCAGTGCATCACCAGCACAGATCCCACGGGGTGGGCCGAATAGGTTGTCGCAAAATGATAGACGGTGGCACCGCAGATCCTGCTCAAGGAGTGGGTCGTTGCATCACCAGTTGCAGATCCCATGGGGTGGGCTGGCTGGGCTATCGTGAAACGTGTGTGTGTGGCTTGTCGGCCTCGTTGCTGGGGAGTCCAGGACGATGGCGATGCGTCAGGATGTAGCGTGGCGCGAGGTTCACCCTCAACCTGACACGGCTGTACTTCGTGTTGCAAGGAATGTGACAACATGAGCACGAGTGTAGAGACTGCATGTGATAGGATTGCATTGTCGGTTTTACTTTCATATTGCAATACTTGCTAAGCGTTAGGCTTATGTTGTGTGTTCTGTGGTGTAGGTGCAGAGATTTTCGCTGGTGAGATTCGAGAGCCCAGTCTTGAGCATTAGGGCAGTTGGCGGCGTTTGACTTAGGCACCAGACGGCAGACTATTAGGACGAACCCACCCGTGAAGGTGGTAAGTTTTGGTGAGGTGTTCGGTGTTTTTTCCCTTGTGGTATTTTGGGGACGATTAAATTTTACCTGATGTTTTAGTGTATAGATGTGGACTTCCTGGTTATCGTGTGGTTTTGAGGACGACGGTATTTATTATATGTATGAGCATTGTGTTGCTCTATACTGTGGATTTTCTTCATCGATAGTTGTCAGATTTATTTCTTTCCGCTTTGTTTTTCCTTCGGTGATTTCTGGATGGTTTTGGTTGATGTACTTTGGAATTTAAATGGTATATAGATTTTGTTGTATAAACAGATAATTCAAATGTCGATAGGTGTAATCGAAACTACTTGGGAGATTGTGATTGAAGAATCTAGGTTTCTACTCGGTGGTTTTAAATTGCCGGAGTTTTCGTCGTTCATTTCTTTGAGCTGATATTTCTTTCTTTAGGTTGTTCATGCAAAGTGTCGACCGGTATGCGTAGGTGTCGACCGAACTAGGCAAATGTCGACTGCAAGGGTCGACCTATGGGAACAGAGCCAAACTAGGTGTCGACTGGTGTTCTTAAATGTCGACCGATTAGTGTAAAAGTTACAATAGTGTCGACCGAGAGGTTCGACCGGGGGTGGGCAGAGAGAATTCAAGTGTCAACCGGTGAAGACAAGTGTCGACCGCTCTGTGTGACTAGCAGAGAGTGTCGACCGGGTGCGGGCAGAGAGAATTAAAGTGTTGACCTGTGAATACAAGTATCGACCGCTCTGTCCGACGAGCGTAGAAGTGTCGACTGGTGTTTATAGGTGTCGACCGGTTTCTTTTTTTTTTTTTTTTATGTTTTGAAAAGTGAAGCTTTATTTAAACTGATTTTTAATCGAGTCTTCTGCTGCGATGTTTTAAAACATTTTCAAAGATGTCGTTTTAAATCGAGCAACAAAAGTTTAAAAATTTTATACAAATTTTATCGAGGAAATGAGTAAGTGTACGGTTGGTGACCTGGGTCCGGAGATCACTCGGTGGCGCTACGGAGGTAGTGACAGAGCAGAGCAGAGTACAGCGAGCCGGAAACTGCGTGGGTTTTTGGGTCACTACAGTTATTGTATCAGAGCCACGAGGTTAACGTCATTAAGAGGATTACCTAACACCGCCAGCTGTTGCACGGGAGCACTCCACCAGCTGTAAGTATTCTTAAAACCGTTGTCCTTGTTTTTTTTTACTTATTAAATGTTGTGGTGTACAGGATTAGCGTTATGGTTTGGGAGGCGCGTAGAGCTCCAGGCGATATGTATAACGTCATTAGGCAGCTTATATAGTTAGTCAACTCCCAGTCTCAACAACTTGAGTGGTTTATGAGTAGTGAGGACCAGAGCCAGTCTAGTGCCCAGGCTTCGGCCGATCTTGGGGGTGATAGGTTGCATAGGCTCAAACCCTAAATATTCGAAGGGTCATCTCCAGATCCTCTTAATGCTGAGTAGTGGATACGGAGCATGGAGAGTATGATGGACTATGCCAAGATAGATGACCATGACAGGGTAACCAGGGCAGCATTCTATCTAGCCAAGGATGCTCGCCATTGGTGGGATACAGTCGGGACTACGAGAGACGTGAAGGTTATGACCTGAGAGGAGTTTAAGACTGTGTTCTTCGGTAAGTATTTCAGCCATGTTATCAGGACTCATAACGTGGTGGAGTTTGCGCAATTGAAACAGACAGGCACCGTGGCTGAGTACGTGAGACAGTTCGAGGCGCTATCCTGATTTACAGGACATTTGGTGAGCCTAGATTAGAACAAGATACACCAGTTTGTGCAGGGCCTGAAACCTGATGTATACGTGGGTATGCGCATAGCTGGAATGCGAGGGGTGCCTTACGAGGATGTGGTGGCGAAAGCTCTATACATTGAGGAGGCTAAGATGAAGATACCTAGTTACAGAGAGCCGCCTAAGGAGCAGCCCAGAAGATTTTTTAGAGAGTTGTTGCCTCAGTCGAGCAGGGAAGAGTCATCTCAGCAGAAGCGCCTGAAGTTTAGCTTCGGGATATTTCCATTTTGTAGGAGTTCCTAAAAGGTATTTTTAGAGCTGAACCGGTGTGTAAGAACCCGTACAAACTTGCACCAACTGAGCTGAAGGAGTTAAAGGCGCAGCTAGAAGAATTGACTAATAAGGGCTTTATACACCCTAGTTTCTCACCTTGCTGTGCGCCGGTGCTTTTTGTCAAGAAGAAGGATGGGTCCCTATGCATGTGTGTTTATTACAAGAAGCTTAATAAGCTGACAGTGAAGAACAGGTACCCTCTACCGAGGATAGATTACTTGTTTGATCAGCTGCAGGGTGCACAGGTGTTCTTCAAGATTGATTTGAGATCCGCCTACTACCAGTTGAAGGTTAGGGAGCAAGACATCCCAAAGACTGTCTTTCGTACAAGGTATGGACACTACGAGTTTGTGGTGATGTCATTCGGGCTAATCAACGCCCTGACAGCCTTCATGGATCTGATGAACCAAGTATTCATGAAACACTTAGATAGGTTCGTAATAGTATTTATTTATGACATCATGATTTACTCAAGGAGCGAGGATGAGCATAGAGGGCACTTGAGGATTGTGGTAACTAATTTGAGCCAATACCGGCTGTATGCTAAGTTCTCTAAGTGCGAGTTTTGGCTGCATAGGATTAACTTCTTGGGACATCTTATTTCCTCTGAGGGCATTTTATTTGATCCAATAAAAGTATAGCCTGTGAAGTAGTGGTCACGACTTACCAGTGCCAGCGAGATACATAGTTTTCTAGGATTGGCTGGGTACTTCAGAGATTCATTGAGTGGTTCTCCAAGATTTCAGCTCCTTTGACCAGGTTGACCAGAAATAATTTAAGGTACGAATGGTCTGACAAATGTGAAGACAACTTCCAGATGCTAAAGAAGAGGTTGACTATAGCTCCTTTGTTGATACTGCCCGTAGAGGGAAAGAAGTTCAGTATTTATTGTGATGCCTCCACGATAGGCTTGGGATGTGTTTTAATGTACGGTGGGATGGTGGTCCCCTATGCTTCTAGGCAATTGAAGACCTACGAGCAGAACTATCCTACACATGACTTGGAGTTAGCAGCAGTGGCATTTGCACTCAATGTAGCACCCCGAGAACCCACACGTTCTCGATGCGCTCTCTACGTGTATGCACTGTGACATACAGAGACTCGACGCGAACTCACTTACTATAATACTACTTTCACTTTCAAATCATATTCAAAATAACATTTGTGAGTATAAAAAAAATTTTCGACTTGATTCTAAAACAACTCGCGCACCGAAGAGCGAACACGAAATCCTTAATATAAAATACGTAGCGGAAAAGATAATTTAAAGTAGTTTTAAAAATAAGACGACAAAACTTTAAATTCTTGGAAGGGATCAAACACACGCCACAAACTACCTGATTCGGTGCCGCGCAACCGAGTAGCGGTGCCGCACGGCCACACCCCCACTTCGGCGCCCCACGCACACCCTCTCGGTGCCACGCGCGCCAACTCAACGTCGCCGCGTTGACATGATTTCACCTCGAATGAGGTGTGTTTCACCCACAAACGAAACGAAAAAACAAAAAATGAGCAGAAAACTGAATGCTGTACGATGAGCATTCTTTTTAGGCTCTAAGCATAACGATCTTCCGAAGGAAGACGGCAGCAAACGGAACCAGTTTCTGGCCACTCTCTTCGTGTATCGTTCTCTAGAAAAGAGAGGGAAGACAAGTGGAACGACGGCTATTCAAGCAACCTCGGGCTTGAACGCTCAAGGAGATGCACTCCTTCTCAGTTCTTGACCGAACCGAGCCTTACTGTTCACCAAACTTCAAGTTACTTCGCCTGAATACAAAAGAGACTATTTTCATAGATTCAATAGCCTTTACACACACCAATAGCCATGTATTTATAGACCTAGGGTGGCTGAAAGTTAGAATGGGCTTGGGCTTCGAAATGGGCCACATGGTTGGCCATTCTTGATTCACTTGCACACTAGATCACTCTTCAAGCTTTGGCCCATTTAATGCATCAATAGGCTGCTAAACTCCAGCCCAATTGTTGCTTACAACCACCATCTAACTTAACATACATCTAATCCTAATGACTAAGGATGCATACAACTATAAAACATTACAGAAAGGCGAATGTTTGCCAACAAAACATAAGGCAAATGTTTACCGAATAAAATTCAATTACAAATTAATTCCGAGGGAGACAAATCTCTTCTTCATGTGCTTCCACCTATATCTCCCACGATAGCAAGTGCAAGGGTTGATCTTTGTCCTTTGTGCTCGGGTCCAATTCCAAATCCGCGAAGAGACTGTAGTAACCTGGGAATTTTGATTTTTATTTTAATTTCTAGAATTGTTAATCTAATCCCGGTCGGAGTTTTGAGAAATAGTTCAACGGGAAAGATTTACATTATAAGGCTCGAGGCCTACTTTTGCGATTAGTTTCAAAATTTAAAATCGAGAGGTCGAGAAATTAACGAAATCACGGAAGATTTAAACACGTGAGGGCAGTTTTGTAATTTGGTATATATATATATATAAAGATAATAAAATAAACAACAACCGAATGGCTTCAATTTTGAAGCCATTCGGCTGTTTACCGACGAGGAGAACAGCGAGGGCAAACGACCGAGAGGGAGAGCGGGAATCGGGAGTTGGCGTCGACGATCAGCTGCCGTGGGTGGGAAGCCGGCACGCAAGGTACTCCGGCGAACTGTGGTCAGCTGGCGGCTCAATTTTTCTGGGCCGAAAACTTGACCGAGAAACAGGTAACCTTCCCCTGTTTATCTTTGGTTTTGCGACCATTTATGGTCGGCATACTCTGAGCCAGACTCCCGAGGTCCGAGCGTGTAACCAGGGAGTCTGGAAGGGGGGGCCTCAACCGTATTAAATGGTTGGCTTGGCCGAGTGCTCGGGTTGAGAGGAAAATCCCAGAAGTTTTGTTTACCGTGGGGTTCGGGTCGAGTCTGAAACCACCGGTTTTTGCTCTGTTTATGCTTAGTTGGTTGGAATGTGGATGTTTAGTGAAGAGACTTGTAGAAATCGGGTGGATGACGGAAATTTGTCTATTTTGTGTAGAAACAGATTCGGTTTTTAACTATTTTGGCCTAGTTTTGGTTAATCGTTTTAAATTCTGTTTTTGTGGGTTAAAATAGGTTGTTAGAGGAACGTATGGCCACTGGAATCGTTCGATTCTGATATCTGACGTAAAAGTTATGCGCGTCGGAAGTTTATGCGAGATTTTTGTTTAAGTCAAATTAGCGACCGTTTTTCGTGAAAATTCGACGTGTGAGAGTAGTATAGCCATTGTGATGCATATAACTAATTGGGAGTGAGTTTTGATTGAAGGGAAGTGAAAATGTGAAATTTTAATAAAAATGGCAGATTCGGTTATTGGCGTTTTTCGCCTATCTGCGGCCTACCGATTTAAAATCCGTCTTGGGATGTTAAACTAGGTTCCTAAGGGAACGTTTAGCCACTTGAATCGTTTGATTCCGTTGACGGACGCAAAAGTTATGCGCATCCGAACGTTGAGCTGGTATTCGGCCAAACCAAACCAATTGACCGTTTTAGTTGGAATTTAATGAGTGTAGTTAGATAAGGTTATTTTTAGCTAATTGGTGAATGTTGAGATAAATACTGATGAGAAATTTGTTGTATTTTAGGTTGAGGCTTTCTTTTGGCGAAACTGTGCGTCGAGCGAGCTTAGGACGCCAGGTAAGTAGTGCATGCATGTGTTTTGCCCAAGTGGGCCTACACTGTAGAACTTTAGTGTTTAGGTGATTGATTGCGGTGTGTGTGCGTATTGTGTGACATGCATCATATTTTTTTAAAACGGGAACGAAAATGATTTTTAGCATGCTTTGATGTATGAGGTGAGACGTGTGGCGGTGGTACCACGGATCCCGCTAGTGTGCGGGCCGGTGCTTCACTAGTCGCGGATCCTACTCGAGGGGTGGGCCGGCTGGGCCGTCATGCGGCGTGAATGTGTTGACGGTGAGGATATGGGCAGTGGTACCGCGGATCCTACTAGTGTGTGGGCCGGTGCAACACCAGTCGCGGATCCTACTCGAGGGGTGGGCCGGCTGGGCTGTCGCGAAACGTGTGTGTGTGGCAACTATGGCCCTGTGCTGGGGAGGCTGGGACGGGGGCGACGTGTCAGGGTGTAGAGTGGCGCGAGGTACACCCTTACCCTGATGTGGTTGCCGTGTGGTGATGGGTGGGTGTAGCTTGTGGGCCTCGTTGCTGGGGAGTTCAGGACGGTGGCGACGTGTCAGGGTGTAGGGTGGCGTGAGGTTCCTCCTTACCCTGGTGCGGCTGCACTACGCGTCACAGATGTGACAACATGAGTGTGAGTGTAGAGACTGCATGTGATAGGATTGCATTGTCGGCTTTTACATTCATATCGCATT
>CM039529.1:4337970-4412101 GCA_022433055.1 Begonia peltatifolia | reverse complement strand
GGAGAGTAAATTGGAAACAAAAGGGTATTAAATTGAGTGAATTATGTTAAGTGTTAGTGTGTGTGTGTGTAGGTGCACTGTAGCGCACCGAGAACGCGGGGTTTCTCGGGGCGTTACAGAGACATTCGACACCCGTAATTCCTGCAAAAGAATTGAACTTGTTAGTGAACAGGTTGGATAATGCTCATGCCTTGTTTTGTGATCGAGTGATGGCCTTATGGGGCACATCACGCATCACGCGCATGCCTACAGCGCCGCGTGCCCCACGCACCCTGCCTCCGTATAGCACATCCGCACGCATGCTTTCACCCAGCGCCGCACGACCTGTGGGCACCCGCAGGTTGCGTGTCCGCGCGCCTGCGACCACGCCGCGCTCCCGCACCCATCCTCACTCCTATAGTACCTCCCCGTGCACACTTCGACCTATTCCATCCACTCTCGACTCCCAAATCTTTCTCGCGAAAATTTGGCAGAGTAATGCTTAAAAACTGACTATCCCAAAAATTTAAACCTTGCACAGTTTACCAGAAAACGAGAAATATTCATCCATCAACCATTTAGAGAATCTCCATAGCAAAATTGAAGTTTAAAGATAACGAAATCCATCAACTACAAATGAAGAAAATTCACAGTATAGAGCATTACTAAGCTCCTACATGTAAAGAGTACGCGTGCGTCACCAAAATCACAAACACTCCATAAACCCCTATACAACTGACGTCTATACAACTGACGCCTATACAACTCGTCTAATCAACTATATATCCCGACACAATAAAAGAAAATATCCCAAAACAGTCTATCCATCACCTACCATCTCCATGGGTCGAGTCGCCCTAACAAATCCGCCGTCCGGTGCCTCGGTCGCACGCCGCCAACCGTCCTACACCTCAAGACTAGGCTCTCGGGGCTTACTAGTGACAATATCTGCATCTACACCATAGAACACACAACATAAACGCAACGCTCAGTAAGTGATGCGATATGAAAGTAAAAGCCGACAATGCAATTCTACCACATGCAGTCTCTACACTCACTATAACGCCCCGATTTTTAAAATTCCCAATTTTTAAACCCTAATTTAAAACCTTAGAAATTTTTTCCAAAATTTGATTTAAAATCGAGCGTTAAATTTTCAGTTTAAAACATTTTTTTAAAATTTTGAATAAAAATCCTTAAATACGAGGAAGCTGTAATTAAAAAAATAGTTAAACTTATTCAAAATAAATGCAGAATCATAAATAATTCATAAAAATTATAATAATAAAATTCAACATAATTTATTCGGAGTTAAAATAAAAATCGAAATACTTTTAAAAACTGAGACATATTATTTTAAATTCCTTTCTCGAGAAAATCAACTTCTTCTTCTGTATGCTCATTTTCCACTGGGAAATTCTCGATCACAACTAGTTCCTACTCAGATAAAAACTCACCTACATCATAAAATTATTTAAAATATGATAATTAACTTAGCAAGTAAAAATATGTGCAATGGTCAAAAATTTACATTTACTTTTACCAAATCCTAATTATAGAACTAGTTGGTACTTATATCCCAACCTTAGACTTAGTCATGTCATTGTTGTTCAGGTTTTGTCAACTTACTTTCGGTCAAGCTCACCATCTCATTGTCGTTCAGGCTTTTGCTATCACGTCAGTACCATTAATGTTCAAGCTCACCATCTCATTGTCGTTCAGGCTTTTCCTATCACATATTTTCCATCAATTCCATCATTTTCATGCACATACAATATGTGCTACAAATTTTATCTTTATACTATTCTAAGTCAATGCCGAAACATGCGTGCTCCAATATCAACTCGTGTAATAAAACAATTATAAGAAAATAATATAATATCTTGTGATGTAGGGCCAAATCCAAAATATGAGAAAACTATATTTTTACTTACTTGGATTCCGAGCGGTATGGATATCGGGATTCGTTTACTATTTTAAATAATATCCTGCTCAAATAGAATATTTTGTATTAAATTTCTACTTAATAAATCCAATTTCAAAGAAATTTGAGCAGAAATTCTTTACGTTGTTCTCTTGGGTCGGATCGAGTTGGTTGGATAGGTTCGGATGACTTCTGGGATTTTTTCTACCTAATTCGAATATCTATATTAAAATCCTACTTAATTAATTCCAACTTAAAAGAATTTGGACAGAAAATCGTTACTAGTTTAATCTTGGATCAGTTCGGTCTGATTCGGGACGAAATTTGGTTTAGGTTCGGTTCGGGTCACCTGAGTCTATTCGGGTCAACTGGGCCAGTTTAGGTCAACTGTGACGATTTGGGTCAACTGGGCCGATCCAGGGTCAACTGTGTCGATTCGGGTCAACTAGGTCGATCTGGATCAACTGGGCCGGTCAACTAGGTCGATCCGGGTCAACTGGGTCGATACAGTTTGGTTCGGCTGCACCGATTCAGTTCGGCTGGATCTCTTTAAAAGACCGGTTCTGGTTTTTAAATAAAATCAACTCTTTTCCTTTTCCTATTCAACCAAGAGAGAGAGTGAGTGAGCGAGAGATTGACAGTGAGCGAGAACGAAACCGAGAGGGACAGAGCGAGGGAGAGCTTACGATGTTGAGGGAAATCGTTTGATCGAAGGGTGCTCTCAGCTGTCGCGAAGTGAACCTCAACTGAGAGGGGTTTTGCCGTGTCGGAGAGGCTTGCCACGTCAGAGGCCGGGGTGTAACACCCCGAGAACTCACACGTTCACGGTGCGCTACAGTACATCTACTTATATACACTGTGACACACTAAAACTTGACACAACTCACCCAATTTAATACTACTTTCGTTTTCAAATCATTTTCAAACGAACATTTATGAGTATGAAAAATTTTCGACTCGATTCGGAAATAACTCGCGCCCCGGAGAGGGAACGCAAGATCCTCAATATAAAAATATGCAATGAAAAAGAAACCAATTTAAAATAGTTTAAAATAAACCGACAAAACTCGAAATCCTAGGAAAGAGTCCAACGCACCTCTCGAACTACACAAATCCAGTGCGCGCGTCCTTCATTTCGACGCTTTGTGCACACCCTCACGGTGCCGCACGCGCCAACTCAACATCACCGCGTCTCGCGCATGCACACAGCGCCGCGTGCCCCACGTACCCTGCCTCTGTACAGCACGTCCGCGTGCACGCCCTCACCCGGCGCCGCATGACCCGTGAGCACCCGCAGAGCCGCGTGCCCCGCGCACCTGCGATCACACCACACTCCCACGCTCATCTACACTTCTCTAGCACTCGCTGTACACATCCCGACCTAATCCATATCCTTTCGACTCTCAACCTCCTCCCGAAATTTTGGCAGAGTAACGCCTAAAAATTGGCTATCTCAAAAATTTGAAACCTTGCACACAGTTCACCAAAAACTAACAGTATTTATCTGTCAACCATTCAGAGAATCTCCATAACAAAATCAGAGTTTAAAAACAACGAAAATCCATCAAATACAAATGAAGAAAGTCCACAGTATAGAGTAATATCATACTCTGACATATAAAAATACGTACGCGTCCTCAAAACACTATAACCACTCTATACAATCTTGTACAACCGACGTCTATACAAACTCCTCTATCCGCATAAATACCCGACACAAAATAACAACCCAACGAATCTCACCATCACCTACCACCACCACGGGTCGGGTCACCCTAACAAAATCCGCCGTCCGATGCCTCGGTCGCACGCCGCCAACCGTCCTATGCCTCAGGACTAGGCTATCGAGGCTCACCTGTAATATCGTCAGCACCTACACCATAGAACACACAACATAAGCCTAACACTCAGTAAGGAGTACAATATGAAAGGAAAAGCCAACAATGCAATCATATCACATGCAGTCTCTACATTCACACTCATGTTGTCACATCTGTGACGCATAGTGTAACCGCACCAGGGTAAGGAGGAACCTAACGTCACTTTATACCCTGACACGTCGCCGCCGTCCCGGACTCTCCAGCAACGAGCCCCACAAGCTACACACACGCATCACCACACAGCAACCACATCAGGGTGAGGGTGTACCTCGCGTCACACTACACCATCATACGTCGCCCTCATCCCAGCCTCTTCAGCACGGGGCCACAGTTGCCACACACGCACGTTTCGTGACAGCCTGGCCAGCCCACTCCTTGAACGGAATCCGGGACTGGTGTTGCACAGGGCCACACACTAGTAGGATCCGCGGTACCACTGCCCACCACCCTCACCGTCAACACAGTCACGCCGCGTGACGGCCCAGCCGGCCCACTCCTCGAGCGGAATCCGCGGTTGGTTACACACCGGTCCATACACTAGCAGGATCTGCGGTACCACAACCACGCATCTCACCACATACTCAAAACATACTCAAAACCATTTTCGTTCCAGTTTTTAAAAAAAAATGATGCATGTTAAACAATACGCATGCACCCCACGATGAATCACATAAACCCTAAAGTTCTACGGTGTAGGCCCACTTGGGCAAAACGCATGCATGCACTACTTACCTAGCGTCTCTCGCTTGCCACACAGCTTCGCCAAAAAAGCCTAAACCTAAAACGCAAACAATTCACTCATCAATCTTTACTTCAAAACTCACCAAATAATTTAAAGTGACATTCCTTAACTACACTCATGAAATTCCAACTAAAACGAGTCGCTAATTCGGTTCGGCCGAATATTAGCCTAAACTTCGGACGCACATAACTATTGCGTTCGTCAACGGAATCGAACGATTCAAGTGGCTAAACGTCTCCTTAGGAACCTATTTTAACATACTAAGACGGATTTTAAAACGGTAAGCCGCAGTTAGGTGGAAAACCCCGAAACCAAATCTGCCCATTTTTGTTAAATTTCACATTTTTGTTTTTCTTCAACCAAAACTCACTCAAATTTGGCATTACGCATCAAAAATAGCCATGCCACTATCACACGTCACAATTCTACGAAAAACGCTCACTAATTTGACTTGGACCAAAATTTGATATAAACTTCTGGCGCGCATAACTTTTGCATCGGATATCAGAATCGAACGATTCCAGCGGCCACACGTCCCTCTAACAACCTAATTTAACCCACAAAAACAGAATTCAAAACGATCAACCGAAGCTAGGCCAAAAATAGAACCTATTTGTGCACAAAACAACATCCGTTTTTTATTTTACTTCAAATTCCAAAATTTATATATACAGCCAACTACATTCACATCAATTTAGCATAATTTGAACCAAAAATCAGAAAATTCGAGCTTGTACCCGAATTCCGGCTCAACCTCTCATCGGCCATTTTTCCTCCCCCACCGGACACTCACTGTCCATTCACTAGACACCCACATTCACAGCCTAAATCGACCCCTATACCGAGCCAAACACGCGGAAAAACAGGAAGGAAACGAGCTCTCACGCTCGGTCGACAGGTACTGAAACAGGGGAGAAACTCACTTGTAGTTTTCAGCCCGGGAAGAACCGCACCCACACCTCCCGGCTTTAAAATTTCAAAAACCATCACAAAAGTGGACTTCGAGTTTTATAACTTAAATTACTGTTAAAATATTTTCCCGAAACCTCAATCGAGTTTAAATTAAAAATATCAGAAATTAGACTTAAAATTCGAAATTTTTTGGGTTATTACACGGGGTAAGTACTCCTTCCCTTCTTGAAGGACTCCTGAGGGAGAGCTTATGTGTTTTTCTCCTTCATGAGTTCTTCTATTTATAGGAGAGGTTTGCACCCCGCTCCTCCAAGATTTTCGGCTTTCACTCGGATTTCCCGGCTGTTATCTGATTGGCTCTGGATTTATGGTTGAGTGGTTATCCAGTTAGATCCTGAACACTACCCTTATAACGTCCAAGTTCATCTTGGATTTATTGCTAAAAATTAGCAATCCGATCTCTAACTCGGATTTCCAAAGATATTATCTTAATAGAAATCCAATTTTCTTCTGTATCGGGATAATTTTTAGGCTAGGTTTATTGGATTTGTTTCATAAAATTCGGATTGTGATTTAGTAAATTTGAATTTGAATTTCCAGATTAGGCTTGATTTGGAAATTTTAAATTTTGAAATTTGAATATTTAATTTATTTGGGAATTTTTGAATTTTGAATTTATAATTTTTTTTTAATTGAAAACTCTAACTGTTACAATCTATTCTACTTAAAAGAAATTTTGTACTCGAAATTTAAATGGTTATCTGAAAAGTTCCTAATAGGCTTTTATTATTTCATACTCTCTTTCTTAGTTTTCTTCTTATATATTCAATAGCACTAATTGTAACACCCCGGGAAAAACCCCGCGTTCCCGGTGCGCTACAGTTCATCTACACACTACACACACACACATTAACACTTGACATAACTAACTCAATTCAATACCCCTTTCGTTTTCAAATCATTTTCAAAAGAACATTTGTGAGTATGAAAATTTTTCGACTCAATTCGAAAAACAACTCGCGTCCCGAAGAGGAAACACGAAGTCCTCAACATAAAACTACGCAGCGGTAAAGAAAATCATTTAAAACAATTTGAGATAAAACGGTAAGACTTGAAATCCTAGGAAAAAAAATCCCACGCACCCCACGAACTACCCAATCCGGTCCCAAGCACTCACGTCCCCACTCCGACACCCCGCGTACACCCTCGAGGTGCCGCACGTGCCAACCTAACGTCACTGTATCTCGCGCACGCTCACAGCGCCGCATGCCCCACTCACCCTGCCTCTGTACAGCACGTCTGCGAGCACGCCCTCACCCGGCGCCGCATGACCCGTGAGAACCCGCAGGGTCGCGTGCCCCGCGCACCTGCGATCACGCCGCACTTCCCCGCTCATCTACCTTTTTTTAGCATTTACTGTTCACACCTCAACCTATTTCTTATCTCCTCGACTCCCAACCTCTCTCCCGAAATTTCGGCAGAGTAACGGCTAAAAACTGACTATCCCAAAAATTTAAACCCTGCACACAATTCACCATAATCCAATAATGTTTATCTATCCATCATCCAGAGAAATGACCATAACCAAATCAGAGTAAGAAGACGACGAAAATCCATCAAATACAAATGAAGAAAGTCTCCAGTATAGAGTAATATCATACTCTAATATGAAAAATATCTGCGTACGTCACCAAAATCACACGCACTCCATATACCTATACGCTGATGCATATACAACAACACATCTCATCCACTGTACGTAATCACCACGAAAGAAGGAAAAACCCGGAAACTAACCAAGCCACCACCTACCAGCTCCACGGGTCGGGTCGCCCTAACAAAAGTCCGCCATTCGGTGCCTCGGGTGCACGCCGCCAACCATACTACGCCTCTGGACTAGGCTCTCGAGGCTCACCAGCAGTGTCGTCAGCACCTACACCACAGAACGCACAACATAAGCCTAACGCTCAGTAAGTAATGTGATATGAAAGTAAAAGCTGACAATGCAATCCTATCACATGCAGTCTCTACACTCACACTCATGTTGTCACATCTGTGATGCGTAGTGCAGCCGCACCAGGGTAAGGAGGAACCTCACGCCACCCTACACCCTGACACGTCGCCACCGTCCCGGACTCCCCAGCAACGAGGCCCACAAGCTACACACACGCATCACCACACGGCAACCACATCAAGGTAAGGGTGTATCTCGCGCCACTCTACACCCTGACACGTTGCCCCCGTCCCAGCCTCCCCAGCATGGGGCCACAGTTGCCACACACACACGTTTCGCAACAGCCCAGCCGGCCCACCCCTCGAGTAGGATCCGCGGCTGGTGTTGCACTAACCCACACACTAGTAGGATCCGCGGTACCACTGCCCATATCCTCACCGTCAACACATTCACGCCGCATGACGGCCCAGCCGGCCCACCCCTCGAGTAGGATCCGCGACTGGTAAAGCATCGGCCCGCACACTAGCCGGATTTTACGGTACCACCGGCACACGTCTCACCTCATACATCAAAACATGCTAAAAATCATTTTTGTTCCTGTTTTTTAAAAATATGATGCATGTCAAACAATACACACGCACACCACAATCAATCACATAAACCCTAAAGTTCTACAGTGTAGGCCCACTTGGGCAAAACACATGCATACACTACTTACCTGGCGTCCTAAGCTCGCTCGATGCACAACTTCGCCAAATAGTATCTCAACCTAAAACACAACCAATCTCTCATCAGTATTTATCTCAAAATTCACCAAATACCTAAAAATAACCTTCCTTAACTACACTCATGAAATTCCAACTAAAATGGTCCATTGGCTGAAAACCAGCCCAACGTTCGGATGCGCATAACTTTTGCGTTCGTCACAGAATCGAACGATTCAAGTGGCCAAACGTCCCCTTAGGAACCTAGTTTAACATCCTAAGACGGATTTTAAAACGATAAGCGGTAGACAGGTGAAAAACGCCAAAAACCAAATCTGCTTCTATCCTAAAAATAGCCAAAAATTTAACTTCGATCCAACTTCGCAAATTCCTTTACCAAGCAGCCACATTACAGTTCAATATGCATAACTCATAACAATTTCGAAGCTTCTCGATCAGAAAGCTCGAATGGCAGCACAACCCTCCCTGGTTTTCTTCTCGAAACCTGGGCACCACCGGTGCCCCCCCTCCCCCTTTTTCCTTGCTGCAACTCCTCCATACCATGGCACAACAAGCCGAGGCAGGAACACAGGTAGCCTACATCTTCGGCCACCACAATTAGAGGAGGAACAGGGGACATTCCCACCTGTCCTCGGTCGGGTTTGGGGCGGAATGCTGAGCCCCTAGCGCGCCCACCCCAGCCTCCACACACCAAGAACCGAACTCAAACCAGGCGAGAGTTCGAAAGTAACCGAACTTTCCACTTGCTGGCGGAAAAACGAAAAGGAGTAGGGCAGTTTACCTTGGGTCTTCGGCACGGGAATGGCTGAGCTACACGTCGTTCCCGGCTTGTCGGAGCCCCTTATCCACGTCGACTGCCGCAATTTTTCTCCTCCGATCGTCGGCCGTCGTCGGAGCTCGAAGCTCTGCCCTCTCCCACGTCTCCCTCTCGGCACCAAGGAGTAACAGCCGAATGGCTTCCTCCCGAAGCCATTCGGTTGTTATATTAAAAATTTCTTTTTTTTTTTTTTTAAATTACAAATTACCAAATTGTCTTCACGTGCTTCAATCGTCCGAAATTTAGTTAATTTCTCGACCTCCCGACTTTAAATTCTGAAAACCAATCGCAAAAGTAGGCCTCGAGCCTTATAATTTAAATCTTTCCCGTTGAAATATTTCTCAAAACTTCGACCGGGATTAAACTAAAAATTTTGAAAATTAGAAATTAAAATTCGAAATTTCCGGGTTATTACACTAATCTTTACATCATCCTTGAGTTTGTAGGTTGAGGCTTACTAAACTTTCGTGGCATCACTTTTAATTAATAACTATATTTGTTTATTCCTAAATATTCTCATCCATATGCTTATGCTTTCCTTATTTTGTCAAGAATTAATATTTAACTTCTATATATCGTTAAACCCTCATCTCAAATATATTAATGTTGATCTAATAGTTGTGATTCGTAAATACTTTTGTCATCCAAACTTATTATCGGCTTAGTATCCAATTTATTAAATTTTAAATTTTCTTTAGATTCATGTTAGTGCACGAATATTTCTCTATTATACTATTCAATTTCTATTTCAAGTAATCTAAACATATAATTTCTAAATTCATACATAGTATCAGCTATTTTTATTATTATTATTATTATTATTATTTTCATTATAACATTACAATTATAATAGTTTTTTTAGTAAAATCTAACGTGTATGTTTTTCTTTGGCTGTTATTATTTTAAACTATGTACTAAATGTAAATTTCATTATTAAGATCCTTAAATTTGTGTTTCTTTTTATTCATCTATATCCTCAAGAATTTAATAATCGATCAATAAAATTTAAACTCTAAATTTTCTGGAATAATGAAGGTTTTAAATTGAGTATACATAAATGTCATACATATATACCACATGCCCTTTTTTTTAACTACAACACCAAAATATCCTCAAAATTCTAATAATTTCCTAAGTAAAATCTAAACTTCAGAATTCCTCGAGCAATGTTTAATTAAATTAAATAACTAGATATAAATTTTATATTTAAAACCTCAATTATATCCTCAAAGTATAATTATTCATGATAACCAATATAACCCTTATGCCTACAGAAATAATGATCTATCTATCATCGAATCCATTCCAATCAAATACATCATCAAAATTTAAATTCTTATTTAAAAACCTTAATTTTATTTTGATAAATATTATCCTCAAAATTTAGTAATTCATCGACTAAGATTTATTCTCGATGGTTCCCCAAACAATGACATCTCTAACCACATACTCGAATATAATTATCATAATTACGTTCATTGCATTCAATTTGATAAACTAAATCCTTTAATATTTATCAAGTACTATCTAATTTCTATGTTATCAAATTAAATAATTGTAAACTATATACTTTAACACTCAATCGTTCATAGAGTCTTTGATTTTAATTTAATCAACTAAAACCTTAATTTTCAAAGTCATCTAACTTCATTCCATTTCTATTTCTTCTCGAACAAAATTTATTATAATCCTCAATTCGTTGAATTTCATATCTTCAAAAGTTTTTAATAATTACTCCACTACAATGTAACTCCGTATATCTCTCTAATAGTAATCAATTCAAAATAAATTTGAACTTTAAATTCTCAACATTTCTTTGATCAATTTATATTCCTCAAAATGTACCAACTTTTTAATGAAAACATGATTTCTATATTTTCTTAGTCAAGCGACATTAAACACTTACAAGGTAAAATTCATATATTAAGTGCTCAATTAAGTTTTTATCAATTATGTCTTAAAACGTTGTCAAATAAAATTCATTATTAATATTTTCTAAAACGTTTCCTAAACTAAATTTTTCGAATATAAAATCCTCAATACTTTCATTACCTATTGTTCAATTATATTCTCATGACATACTAATTTCTTAAATAAAACTAATCTCCATATTTCTTCAATCAAGCAACACTAAATATTTAGGAGGTAAAAAAATTCTTATCTTAAATCCTCAACTTCAATCAAAAATTTTGCAAATATAATCCAACATTAAAACTTTTTAAAATTTTCTTAGATTAAACATTACAACATATTTTCTATCACAAGATACTCATCACTTTCATTACTTACTGATCATCTCTAATTTCATCAAACTTTTCCCTATACCAAGATGATTATAAATTCTCACATCATTAAATTTCTCTTCTTTGATTTATTTTCTAAGACGATATCCATTTTCTAGAGTGATGATCAAATCTAGTCACTTGAATATAACTCTACACATAAATTTCATGACTTTCCATTGATTCCTTGAAATTTCAAAATAATATCTAATATCATTTCTATGTCTTCGAGTCATTTAAAACATACATAACCGAATAACCACTCAGATATAATTTTTGAATTTTTGAACTAAATCATACAACATACTCCAGCATCCTTTGTTTCATCAGCTTCTCATTGATTGACTTTATCCACAATCATAGTTTCTTAACTCAAATTCAACTTCTAAGTACTCAAACAATATTCTTAGTAAATCTTCATATAATATAAATCTTATCGGCAATTGTTACTATGGACATTGATTCACTCATACGAGTCAATTAGGCAATTGCGTTCATAATGACTAGGACAGATATCTCGTATCCAGAAACTAGCAATTCGCCCAGTTAATCTTCTGGGGCCAAATGACTCAATTTTCTTTTATTAACTGAGTTAATGGATGAGTTTGTTCTAAAACTTGAGAAAATGAGTGTACTCCAAAAAAAAGATTCATAAGTGATTGTTAATAGAGTTGAAGTTATCAATTTCTGACGAGTAGGTATCTTCATTTAAACATCTTTAAATTTATATTCATCATTTTTTGTCTCGTCTGATATTCTCAAATTAGTCCGTAATATTACTTTGTCTCTTAATTTAGGAATCTTTAATTTGAGAATTTGACTTTTTTTTTTATTACTCAATCATCCAATCATGATTTGTTCGTATCTTAGGATGAGTTCTATTATGCGTATTTTAGGCTTTATTTAATTCTAAACACAGTTGTAACACCTCGAGAAACCCCGCGTTCTCGGTGCACTACAGTACATCTACACACTACACACACTAACATTTGACATAGCTCACTCAATTTAATACTCCGTTCGTGTTCAAATCATTTTCAAAAGAACATTTGTGAGTATGAAAAATTTTCGACTCGATTCGAAAACAACTCGCGTCTTGAAGAGGGAACACGAAGTCCTCAACATAAAAACTATGCCGCGGAAAAGAAAACCATTTAAAACAGTTTGAGATAAAACGGTAAGACTTGAAATCCCAGGAAAGAATCCAACGCACCCCTCGAACTACACAATCCGGTACCACGCACTCACGTTCCCACTTCGACACCCCGCGCGCACCTCGTTGTGCCGCACATGCCAACTCAACGTCACTGTGCTTCGCGCACGCTCACAGCGCCGCGTACCCCACGCACCCTGCCCCTGTACCGCACGTCCGCGCGCACGCCCTCACCCAGCGCCGCACGACCCGTGAGTACCCGCAGGGCTGCGTGCCCCGCGCACCTGCGATCATGCCGCACTCCCATGCCCATTTACACTTCTCTAGCAGTCACCGTACACACCTCAACCTATTTCATATCCTCTCGACTCCCAACCCCTCTCCCGAAATTTCGGCAGAGTAACGCCTAAAAACTGGTTATCCCAAAAATTTAAAACCCTGCACACAGTTTACCAAAACTAACAATGTTTATCTATCTAGCATCCAGAGACATCACCATAGCACAATCAGAGTATGAAGACAACGAAAATCCATTAGTTCCAAATAAAGAAAATTCACAGTATAGAGCAATTCGAAACCCGTACATGTAAAATATATGCGTACGTTGCCAAAATCACATGCACTCCATATACACCTGTACACTAACGCATATACAAGTCATCTCATCGACTGTACCTAATCACCACAAAAGAAAAATACCCGTAAACAACCAGGCCACCACCTACCATCTCCACGGGTCGGGTCGCCCTAACAAAATTCGCCATCCAGTGCCTCGGCCGCACGCCGCCAACCATCCTATGCCTCAGGACTAGGCTCTCGAGGCTCACCAGCAAGATCGTCAGCACCTATACCACAGAACACACAACATAAGCGTAACGCTCAGTAAGTAATGCGATATGAACGTAAAAGCCGACAATGCAATCCTATCACATGCAGTCTCTACACTCACACTCATGTTGTCACATCTGTGACGCGTAGTGCAGTCGCACCAGGGTAAGGAGGAACCTCACGCCACCCTACACCCTGACATGTCGCCCCCGTCCCGGACTCCCCAGCAACGAGGCCCACCAACTACACACACGCATCACCACACGGCAACCAAATCAGAGTAAGGGTGTGCCTCGCGCCACTCTACACCCTGACACGTCGCCCCCGTCCCAGCCTCCCCAGCACGGGGCCACAGTGGTCACACACACATGTTTTGCGACAGCCCAGCCGGCCCACCCCTCGAGTCGGATCCGCGACTGGTGTTGCACCAGCCCACACACTAGTAGGATTCGTGGTACCACTGCCCATCACCCTCACCGTCAACACATTCACGCCGCATGACAGCCCAGCCAGCCCACCCCTCGAGTGGAATCCGCAACTGGTGAAGCACCGGCCCGCACACTAGCGGGATCCGTGGTACTACTGCCACACGTCTCACCTCATACATCAAAACATACTAAAAATCATTTTCGTTCACGTTTTTAAAATATGATGCATGCCAAACAATACGCACACACACCACAATCAATCACATAAACCCTAAAGTTTTACGGTGTAGGCCCACTTGGGCAAAATGCATGCATGCACTACTTACCTGGCGTCTTACGCTCGCTCGATGCACAGCTTCGCCAAAAATGTCTCAACCTAAAACGCAAACAATCACACATCAATATTCATCTCAATATCCACCAGATAGCTAAAAATAACCTTGCTCAACTAAACTCGTGAAATTCCAACTAAAACGGGCCATTGGTTTGGTTTGGCCGAAAACCAGTCCAAAATTCGAACGTACATAACTTTTGCGTCCGTCAACGGAATCGAACGATTCAAGTGGCTAAACGTCCCCTTAGGAACCTAGTTCAACATACTTAGACGGATTTTAAAACGGGAAGCTGTAGACAGGCGAAAATGCCAAAAACGAAATCTGCCATTTTTTTACAAAATTTCAACCTTTGTTTTTCTTCAACCAAAACTCATTCAATTTAGCTTTACGCAGCAAAAACAAACATGCCACTATCACACGTCAAAATTTCATGAAAAACGCTCACTAATTTGACTTGGACCAAAATCCGATATAAACTTCCGACGCGCATAAGTTTTGCGTCGGATATCGGAATCGAACGATTCTAGCGGTCATACGTTCCTTTAACAACTTTTACGTTCCTCTACCCCTCGAGCTCGAAGCTTTCTCCCCTCTCCCGCGTCTCCCTCTCGGCTCTCTCGGCACCAAGGAGTAACAGCCGAATGGCTTCCTCCCGAAGCCATTCTGTTGTTATATTAGATTTTTTTTTATATAAAAATTAATAAAGATTACCAAAATGCCCTCACCTGTTTTTATCGTCCGTAACTTCGCCAAATTCTCGTTCTTCCGACTTAAAATCTCGAAAACCACCACAAAACTAGACTCCGAGTCTTAAAATTTTAAATTTTCCCGTTGAAATATTTCTCAAAACCCCGACCGAGATTAGATTAAAAATTTCATAAATTAAAATTAAAATTCAAAATTTCTGGGTTATTATATTCCCCCCACCTTATAAGAATTTTGTCCCCAAAATTTACGTACCGAATAAGTCGGGATACTGCCGCTCCATGTCTTCATGCCGGTCCCAAGTAGTTTCCTCAACACCATGGTTACACCACATCACCTTGACCAGCGGGATCTCCTTGTTGCGCAACACCTTCACAGCTGATCCTATGATCCTCACTGGCTTCTCCTCGTAGGACAGCATCGGCTGGATCTCTATATCCTGTCGTGGCACTACCTGAGAGGGATCGCGCATACACTCCCTCAACATCGAGACATGGAAAACATCATGGATGGCATCCATCGACGCAGGCAACTGAAGTTGGACGCACTTCTCCCAATCCACTTGACAATCGGGAATGGTCTCACAAATCGAGGGTTGAGCTTCCCCCGCTTTCTGAACCTTACCACTCCCTTAAACGGCGAGACCTTCAGAAAGACCTCCTCACCCTCATTAAACTCCAACTCCCGACGCCTCTGATCAGCATAACTCTTCTGTCGACTCTGAGCCGCTTCAATCCTCTTCCGTATCACAGAAATCTTGTCGACCGTCTGCTGTAATATCTCAGGACCTATCAATCGGGCCTCCCCAACCTCATCCCAATATAACGGCGACCTGCATTTCCTTCCGTAGAGAGCTTCGTATGGTGCCATACCAATGGTGGACTGATAGCTGTTATTATACGAGAATTTCACTAGCGGTAAGAACTTGTTCCAAGTCGCCTGAAACTCCAACACACAGGCCCTGAGCATATCTTCCAAAATCTGTATAGTCCGCTCTGGCTGCCCGTCGGTCTGAGGATGAAAGGCCGTACTGAAATCTAACCTGGTGCCCATAGCCTTATGCAAACTCCTCCAAAACTTAGACGTGAACCTGGGTTCTCAGTCTGAAACAATCAACACCGGAATCCCATGAAGTCTGACTATCTCTTAAATATACAACTGGGCAAACTGATCCATCGTATAAGTCATCCTCACAGGCAAAAAGTGAGACGACTTCATCTACCTGTCCACAATCACCCAAATCGCGTCATGACCCTTGGCAGTCCCACCACAAAATCCATGGTGATTTACTCCCACTTCCACTCCGGTATAGGCAATGGTTGGAGCATCCCAGACAGTCGCTGATGCTCCGCCTTCACCTGCTAACAGACTATGCAGGTCTCAACATACTCAGCCACTGCTCGTCTCATGTTAGGCCACCAATAGTGCTGCTTCAAATCCCTGTACATCTTAGTGCTTCCCGGATGCACAGAGAAAGAAAATGAATGGGCCTCTGATAATATATCCCTCCTCAGCTCCTCATCCTTTGGGACGTACCACCTATCCCAAAATTTTAGAATCTCATCCTCTGAATAGCTGAACTCAGAATCGGGCCTGGCCTCCATACTCGCCTTCAGCTTGCTACACTCCGAATCAGTCTCCTGAGTCTGCCTGATCTTGTCCAGAATAGTCGGCCTCAACGTCAAGGCAGAAAGAGTGGCTGCCAGATCAGAAACTACCTCTAGACCAAAACTCTGCATCTCTGTCACCAACTCAACAGGCAGTATCGTAGTCATGGCAGAAATCGAAGCTGTCACCCTACTCAAGGCATCTGCCACCACGTTCGCCTTCCCCAGGTGGTATCTGATCTCCACATCATAGTCCTTGACCAGCTCGAGCCATCTTCTCTATCTCAAATTCAGCTCCTTCTGCGTGAAAATGTATCTCAAGCTCTGATGGTCTGAGTAAATCTCGCACTGCTACCCATACAGATAATGCCTCCAAATCTTGAGTGCAAATACAACCGCCGCCAGTTCCAAATCGTGAGTGGGATAATTCTGCTCGTAAGCCTTCAACTGCCTAGAGGCATAGGCAATGACTCTCCCACCCTGCATCAAAACACACCCCAAACCGATCCTGGAGGCATCACAATAAATGCAGAACTTCTCTCCTTCTACATTTACTACTAATCTACTCTCTTTTGCCCATCTAGACTCAGCTTTCTGAATACTTCCCTTGCCCACAAGCAAGGATTCACCCAATTATTTTCTTGCTTGCAAACTTGTTGTCAAATGAATTCACATCCTTATCCCGAATTCCCTAGTTCCTAAGTCCTCAACCCTAGCCCGATTCACCAATGTCCTCAATAATTACCCTGCTAAGTATAATCCTCATAAATCTAACTAACCATAACTAATTCGTCCCAATACTCCTTTTGTTAAACTACATTCTTCTATACATGTTAGTTTTTTTTTTTTGTTTTGTTTTTTTTTGTTTTTTTTTTCTTCTTGATGGAACCTAACTTCCACGTCTCCTTCACTCATAATCATTCTAAACAACCCATCTCTAAACTCCTCTAATAATAATACTAGATCTTAAGATCTATATAGCTAGTGTAAGTCATACCTAAATCCACTGGAGGTTGTCCGATCTCGTCTAACTCGTTGAGGACAAAGACCCTCGGGGTACTCTCGCTGAAGTCTTACTCGTAGCTGGACAGTCCCTTGCAGAGTGGTCTAACTCGTTGTAGTTGTAACATCGAATCGGATTCGTCTTCGAGAAATCTCCAGCAATGTGATCTGTCTCATTACACTTATAACATCTGCCCAAGTCTATTCTACACTTGCCGGGGTGACTCCTCTGACACTCAGGACATAAAGGGGACTGTCCCGATCCCTGCGACCGTTTGTTGCTCCCCTGGCTACTAGAGCTATCATTAGTCCCCCTTCTGGCCCTTCCGCTGAGATTACTCTTCCCCGTTCGACTGAGGCAACAACTCTTTGAAAAATCTTCTAGGTTGCTCCTTAGGCGGCTCTCTGTAACTGGGCAGCTTCATTCTAGCCTACTCAATGTCTAGAGTCTTCGCCACCACATCCTCGTAAGGCACCCCTCGCGTTCCAGCTATGCGCATGCCCATATATACATCAGGTTTTAGGCCCTGCACAAACTGGTGTACCTTTTTCTCATCTCAGCTCGCCAAATGCCCTGCAAATTGCGACAACGTCTAGAACTATCTCACGTACTAAGCTACTGTGTCTGTCTTCCTCAACTGCGCAAACTCCATACTCTTACGAGTTTTGATAGCATGGCTATAATACTTACCGAAAGACACAATCTTAAACTCTTCCCAGTTCATGGCATCCACACCTCTCGTGGCCGCCACAGTATCCCACCAATGGCTCGCATCCTTGGCAAGATAGAATGCCGCACTAGAACTCTGTCATGCCCCTCTACCTCTACCCCTCGCCTTTCCTGACATTTTCTACCTTTAATATAAATATAAAATCTAAACACTTACAATTGGTGGAGTGCTCCCGTGCAGCGGCTGGCGATGTTAGGTAATCCTCTGAACGACGTCGACCCTGTGGCTCTGATACCATAACTGTAACACCCCGAGAAACCCCACGTTCCTGGTGCGCTACAGTACAACTACACACTACACACATTAACACTTGACATAACTCACTCAATTTAAGACTGCTTTCGTTTTCAAGTCATTTTTAAAAGAACATTTGTGAGTATGAAAAGTTTTCGACTCGATTCGAAAACAACTCGCGTCACGAAGAGGAAACACGAAGTCCTCAACATAAAAACTATGCCGCGGAAAAGAAAACCATTTAAAATTGTTTAAGATAAAATGGTAAGACTTGAAATCCTAGGAAAGAATCCAACGGACCCCTCAAACTACACAATCCGGTACCACGCACTCACGTTCCCACTTTGACACCCCGCGCGCACCTCGCTGTGCCGCACGTGCCAACTCAACGTCACTGTGCTTCGCACACGCTAACAGCGCCGCGTGCCCCATGCACCCTGCTGCTGTACCACACATCCGCGCGCACGCTCTCACCCGGCGCCGCATGACCCGTGAGTACCCGCAGGGCTGCGTGCCCCGCGCACCTGCGATCACGCCGCACTCCCACACCCATCTACACTTCTCTAGCAGTCACTGTACACACCTCACCTATTTTATATCCTCTCGACTCCCAACCCCTCTCCCGAAGTTTCGGCAGAGTAACGCCTAAAAACTGGTTATCCCAAAAATTTAAAACCCTGCACACAGTTTACCAAAATCAACAATGTTTATCTATCCATCATCCGTAGACATCACCATAACACAATCAGAGTATGAAGACAACGAAAATTCATCAGTTCCAAACAAAGAAAAATCACAGTATAGAGCAATTCCAAGCTCCTACATGTAAAATATATGCGTACGTCGCAAGAATCACACGCACTCTATATACACCTATACACTGACGCATATACAACTCATGTCATCGACTGTACCTAATCACCACAAAAGAAAAATACCCGCAAACAACCAGGCCACCATCTACCATCTCCACGGGTCGGGTCGCCCTAACAAAATCCGCCATCCGGTGGCTCAGGCGCACGCCACCAACCATCCTATGCCTCAGGACTAGGCTCTCGAGGCTCATCAGCAAGATCGTCAGCACCTACACCACAGAACACATAACATAAGCCTAACGCTCAGTAAGTAATGCGATATGAACGTAAAAGCCGACAATGCAATCCTATCACATGCAGTCTCTACACTCACACTCATGTTGTCACATCTGTGACGCGTAGTGCAGCCGGACTAAGGTAAGGAGGAACCTCACGCCACCCTACACCCTGACCATCCCGGACTCCCCAGCAACGAAGCCCACCAGCTACACACACGCATCACCACATGGCAACCACATCAGGGTAAGGGTGTACCTCGCGCCACTCTACACCCTGACACGTCGCCCCCGTCCCAGTCTCCTCAGCACGGGGCCACAGTTGCCACACACACACGTTTTGCGACAGCCCAGCCGGCCTACCCCTCGAGTAGGATCCGCGACTGGTGTTGCACCGACCTACACACTAGTAGGATCTGCGGTACCACTGCCCATCACCTTCACCGTCAACACATTCACGCCGCATGACGGTCCAGCCGGCCTACCCCTCGAGTGGAATCCGCGACTGGTGACGCACCAGCCCACACACTAGCGGGATCCGCGGTACCACCGCCACACGTCTTACCTCATACATCAAAACATGATAAAAATCATTTTCGTTCACGTTTTTATAATATGATGCTTGCCAAACAATACGCACACACACCACAATCAATCACATAAACCCTAAAGTTCTACGGTGTAGGCCCACTTGGGCAAAACGCATGCATGCACTGCTTACTTGGCATCCTAAGCTCGCTTGATGCACAGCTTCCCCAAAAATGTCTCAACCTAAAACGCAAACAATCACACATCAATATTCATCTCAAGATCCACCAGATAGCTAAAAATAACCTTGCTCAACTACACTCGTGAAATTCCAACTAAAACGGGCTATTGGTTTGGTTTGGTCGAAAACCAGCCCAAAGTTCGGACGCGCATAACTTTTGCGTCCGTCAACGGAATCGAACAATTCAAGTGGCTAAACGTCCCCTTAGGAACCTAGTTTAATGTAAGCCGTAGACAGGCGAAAAATGCCAAAAACAGAATCTGCCATTTTTTTATAAAATTTCAACCTTTGTTTTTCTTCAACCAAAACTCACTCAATTCAGCTTTACGCACCAAAAACAGACATGTCACTATCACACGTCGAAATTCCACGAAAAACGCTCACTAATTTGACTTGGACCAAAATCCGACATAAACTTCCGACGCGCATAACTTTTGCGTCGGATATCGGAATCAAACTATTCCACTGGCCATACGTTCCTCTAACAACCTATTTTTAATCTACAAGACAGAATTTAAAACAATCAACCTAAGCCTAGCCAAAATGGCCAAAAACAGAATCTGTTTTTATACCGAAAATAGCCGAAAATTCAACTTCGATCCAATCTCGCCAATTCTTTCACCAAGCAGCCACATTACAGTCCAATATGCATAAACTAATGACAATTCGAAGCTTCTCGATCAGAAAGTTTGAAAGGCAGCACAACCCTCCCTGGTTTTCTTCTCAAAACCAGGACACCACCGATGCCCCCCTTTTCCCCTTGCTGCAAACCCCTCCATACCTTGGCATAATAAGCTGAGGCAGGAACACAGGTAGCCTACATCTTCGGCCACCACAAATAGAGAGGAGGAGCAGGGGACATTCCTACCTGTCCTTGGTCGGGTTTGGGGCAGAATGCCGAGCCCCCAGCGCGCCCACCCCAGCCTCCACACACCAAGAACCGAGCTCAAACAAAGCGGCTGTAATAACCCAGAAATTTTGAATTTTGAATTTTTATTTTCGAAATTTTTACTTTAATCTTGGTCAGAGTTTTGAGAAATATTTCAACGGGAAATTTAAATTTTTAGACTAGGAGCCTACTTTTGCGACGGTGTTCGAAATTTAAAGTCCAGAGGTCGGGAAATTAACGAAATTACTGACGATTGAAACACGTGAGGGCAGTTTTGTAATTTATAAAAAAAATAACATATGAAATCACCCGAAAGGCTTCGGGAAGAAGCCATTCGGCTAATTTCTGCAAACACCCGAGTGCCGAGAGAGGGCGATTACGTGCCGTAGTCAGAGCTGCGATCGACGGCCTACTAGCGTGGGCGCGAGGTGCGAGTTACGAGCAAGTGCTGCTGTCTCGACGAACTGAAGCCGTCCGGTTTCAGCAGCTTGAGTCCCAGAAGTGAGAGCCGAGTGTTTCGGCCGACGATCGCGAAGGGCGAATTTCTGACCAAGTCTGCCACCGACGATTTGGGCGTCTTGCTGGAGTCCCTCTTTCCCGTTGTGTGCAGAACTCCATTGCTCGGTAAGTCTTTCCCCTCTTGCTGCCCGTCTCATTAATTTTTTTGGTTTGGCCGAGCTTAGTGCTCAGGCTGCTTTCGTCATTGATGGAATTGGCCGCAAGGTTGTAGTGTAACACGAGGAAGATGCCGCGAGTTTAAGGGAAACTGAAGATGAGCCCTGTCGGTTTCCTGCTTTAGCCGAGCTTAGTGCTCGGCCTCCTTGCATTTGCAGTGAGTTTGGCCGAGAGATATGGACAAAATAGGGCTAGTTGTGTGTAGAAGTTCGTAAATTGAAGTTTGAAATAAAAAATCAACCATTGTTCGTGCAGGGGCAGTTTGGTTTTTAGCCATTTTTGGCCTTGCTTCGGTTGATCGTTTCCAATTCTGTTTTTGTGGGTTAAAATAGGTTGTTGGAGGGATGTATGGCCACTAGAATCGTTCGATTCCGATATCCGACACGAAAGTTATGCGCGTCAAAAATTTATGTCGGATTTTGGTCCAAGTCAAATTAGCGAGCGTCTTTCATAGAAATTCGATGTGTGAGAGTAGCATAGCCATTTTGATGCGTATAACTAGTGGCGAGTGAGTTTTGGTTGAAGAAAAACAAAGGTTGAAATTTTGTAAAAAATGGCAGATTCGGTTTTTGACATTTTTTGCCTGTCTGCGGCTTACCGTTTTAAAATCCGTCTTGGTATGTTAAAATAGGTTTCTAAGGGAACGTTTAGCCACTTGAATCGTTCAATTCTGTTGGCGGACGCAAAAGTTATGCGCATCCAAATGTTGGGCTGGTTTTCGGCCAAACCAAACCAATGGACCGTTTTAGTTGGAATTTCATGAGTGTAGTTAAGGAAGGTTATTTTTAGCTATTTGGTGAATTTTGAGATAAATACTGATGGCAGATTGGTTGTGTTTTAGGTTGAAGCTTTTTTTTGGCGAAGCTATGCGTCGAGCGAGCTTAGGACGCCAGGTAAGTAGTGCATGCATCTGTTTTGCCCAAGTGGGCCTACTCTGTAGAATTTTAGGGTTTATGTGATTGATTGTGGTGTGCATACGTCTTGTTTGTCATGCATCATATTTTAAAAACGTGAACGAAAATGGTTTTGAGCATGTTTTAAGTATGTGGTGAGTCGTGTGGCGGTGGTACTGCGGATCCCGCAAGTGTGCGGGCCGGTGCTTCACTAGCGCGGATCCTACTCGAGGGGTGGGCCGGCTGGGCCGTCATGCAGCGTGAATATGTTGACGGTGAGGATATGGGCAGTGGTACCGCGGATCCTACTAGTGTGTGGGCCGGTGGAACACCAGTCGCGGATCCTACTCGAGGGGTGGGCCGGCTGGACTGTCGCGAAACGTGTGTGTGTGGCAACTGTGGCCCCGTGCTGGGGAGGCTGGGACGGGGGCGACGTGTCAGGGTGTAGGACACCACCGATGCCCCCTTTTTTCCCTTGCTACAATGGCACAATAAGCCGAGGCAGGAACACAGGTAGCCTACATCTTCGGCCACCACAAATAGAGAGGAGGAGCAGGGGACATTCCCACCTGTCCTTTGTCGGGTTTGGGGCGGAATGCCAAGCCCCCAGCGCGCCCACCCCAGCCTCCACACACTAAGAACCGAGCTCAAACAAAGCGGGAGTTCGGAAGCAACCGAACTTCCCACGTCGTTCCCGACTTGTCGGAGCCCCTTACCCACGTCGGCTGCCGCTAACTTCTCATCCGGTCGTCGGCTGTCATCGGATTTTGAAGCTTTCTCCCTTCTCTCGCGTCTCCCCCTGGGCTCTCTCGGCACCAAGGAGTAACAGCCGAATGGCTTCCTCCCGAAGCCATTCGGTTGTTATATTAGATTTTTTTTTTAATATATAAATAAATAAAGATTACCAAAATGCCCTCACCTGTTTTTATCGTCCGTAACTTCGCCAAATTCTCGTTCTCCCGACTTAAAATCTCAAAAACCACCACAAAACTAGACTCTAAGTCTTAAAATTTTAAATTTTCCCGTTGAAATATTTCTCAAAACCCCGACCAAGATTAGATCAAAAATTTCGGAAATTAAAATTAAAATTCAAAATTTCTGGGTTATTACAACAATTATTGATCGAGATCGAGAATAATTATTTAGATTTAGCGATCTACATCACAATAATAACTCCAAATTCATAAAACTGGTACTAAAATACAACTTATAATAATTTGAAATCACAAATAAATACGTCAAATTAAAAAAATATATATTAAAGTTCAAAACAATATTTAAGATTTTATAAAAGCATTTATAAGAAAAACAAAAAATATCTTAATTAAAAATATATTACAAAATCATAGAACATATTTTTATCAAAATATAAATTTTAATCACTTATTTGCTGGTCGATAATCTTCCAGATGCACGCGAGCATATAGATAAGTTTACATAATCGTTCTATAAATTTGGTTGCTCTAATACCAAACTGTACGTCCCGATTTTTAAAATCCCCAATTTCCAAACCCTAATTTAAAACCCTATAAATTTTTTCCAAAATTTGATTTAAAATCGAGCGTTAAATTTTCAGCTTAAAACATTTTTTTTAAACTCTTGAATAAAAATCCTTAAATGCGCGGAAGCTGTAATTAAAACAATGGTTAAACTTATTCGAAATAAATGCATAATCATAAATAATTCATAAAACTCTAATAATAAAATTCAAAATAATTTATTCGGAGTTAAAATAAAAACCGAAATACTTTTAAAAACTGAAACATAATATTTTAAATTCCTTTCTCGGGAAAATCAACTTCTTCTTTTGTATGCTCGTTTGCAACTGGAAAGTTCTCGATCACAGCTAGTTTTTTCTCAGATAAAAACTCACCTACATTACAAAATTATTTAAAATATGAGAATTAACTCAGCAAACAAAAACACGTGCAATGGTAAAAAATTTACATTTTATTTTACCGAATCCTGATTACATAACTAGTTGATACTTATTTCCCAACCCTAGATTCAGCCATGTCATTGTCGTTCAGGCTTTGTCAACTTACTTTCGGTCAAACTCACCATCTTATTATCGTTCAGACTTTTGCTGTCACATCAGTACCATTAATGTTCAATCTCACCATCTCATTGTCGTTCAGACTTTTCCTATCACATATTTTCCATCAATTCCATCATTTTCATGTACATACAATATCTGCTATCAATTTTATTTTTATACTATTATAAGTTAATGCCGAAACAAGTGTGCTCAAATATCAACTTGTGTAATAAAACAGTTATAAGAAAATAATATAATATCTTGTGATGTAGGGCCAAAACCAAAATATAAGAAAACTGTATTTTTACTTACTTGGATTCCGAGCGGTATGGATATCGGGATTTGTTTACTATTTCAAATAATATCCTGCTCAAATAGAATACTTGGTATTAAATTTCTACTTAATAAATCTAATTTCAAAGAAATTTGAGCAGAAATTTCTTACGTTATTTTCTTGGGTCGGATCGAGTTGGTTGGATCGGTTCGGATGACTTCCAGGATCTTTCCTACCTAATTCGAATGTCCTTACTAAAATCATACTTAATTAATTCCAACTTAAAAGAATTTAAACAGAAAATCGTTACAAGTTTAATCTTGGATCGATTCGGTCTGATTCCGGTCAAAATTTAGTTTGGGTTCGGTTCGGGTCACTTGAGTCGATTCCGAACAACTGGGTCGTTTTGGGCAAACTGGGTCGATTCAGGTCAATTGGGTCGATCTGGGTCAACTGGGCCGATCTGGGGTCAACTGTGCCGATCATGGTCAACTGGGTCGATTCGGGTCAACTGGGTCGATCTAGGTCAACTGGACCGATCCGGGGTCAACTGGGCCGATCCGGGTCAACTTGGTTGATTCGGGTAACTAGGCCGATGCGGGGTCAACTGGGTCGATCCTGTTTGGTTCGGCTGGATCGGTTCAATTCGGGTGGATCTCTTTAAAAGAACCGGTTCTGGTTTTTAAATAAAACCAACTCTTTTTCTTTTCCTATTCTGCCGAGAGAGAGAGAGAGTGAGCGAGAGATCGATAGTGAGCGAGAGCGAAACCGAGAGGGACAGAGCTTACGATGTTGAGGGAAATCGTTTGATCGAAAGGTGCTCTCTGCTGTCGCGAAGTGAAACTCAAGTTTTGCCTTGTCGGAGAGGCTTGCCGCGTTAGAGGCCCGGGTAAGTACTATTTCCCTTCTTGAAGGACTCCAGAGGGAGAGCTTATGTGTTTTTCTCCTTGATGATTACCTTTATTTATAGTAGAGGTTAGCACCCCGCTGCTCTAAGATTTTTCAGGGTTCAGTCGGATATACCGGCTGTTATCTAATTAGCGCTGGATTTTTGGTTGATTGATTATTTAGTTAGATCCTAAACACTTCCCTCATAACGTCCAGGTTCATCCCGGATTTATTAGTAAAAATCAGCAAATCCGATCTCTAAATTGGATTTCCAAAGATATTATCTTAATGTAAATCCAATTTTCTTCTGTACCGGGATGATTTTTAGGCTAGTTTCATTGGATTTGTTTCCTAAAATTTGGGTTGTGGTTTAGGAAATTTGAATTTCCAGATTATTTTTTATTTGGAAATTTTAAATTTTGAAATTTGAATATTGAATTTATTTTGGAATTTTGGAATTTTGAATTTATAATTTTTTTTAATTGAAAACGCTAACTGTTACACTTGCACTCATGTTGTCACATCTGTGACACGCAGTGCAGCTGCACCAGGGTAAGGAGAAACCTAGTGCCACCCTACACCCTGACACGTCGCCACCGTCCTGGACTCCCCAGCAATGAGGCCCACAAGGTACATACACGCATCACCGCACAACATCCATATCAGGGTGAGGGTGTACCTCGCGCCACACTACATCCTAACACGTCGCCCCCGTAACAGCCTCCCCAGCAACGGGGCCACAGTTGCCACACACGCATTTTGCGACAGCCCAGCAGGCCCATTCCTCTAGCGGAATCCGCGACTGGTGTTGCACCGGCCCACACACTAGTAGGATTCGCGGTACCACAGTCTATCATCCTCATTACCGATACATAAACGGCGTGTGACGGCCCAATCGGCCCACTGATCAAGCGGAATCCGCGGTTGATTACGCACCGGCCTGGACACTAGCAGGATCCGCGGTACCACCGCCACGTGTCTCACCACTTACTCAAAATATGTTCAAAACTATTTTCGTTCCATTTTTAAAACATAATGCATGACAAACAATATATACACACACCACAATCAACAACATAAATCCTAAAGTTTTACGGTGTACGCCCACCTAGGCAAAACACATACATGCACTACTTACCTGACATTCTTAGCTATTCGATCCAACACAATCGATTCCGTTTTCCTGAAATTCTAAAGCAAAAAGTTATAAGTTATCATTCACGATTTACAATTCTAATTCACAACCACCACATATAACCTAGAGATGCCAGCCCGCCCACCCGCTCAACTTGCTACTGTAGCGGGCCGAGTCTAACCTGGTCCCATGAGGCGAGTCGAGGCGAGTTCAAGAATCAAGCTCGCGAGCCTGCTAAGGACCGAGCCAAACGAGCCGGCCAACGTGCTTGCTCGTTGGCTCGGCAGGCTAGGCTCGTAGATGGCTCGTCCGTCCATACCCCAAGGCCGGACCCAGTTAGCCACTCTCTAAAATTCAGACGGTCAAAAATACTAAAAACCCTAAACAATCAACTAAAAATGGGAGAAAATAATGAATAATCAAGTAACCTTCGACATTTTCTGACGAGTAAGGTAGAAGATGTTGAGAAAAACTCGATGAAACCAGTTTTATTGAAAATTGAGAGAAAATCTCTCAACCTTGCGTGGTGGACTCGTGGCTTTTTTCAGTTTCTACTCATCTCGCCGGCTCACCCTCTCACGACTCTGGTCGCTCCCCAGATAAACAGAACGAGGAAGCCGAAGGAAGTTTATGTTCTATTTTTTTTTTTACTTTTTAACTTAATAATATAATATATTAAATCTTTTATAATTAATTTTATAGTTTTTAATATTTGAGTTAGTTTTTTTAATTTACATTATTATTTTGAGGGGCGATCGATGCTCTCTGGAGTGGGGCAACGGGTGATTGATTGCCCCGCTCTCTGGGCGACGTATCGCCCCAGGGGGCGATCGATCGCCCCGCTTGTTGCCCTACTTCGTCGTTCTACTATTTGGTGCGATCCACAGCCTTAGCCAAACCATCGGTTGTCGTACAAGGTCTACGGTATTTTGCGTTGCACTTGCATATAAAATTGGAATCTAATGGTATTATGAACGTTGCCTTATGACCGTTGCATTGCGGTCAACTTGCAATCTAACGGTATTATGACCGTTGCGCTTGCATATTATGACCGTTGATAATGCAACGATATTGTTCCCTCGTCCACATGCAACGCAACGGCAACCTATAAACTCTATTCCACTCTCACTGTTTTTTTTCACCAATTTCTCCAAATCTCTATAAGCAATCTGCTCTCAATATATTATTTGTCCTATCTCTCCCTCAGTACTCAATCTATTCTTCTTAAATTTCTTATTCAATTTGTTCAATAAGGTAAAATGAAATTTATTTTTTATATTTCTAATTATATTTGTAAATACAATTTATTTTTTATATTTTGAATTTAAATTTACGTGAATTTTTGTGTGTAGGTTTTGTACAAGTGTACTCAATTCACCGGATACAAACTTTTGTTGAATTGAAACATCATTTGTGTGGTATCAAATTTTTTTGAAATTCATATATTTTTAATAGTGTGGATGTACGTAATTATAATTTTGTCGATGAAAATGTTAAGAAAATTAGAGAAATAAATCCAGTATTTTCAATAGGATAATCATCTTCATCTGTACAAGCATCCACATTGTAAAACCCCCAGAACCTACACGTTCTCGATGCACTACAGTACGTCTACTTATACACACTATGACATACTGAAAACTTGACACAACTCACTTAATTTAATACCACTTTCGTTTTCAAATCATCTTCAAAATAACATTTGTGAGTATGAAAAATTTTCGTCTCGATTCGAAAACAACTCGCGCCCCGAAGAGTGAACACAAAATCCTTAATATAAAAATACGCAGCGGAAAATAAAACAATTTAAAATAGTTTTAAAATAAGCCAACAAGACTCGAAATCCTAAGAAGGAGTTCAACACACCCCTCGAACTACACAAATTCAGTCTCGTGCACTCACTTCCCCACTTCGATGCCACGCGCGCTCCTTCGCGGCACGCGCGCGCCAACTTAACGTAACCCAGCAGACGCATGCTCACAGCGCCGCATGCCCCATGCACACTGCCTCCGTACCACACGTCTGCACGCACGCGCTCACCCGACGCTGCAAGACCCGTGAACACCCGCAGAGCCGCGTGCCCCGTGCACCTGCGACCACGCCGCACTTCCGCTCCACTCCACACTTCTCTAACCCTCACTGTACACATCCCGACCTATTCCATATCCTCTCGACTCCCAACCTCTCTCCCAAAATTTTGGCAGACTAACGCCTAAAAACTGATTATCCCAAAATTTAAACCCTGCACACAGTTCACCAAAAACTAACAATATTTATCTATCAACCACAGTTCACCAAAAACTAACAATATTTATCTATCAACCATCCAGAGAATCTCCATAACAAATGATCAAAGTTTAAAGATAACATAAATCTATCAACTATAAATGAGGAAAGTCCACAATATAGAGCAATACCAAGCTCCTACATGTAAAGCAAACGCGTGCGTCACCGAAATCACACACGCACTCCATAAACCCCTATACAATCGACGCCTATACAACTGGTCTAATCAACTATACATCGACAAAGCAAAATAAAATACCCGCAATAGCCAAGCCACCACCTACCGTCTCCACAGGTCGAGTCGCCCTAACAAAAATCCTCCGTCCGATCCCTCGGTCGCACGTCGCCAACCATCCTATGCTTCAGGACTAGGCTCTCGAGGCTCACCAGCAACATCGTCAGCACCTACACCATAGAACACACATCATAAGCCTAACGCTCAGTAAGTATTACAATATGAAAGTAAAAGCCGTCAATGCAATCTTATCACATGCAGTCTCTACATTCACACTCATGTTGTCACACCAGTGATGCGTAGTGTAGCCGCACCAAGGTAAGGAGGAACCTAGTGCCACGCTACACCCTGACACGTCGCCACCGCCCCGGCTTCCCCAGCAACTAGGCCCACAAGCTACACACACGCATCACCACAGCAACCACATCAGGGTGAAGGTTTACCTCGTGCCACACTATACCCTGACACGTCGCCCCCGTCCCAGCATCCCCAGCACGGGGCCACAGTTGCCGCACACACGTTTCGCGACAGCCCAGCCGGCCCACTACTCGAGTGGAATCCGTAACTGGTGTTGCACCATCCCTTACACTAGTAGGATTCGCGGTACCACTGCGCATCATCCTCACCGTCAACACATACAAGCCGCGTGACGGCACAGCCAGCTTACTACTCGAGCGAAATCCGCGGTTGGTTACGTAC
This sequence comes from Begonia peltatifolia, assembly GCA_022433055.1. Lineage (NCBI taxonomy): Eukaryota > Viridiplantae > Streptophyta > Magnoliopsida > Cucurbitales > Begoniaceae > Begonia > Begonia peltatifolia. The sequence goes on along the minus strand of CM039529.1, from coordinate 4,381,992 downwards.
CGGCCCACACACTAGTAGGATCTGCAGTACCACCGCCACGCGTCTCACCACTTACTCAAAATATGCTCAAAATCATTTTCGTTCCCTTTTAAAAAAAATGATGCATGTCAAACAATACGCACGCACACCACAATCAATGACATAAATCCTAAAGTTCTACGGTGTAGGCCCACTTGGAAAAAACACATGCATGCACTACTTACTTGGCCTCCTAAGCTTACGCGACGCACAGATTCGCCAAAAAAATGGCTCAACCTAAACACAAACAATCACTTATCAATCTTCCCTTTAAAATTCACCAAATAAGCTAAATATATCCCTTAACTAAACCCAAGAAATTCCAACCAAAACGAGCCGCTAATTCGGTTCGGCTGAAAACCAGCCTAAAGTTTGGACGCACATAACGTTTGCGCTCGTTAACAGAATCAAGTGATTCAAGAGGCTAAACGTTCCCTTAGAAATCTATTTTAACATACTAAGGCGGATTTTAAAACGGTAAGCCCCAGCTAGGTGGAAAAATCTCGAAACCGAATCTGTCCTTTTATCCAATTCCACATTTTTGTTTACTTCCACCAAAACTCAATCAAAATTGACTTTACGCATTAAAAACAACCATGCTACTATCACACGTCACAATTCTACGAAAAACGCTGATTAATTTGACTTGGACCAAAATCTGACATAAAATTCTGACGCGCATAACTTTTGCGTCGGATTTCCGAATCGAACGATTTCAGCGGCCATACATACCTCTAACAACCTAGTTTAACCCACAAAGACAGAATTAGAAACGATCAACCGAAGCCAGGCCAAAACGGCAAAAAACAGAACTGGCCCTACACAAAACAATGATCCGATTTTGATTTCAAATTTTAATTTCACAATTTCTACACATAACTAGTAATATTTCGCTCATATACTTCGACCAAGCTCATCGATAATGCAAGGAGGCCGAGCACTAAGCTCAGCCAAAACAGGAAACTGACAGAGCTCACCTTCGATTTCCTTAAACTCATGGCATCTCTCTCCTACTACACTCCAACCTTGCGGCCAATTCCATAAAAAATGAAAGCAGCCCGACGACTAAGCTCGGCCAAAACCGAAAAAAAGCGAGAAGGGTAGCAAGAGGGGAAAAGCATACCGCGGCGTCGTTGTGCACTCGGTCGAAGGGAGAATAAAACACAGCCGAGCACCTAGTCCCTGGCGGTTTCTCCCACGTTCACGTTCATCCGCCAAAGATAGGAGCTCGAAAATTTTCTCCTTCTCTCGGTCGGGCTTCACCTCTCAGGCGTCGATGAGCAGCAACAGCCGAATGGCTTCCTTCCGAAGCCATTCGGCTGTCATATTGTTTTATTATTATTTTTTTTTTAAATTTAATTAATGAAATTACCAAAACGCCATCATGTGTTTTTATCATTCGTAACTTCGTTAAATTCTCACCCTCCTGACTTTAAATTTTCGAAAACCATTACAAAACTAGACTCTGAATTTTATAATTTAATTTACCCGTTAAAATATTTCTCGAAACTACAACCGAGATTAAATTAAAAACTTTCAGAAATTAAATTTAAAAATCTAAAATTTTTCGGGTTATTACATCCCCCCACCTTATAAGAATTTTGTCCCCAAAATTTACGTACCGAATAAGTTGGGATACTGACGATCCATGTCTTCACACCGCTCCCAAGTAGTCTATTCCACAGCATGATTTCGCCACAACACCTTGACCAAAGGGATCTCCTTGTTGCGCAGCACCTTCACAGCTGATCCTAAGATCCTCACTGGCTTCTCCTTGTAGGACAGCGTAGGATGCATCTCTATATCTTGTTGTGGCACTACCTGATAGGGATCGTGCATACACTTTCTCAGCATCGAGACATGGAAAACATCATGGATGGCATCCATCGACGAAGACAACTAAAGCTGGTACACAGTTCTCCCAATCCGCTTAACAATCGGGAATGGTCCCACAAACCGAGAGTTGAGCTTCCCTTGCTTTCTGATCCACACTACTCCCTTGAACGGTGAGATCTTCAGAAATACCTCGTCGCCCTCCCTAAACTTTAACTCCGGACGCCTCTGATCAGCATAACTCTTTTGTCGACTCTGAGCCGCTTCAATCATCTTCTGTATCACAGAAATTTTGTCGACAATCTGCTGTAAAATCTCAGGACCTATCAATCGGGCCTCCCTAACCTCATCACAATACAATGGCGACTTGCACTTCCTTTCGTAGAGGGCCTCGTACGGTGCCATACCAATGGTGGACTGGTAGTTATTATTATACGATGATTCCATTAACGGTAAGAACTTACTCCACGCCACCTAAAACTCCAACACACAGGCCTGAGCATATCCTCCAGATCTGTATTGTCCGCTCTAACTGCCCGTCGGTCTGAGGATGAAAGGCCGTACTGAAATCTAACCTGGTGCCCATGGCCTCATACAGACTCTTCCAAAACTTGGACGTGAATCTGTGGTCTCGCTATGAAACAATCGACACCGGGATCCCATGAAGGCTGACTATCTCTTGAATATAAAACTGGGTAAACAGATCCATGATATAAGTCATCCTCAGAGGCAAAAAAGTGAGACGACTTCATCAACCTGTCTACAATCACCCAGATAGCATCATGGCCCTTGGCAGTTCCACCACAAAATCCATAGTGATCCGCTCCCACTTCCACTCTAGTATTGGCAATGGTTGGAGCATCCCAGACGGTCGCTAATGTTCCGCCTTCACCCGCTGGTAGACTACGCAGGTCTCAACATACTCAGCCACCGCTCGATTCATGTTAGGCCACCAATAATGCTGCTTTAAATCCTTGTACATCTTAGTACTTCCGGGATGCACAAAAAAAGAAGATGAATGGGCCTCTGATAATATATCCTTCTTCAGCTCTTCGTCTTTCGGGACGTACCACCTATCCCAAAATTTCAGAATCCTGTCCTCTGAATAGTTGAACTCAGAATTAGGCCTGGCCTCCATACTCGCCTTCAGCACGCTACACTCCGAGTCAGTCTCCTGGGCCTACCTGATCCTGTCTAGAATAGTCAGCCTCAACAAAAAGGCCTAAAAGAGTGACGGCCAGACGAGAAACTACCTCCAGGCCAAAACTCTGCATCTCTATCATCAACGCAACAGGCCCTATTGAAGTCATGGCAGAAGTCGAAGCTGTCACCCGACTCAAGGCGTCTGCCACCACGTTTGCCTTTCCTGGGTGGTACTTGATCTCCACATCGTAATCCTTGACCAGCTCGAGCCATCTCCTCTGTCTTAAATTCAGCTCCTTCTGCGTGAAAATGTACCTCAAGCTCTGATGGTCTGAATAAATCTCGTACAACTGCCCATAAAGGTAATGCCTCCAAATCTTGAGTGCAAACACAACAGCCACCACCTCCAAATCGTGAGTGGGATAATTCTGCTCATAAGCCTTTAACTGCCTAGAGGCATAGGCAATAACTCTCTCACCCTGCATCAAAACACACCACAAACCAATCCTGGAGGCATCACAATAAATGCAAAACGTCTCTCCTTCCAAGGGCAGCGTCAGTATAGGAGCTGTAGTCAATCTCTGCTTTAATGTCTAAAAGCTATCCTCACACCTGTCGGTCCATTCATACTTTGCATTCTTTCTGGTCAACCGGGTCAAGGGAGCCGAGATCTTGGAAAACCCCTCAATAAATCTAAGATATTATCTAACCAACCCTAGAAAACTGCGAATCTCGCTAGCACTGGTCGGCCGCGGCCACTCCTTTACAAGCTGAACTTTCACCGGATCAACTGAAATACCCTCACAGGAAATAACATGCCCCAAGAAGTGAATCTTGTCCAACCAAAACTCACACTTCGAGAACTTAGCGTACAACAGATGCTGGCTCAGAATAGTCATTACGGTCCTTAAATGCTCCCTGTGCTCCTCCTCACTACGCGAGTAAATCAAAATGTCATCGATAAACACGATCACAAACTTGTTTAGGTACTCTCTGAACACTCGGTGCATCAAATCCATAAATGCTGCATGGGCATCGGTTAACCCGAAGGACATAACCAGGAACTCAAAATGCCCGTACCTCGTCCTGAAGCCTGTCTTCGGTACATCCTCGCCCTTTACCTTCAACTGATGATAGCCGCACCTCAGGTCGATCTTAGAAAACACTCGGCACCCTGTAGCTGGTCAAACAAATCGTCAATCCTCGGTAATGGGTACATGTTTTTCACCGTCAACTTATTCAGCTCCCGATAGTCAATACACATTCGTAGGGATCCGTCCTTCTTCTTGACGAATAGAATTGGCGCGCCCCAAGGTGAAAAACTAGGGCGTATAAAGTCCTTATCCTTCAGCTCCTCCAACTGAGCCTTCAACTCCTTAAGTTCAGTAGGTGCTAACCTGTACGGGTTCTTGCACACCGGCCCGGCACTTGGGAAAACATCTCTCTTAAATTCAATCTCCTTGTCAGGGGGCAACTCTGGCAAATCATCACGAAACACCTCCGGTAACTCCTGCACAACAAGAATATCCTGTAACCGAGTACCACCCTGTGATTGCGCATCCCCGACACTTGCCAAAAACCCCTGTCAACCCTTGCCCAACAATCGTGGAGTCTGACGAGAAAAGATAGCAGAAATCTTGGCAAGACCTTTACCTGCTTTAAACATGTAGCTTTCCTCGCCCGGGGGCCAAAAATGAACCTCTTTGGTCCTACAGTCAATCTTGGCATAATGTTTGAACAGATAGTCCATTCCCAAGATCACCTCATAACCGCTCATATGGAGTATGACTAGCTCGGCATATAATTGCTTTTTCCCCACTATCACCGCATTGCCCCGACCACCTGTTCTGAATACAAATGTTCTCCTGATGGCAGTGTCACATCATAATGTCGCTTGGCGGGATTGAACTCCAAGTTTGCCTTAACAACAAAACCCGTCAACATAAACGAGTGCGTAGCGCCCGTATCAATCAAGGTATAAGCTGCCACACCAGAAACAAAAATGTTCCCTGCAATCACTGATGGCTGGGCAGGATCATCTTGCTCAAAAAGGGCAAAGACCCTTGGTGTAACTCTAGCTGACGTCTTGCTCACAGCTGGGCATCTGTTAGCAAAGTGTCCCACCTCATTGCAGTTGAAGCAACGGTTCTGACGTGGTTTCTGGCACTTCCTAGACATGTGGCCCACTCTGCACTCGCTCGGGTGGCTTCTCTGACACTTCGGGCACACTGGAAACTGTCCCGATCCCTGCGGCCTCTTGGTGCTCCCCTGGCTGCTGGAACTGTCACTAGGCCTCTTCAGGCCTTTCTGCATGGACGCCTCCCCGTTCGATTGTGGTAGCGACTCTCTAAATGATCTCCGAGGCTGGTCCTTGGGTACCTCCCTATAAATAGGAAGCTTCGCCCGAGTCTCCTCAATGTCCAGGGCCTTCGTTACCACCTCCTCGTATGGCATGCCTTGAGTCGCCGCAATCCGCATGCCCATATAGATATCCAGCTTCAGGCCCTACACAAACTGATGTACCTTATTCTCATTGAGGCTCACCAAATGCCCTGCAAACCGTGACAAGGCCTCAAACTGTCGTACATACTCGGCCACAGTGCCGGTCTGCCTCAACTGCGCAAACTCCACCATCTTCTATGTCCTGACAAAATGGCTGAAATACTTACCGAAAAACACCGACCTGAACTCCTCCCAGATCATGGTCTCCACATCTCTCGTGGCCACTACAGTATCCCACCAGTGGCTCACATCCTTGGCCAGATAGAATGCCGTACTAGAAACTTTGTCACGCTCCTCCACCTTTGCAAAATTCATCATCCTCTCCATACTCCGTAACCACTTTTCAGCACTGAGAGGATCCAGAGATGACCCGTCAAAAGTTGGGGGTCTAAGTCTATGTAGCCTATCACCCCCTCTGTTAGAGGAACCCTGCGCGCTAGACTGACCCGGGTCGTCCCTGCTCATAAATTTCCCCAGCTGCTGAGACTGGCGGTGGACTAACTCGGTAAGCTATCGGACGGTATCATCCATATCGCTCACAGCTCTAGGCGCCTCTCGTCGTGGTCGGCCTGTATCTCTACCTCTCGCCTCTCCTGACATTTTCTACCTTTACAATATACAAAGCTCAATTAGTATTAAAATAAAATTAAATCTAAACACTTACAGTTGGTGGAGCGGCTAGCGGTGTTAGGTAATCCTCTGAACGACGCCGACCCCGTGGCTCTGATACCATAACCGTAACACCCCGAGAACCCACACGTTCCCGGTGCGCTACAGTACGTCTACTTATACACAGTATGACATACTGAAAACTTGACACAATTAACTCAATTTAATACCACTTTCGTTTTCAAATCATATTTAAATAACATTTGTGAGTATGAAAAATTTTCGGCTCGATTCGAAAACAACTCGCACCCTCAAGAGGGAACACGAAATAACAACTCGCACCCTCAAGAGGGAACACGAAATCATTCATATAAAAATACGCAGCGGAAAAAAAAATAATTTAAAATAGTTTTAAAATAAACCGACAAGACTCGAAATCCTAAGAAGAAGTCCAACACACCCCTCGAACTACACCAATTTGGTGCCGTGCACTCACGTCCCCACTTCAACGCCCTGCGCGAACCCTCGAGGCACATGCGCGCCAACTCAACATCACCCTGTCATGCGCACGCTCACAGCGCCGCGTGCCCCACGCACTCTGCCTTCATACCACACGTACGCATGCACGCCCTCACCTGACGCCACACGACCCGTGAGCACCAACAGGGCTGCATGCCCCGTGCACCTGCGACCACGCCGCACTTCCGCTTCACTACACACTTCTCTAACACTCACTATACACATCCGGCCTATTTCATATCCTCTCGACTCCTAACCTCTCTCTCGAAATTTTGGCAGAGTAACGCCTAAAAACTGGCTATCCCGAAATTTAAACCCTACACACAGATCACAAAAAACTAACAATATTTATCTTTCAACCATCCAGAGAATCTCCATAACAAATTATCAAAGTTTAAAGATAACGATAATCTATCAACTATAAATGAGGAAAGTCTACAACATAGAGCAATACTAAGCTCCTACATGTAAAGCAAACGTGTTCATCACCAAATGTAACACCCAGTATTTTCCGTTTAAGTTAATTTTAGAAGTACGTGGTTGTAATCGGCGGAGTAATGGTTGGAATTGTGGGCGAGAAATTTCTACTCTTAGGTAAAAGATTATTTTGGGACTAATGGAGGATAGAAAAATTTAAGAATACAGTCGGAATTAGACGGTATAACAGATTTAGTAAGCGGTTAAGGGTTGAGGGCAAAATAGTAATTAGGAATGATTATATTTGATAATATAATTAATTTGATTAAATAAAAAATTTAATAAACAACAGGGGAGGATTGGAAATCCTCCCTCCCCTTGTTTCTTCTTCTTCTCCTGCAAGAGCAGCTCGATGCTTTCTTCCGGTGCCGATTTCTTCCGTTCTCATCTGCTTCTTCAAATCTACGGTAAGTTTTGGTTAGATTTTAGTAGATAGCTAGTTCTTTAGTCGTTTTAAGCAGTAAAAGGGGAATTAGGGAGAGAGTTGAGTGAGCCATAGGAGTAAGATACAAAAGTTAGAGGTTTTAGACAATTTTTGTATGTATGCTGATGTTTAAGCTAGGAATAGGAGTAGATTACAAAGTTTTATGGGAAAGATCAAGCGTTAGGATAGCCGAATGCTCGGATTGTAGAACGGTTTCTGTTCGGCCAAGTTGTGGATGTCCAATTAGGGAATGGATGAAACCGTTAGAAACTAGACGTCATGAGAAAGCCGTAGCATTTTGAATCATCCAAATCGGACGAGTATTGGCAGAGTTATGAAATTTTGAAGGTTAATCAGAGCGTTAGTTAGAAATTTGGTTTAGGGTGAGTGGGGATTTACCGGTTGATTCCTTTAAAGTTTTACGGAGTTAATGGAAGGTAGGGCAAATAGATGTACGATTTTATAGGTTTTCCAGTTAGCATACGCGATTTGGATTTGCGAGTACTAAGGACGCCAGGTAAGTAACGTGGTAGGAGTTTTGCCTTCGGGCCTACATCACAATTCGGTAGGATGCATTGCACGTTTATTTTATACTTTCATGGTTGTGCATTCATTGTTTTAAAGTAGGACACGAGACGAAAATGAATTTCCACGTTTTTGCGAAGTAAAACAGTAGGATGTGATGAGATGAACAAGATGAGAAGTTAGGTAAGAAGATAATGAAGGTGGGGTTGAGTTATCTTGTCCAGTGGTGTCGACTGCGAGGGTCGACTTATGTAGACAGAGAGGATCAAGGTGTCGACCTGTGACAGTGGGTGTCTAAAATAAGGGTAGAGGTGTTGACCGGTGTCCTCGGTGTTGACCGATGCAAACACGCGAGAGAAAGGTAGTGTCGACAACATTTGTCAGTGTCGACCGATGGAAAACCCGAGACCACTCAAGTGTCGACCGGCTCTTGCAGGTGTCGACCGGTCCCTTGATTTTTATGTTTAAAAAAAAGAGTCTTTTTGAGTAAAAAAAATATATATATATATATATATATGTGAAGCTTCCCAATTTCTAGGAAATATTTAGTAGTTGATATGAGGGATATTGACGAGTAGTAGTTGGTAGATAACCGGGAATCACGTAGGATTTTTGGGCCGTTACAATGTTGGTATCAGAGCCATTTGGTCAAAACGTTCAAACGATTACTCAGCAGCGCCTATCGCCGTACGACGTGCTCCAACAACTGTAAGTGTTTAAGTTTAGTGTTGTTTAGTAAATAATTATGAGTATAGTTGACCATTGTCCAAGAAAGAGAGTCGGAATGTCGAGACGACCAGGATGTCCTAGAGTGCCAAGAGAGACAACTGAACTGAGAAGTGAGGACGATTCTGCGACGATACGATAGTTGACAGAATTAGTAAATCGGCAGTCTCAGTAGCTAGGAATGTTGCTGAACCGAGAAGTGCAGGGAGGTGCGGGCCCTAGTTCTAGTTAGGACCAGTCAGGTGACCGATTTCGCAGATTGCGGCTACCGACTTTCGAAGGACAAGTATCAGACTCGATGGATGCCGATGAATGAATCCGAGTAATAGAGAGCATGTTTAAATATGCGAAGGTGGAAGAGGAGGATAAGGTTATACTGGCCACCTTTCATTTAGCAAAGGATGCCTAGTTTTGGTGGGAGTCTGTAGAGGCCACCGTAGATGGGCAACATATGACTTGGGAGAAGTTCAAAAAGGCCTTCTACGACAAGTATTTTAATAGTATGGTGCAGGCAACTAAGAGGATGAAATTCTTACAATTGAAGCAAACTACGTCAGTGACAGAGTACAACCGGCGATTTGAGTCCTTGTCTCGATTTGCCAGCAATTTGGTAAGCCAGAATGAAGACAAAGTATTTTAGTTTGTGCAAGGTTTGAGACCAGAAATACACAAGTGGGTGAAAATAGCGGGCATAAGGGATGTGCCTTACTTTGAGGTGGTGGCCAAGGCATTAGAGGTAGAGGAAGCCGAGATGAAATGTATCAGTCAGATGGAGGCTTCCAAGAGATCCTTCAGAGAAGTGGCCCCGCAGCAAAGCAAGAGTGTCTCCCAGCTGCCACAACATGAAGGCACAAAGAGATTCAGCGAGGGTTCTAGCAGCCATGGAAGTAGCAAGAGGCTGCAAGGACCGTACAGTACCCCTAGTGCCCTAATTGTATGAAGTATCATCCGGGAGAATGGAGATAGAACTCTGGAAAGTGCTACAACTGTAATGAAGCCAGACATGTGGCCATAGACTGCCCGAAGCCTAGGTTCTACGATGTTTTAATTATAACGAGGTGTGCCATATTAGCAGAGATTGTCCAGCTTTGAAGAAGGGTCCGACGCGCACAGCACCGAGAGTATTCGCTATGATCGAGTCGGGCGAGGATGACCAGCCAACTATGGTATCAGGTACCATACTAGTAAATTCTATACCTGCTTATACATTGATTGACTCTGGTGCTACGCATTCCTTTATTACAACCACATTTGTGGTTAAGTTGGACGTATGGCCGATATCGACGAACTGTAGCTACGAAGTGATGCTACCTTCTGGTGGGAGAATGCATTCGAATCAAGTTATACGAGATAGCGTAGTGTCCATGGGAAGCAAAAATTTATTAGCGGATCTCATCATTATGGATATGACAGGATACGACGCAATATTGGAAATGGATTGGCTATTCAAGCACTACGCTACGATCGATTGCAGGGCAGGCACAATGAGTTTTCAACCCTCAGGTGGTATGAAGTATACTTTTCAGGCCGCAAAGGTGGTTAGGAAAATGTCTGTGATGGCGCCCGTCAGTGCTCGTCAAGCTCTAACTGGTGAGTATTTTGGTTTTCTTGCCACCATTATAGATATGCAAACTCTCAACGATTCGAGACCGCAGGATGTTTTAATTGTTCAATGCTTCCCTGAAGTTTTCTCAGATGATTTACCTAGTTTGCATCCGGATGGGGAGATAGAGTTTGCGATAGATGTGTATCCGGGAGTTGAACCAGTGTCGAAAAATCCCTACAGATTGGCGCCAGTGGAGTCGAAGGAGTTGAAGAAGCAATTAGAAGAATTGGTAGAGAAGGGGTTTATACGCCCTAGCTTTTCGCTGTGGGGCGTGCCAATCCTCTTCGTCAAGAAGAAGGACGGGTCGTTGCGAATGTGCATCAACTACAGGGAGTTAAACAAGCTAACGATTAAGAATAAGTAACCTCTACCAAGGATAGACGATTTGTTTGATCAACTCCAGGGTGCACGTGTGTTTTTGAAGATTGACCTGAGATCGGGTTATTATCAGTTGAAGGTCAGACCAGAAGATGTTCCGAAGACGGCTTTTCGTGAGCGGTATGGACATTATGAGTTCCTGGTGATGTCTTTTGGATTGACTAATGCTCCAGCAGCTTTTATGGATCTGAGGAACAGAGCTTTCCATGAATATCTCGACAAATTTGTCATAGTATTTATCGACGATATTTTGGTGTACTCTCGGAGCAAGGAGGAGCATAAGGAGCACTTGAGATCGGTGTTGGAAACTCTGAAGCGACACTAACTTCATGCAAAGTTTTCAAAGTGCAAATTCTGGCTGGATAGAATCTATTTTATTGGTCATGTCATCTCAAGCGATGGAATAGCGGTTGATCCAGCAAAGATCCAGACAGTTAAGGAGTGGCCACAGCCTAAGAATGTTACGGAGATACGAAGTTTTCTCGGGTTGGCGGGTTATTACAGGAGATTCATTGAGGGATTTTCAAACATTGCAGCGCCCCTGACCCGGTTAACGAGAAAAAGTGTAAAATATTTATGGTCAGAGAATTGTGAGCATAGTTTCCAGACGTTGAAGCAGAAGTTAACTATTGCTCCAATCCTGACGCTTCCTACCGTGAACGGAAAGTTTAGTATTTACTGCGATGCTTCAAATATAGGACTGGGATGTGTATTAATGCAGGAAGGAAAGGTGGTAGCGTATGCCTCTAGACAATTGAAGGCTTATGAGCAGAACTACTCGACGCACGACATGGAACTAGCTGCGGTAGTTTTCGCACTAAAAATTTGGAAGCATTATTTATATGGACAGCGGTGCGAGGTATATTCCGATCACAAAAGCCTGAAGTATATCTTTACTCAGAAGGAGCTAAACATGTGACAATGGCGGTGGTTAGAATTTGTGAAGGATTATGATCTCGAGATTAAGTACCATCCCAGCAAGGCGAACGTAGTAATTGATGCTTTGAGCAGAGTGACGGCATCTAATTCGGCTATGATTTTAGGCATGCTAGTGGCTTTGGATGCGGAATTTCATAAGTTCGAGTTAGAGATGGTGTCGAACGTATCAACCACGTTATCGGCTATGTCTCTGCAGCCCACTATTTTGGAGAAGATTAAGTAGGCCCAGAAGGACAACACTGAATGCAAGGATATTAAGTCAAGCATGGCTTCCGACGACAGGTCAGATTTTTGTTATTCGGACGACGGAATTCTTAAGTTTCGAAATAGGTGATTCGTTCCAAATGATGTGGAACTACGGAGGGAAATATTAGCTTAAGTCCACTCTTCGAGATTTTCTGTACATCCAGGGAGTACAAAGATGTATAGAGATCTTAAACAGCATTACTGGTGGCCTGATATGAAGAGAATGGTGGCAAAGTACGTATTGGCGTGTTTAATCTGCCAGCAGGTTAAGGCTGCACATCAGAGGCCGACAGGAAAATTGCAGCCATTGCTAATACCTGAATGGAAATGGAAGTAAATAGCGATGGACTTTGTTGTAGGGCTGCCTCGGATGACTAAGGGCTATGACGGAATATGGGTGATAGTGGACAGGTTAACCAAATCAGCCCATTTTCTGTCAGTGAAGATGACGTATTCTATGGATCACTTCACCGAACTATATATTAAAAAGATCGTGTGATTGCACGGAGTTCTAACTTCAATTGTATCAGACAGGGACCCCAGATTTACATCGAAGTTCTGGAAGAGTTTGCACAAGGCCATTGACACGCAGCTCAGTTTTAGCATAGCGTTTCATCCTCAGACAGATGGATAATCTGAGAGGACTATTCAGACGCTGGAGGATATGCTTCGCGCTTGTGTACTGGAATTTGCAAGGATCATGGAGCAAATATCTACCGTTGGTAGAATTTTCTTATAATAAAAGTTTTCAGGCTACAATAGGTATGGCTCCATACGAGGCCCTTTACGAGAGAAAGTGCAGGTCCCCGCTTTATGGGGATGAGGTTGGCGAAGCAAGATTAGTAGGTCCGGATATTTTTTAGCAGACAGTAGAGAAAGTTGCATTTATTCGGCAGCGTATCTTAACAGCTCAGAGCCGACAAAAGAGTTATGCAGATCAACGGAGAAGGAAGCTAGAATTTGAAGTGAATGATGAAGTTTTCTTGAAGATCTTCCGTTCAAGGGAGTTGTGAGATTCGGAAAGAGGGGCAAGTCAAATCCAAGATTTATTGGACCATTTCCTATTACAAAGAAAGTAGGGAAGACAGCTTACCAGCTATAGCTGCCAACCTCTATGGATGGAATTCACAACGTGTTCCATGTGTCCATGCTGAGGAAGTGTATACGAGATCCTTCTCATGTGCTGGAACAGCGAGATGTGGAGATTCAACCCACATTAGTGTATGAAGAAAAACCAGTGGAGATTCTGGATTATGCAGTGAAGACTCTACGTAACAAGGAAATTCCCTTGGTGAAAGTTTTATGGTGCAACCACAATATAGAAGAGGCAACTTTGGAGCGGCAGCGTGACCTGATGAGCTGGTACCTAGAACTGTTTAGGTAACAAAATTTTGAGGACAAAATTTCTTTTAAGGAGGGTGAAATGTAACACCCAGAATTTTCCGTTTAAGTTAATTTCGGCAGTACGTGGTTGTAATCGGCGGAATAATGGTCGGAATTGTGGGCAGAAAATTTTTACTCTTAGGTAAAAGATTATTTTGGGACTAATGGAGGAGAGAAAAATTTAAGAATACAGTCGGAATTGGACGGTATAACAGATTTAGTAAGCAATTAAGGGTTGAGGGCGAAATAGTAATTAGGAATGATTATATTTAATAATATAATTAATTTTATTAAATTAAAAATTTAATAAACAACAGGGGAGGATCGGAAATCCCTCCTTGTTTCTTCTTCTTCTCCCACACGGGCAGCTCGACGCTTTCTTCCGGCGGCGACTTCTTCTGTTCTCATCTGCTTCTTCAAATCTACGATAAGTTTTGGTTAGTTTTCAGTCGATAGCTAGACCTTTAGTCGTTTTGAGTGGTAAAAGGGGAATTAGGGAGAGAGTTTGGTGAGCCCTAGGAGTAAGATACAAAAGTTAGAGGTTTTAGTCGATTTTTGTACGTATGCTGATGTTTAAACTAGAAATAGGAGTAGATTACGAAGTTTTATAGGAAAGATTGAGCGTTTGGATAGCCAAATGCTCGGATTGTAGAACAGTTTCCGTTTGGCCATGTTCAGCCAAGTTGTGGAGGTCCAATTAGAGAATGGATGAAATCGTTAGAAACTAGACGTCATGAGGAAGCCGTAGCATTTCGAATCATCCAAATCAGACGAGTATTGGCAGAGTTATGAAATTTTGAAGGTTAATCGGAGCGTTAGTTAGAAATTTGGTTTAGGGTGAGTGGGGATTTACCGGTTGATTCCTTGAAAGTGGAGTTAATGGAAGGTAGAGCTAATAGATGTGCGATTTTATAGGTTTTCCAGTTAGCATACGCGATTTGGATTTGTGAGTACTAAGGACCCAGGTAAGTAACGTGGTAGAAATTTTGCCTTCGGGCTTACATCACAATTCGGTAGGATGCATTGCACGTTTATTTTATACTTTCGTAGTTGTGCATTCATTGTTTTAAAGTAGGACACGAGACGAAAATGAATTTTCACGTTTTTGCGAAGTAAAACAGTAGGATGTGATGAGATGAACAAAATGAGAAGTTACGTAAGAAGATAATGAAGGTGTGGTTGAGTTACCTTGTCCAGTGAGGTTTCAGTGAGGTGGACTGTAAAGGGGTATTACTCCTCCCCTGCTTTACGTGGTGATTTTGTCCAGTGAGGTGGACCGGTGCAGTGAGGTGGATCATGATGTGTGTCAGTTTACTAGACAGGGGTTGACCTTGTCCAGTGAGGTGGGCTATGGAGTTACCTCGGTCTAGCACACAAAGAGGAACTCAGTAGTAAGAAGATAAAGAAGATGTAAAAAAGAAACGAAAACAAAAGTAGAGACGAAACTGTAGAACTGCATGTATAGGAAACATTTGTTCTTAGTATGTATGTATGCGTTATTTACTTAGCATTAGGCTAATAGTTGAGTTCTATGATGTAGGTGACGACGCAGTAGCTAGTGAGTATCCCGAGCTTGCCTAGCACTAGGAGGCAGTTGGAGGAGAACGCTCGTGGGACGACTGGGCCAGCTGTTTAGGCGTTTTGACTATGGCGGGTGTAAGTACGGGTAGTGAGGTATTTTGAGTCGTACTTAGTCATTTTGATGTAAATGTGATATTTGAATTTGGGTTGAGTATTTTAGCGTGCGTAACAGGTTTGTAAATTGAGTCGAGAAGTGGATTTATGGATTTTAAATGTTTAGTCAAAATTCGTATTGTTTTGTTGAATTTTGTTGAAGTTTTTAGGTGCAAAGTATCGACCGAAGTCCATAAGTGTCGTCCGGTCAGTGTAAAATAGAGGGTGAGTGTCGACTGCGAGACTCGACCTGCGTAGGGCAGAGTCGAAGTAGGTGTCGACCCCTAGCTACAAGTGTCGACCTGTCTGTGTAAAATTGGCAGTGGTGTCGACCGCGAGGGTCGACCTATGCGGACAGAGAGGATCAATGTGTCGACCTGCGACAGCGGTTGTCGACCCCTCTCTAAAATGAGGGTAGAGGTGTCGACCAGTGTCCCCGGTGTCGACCGATGCAAACACCCGAGAGAAAAGTAGTGTCGATTGATGGAAAACCTGAGACCACTCAAGTGTCGACCGGCTCTTGCAGGTGTCGACCGGTCCCTTGATTTCTATGCTTAAAAAAAAAGAGTTTTTTTTAGTCAAAAAAAAAATATATATATATATATATATATATATGTAAAGCTTCTCAATTTCTAGAAATTATTTAGTAGAGGATATGAAGGATATTCACGAGTAGTAGCTGGTAGCGAACTGGGAATCACGTAGGATTTTCGGGGCGTTACACCGAAATCACACACGCACTCCATAAATCCCTATACAACCGACGCCTATACAACTCGTCTAATCAACTGTACATCGACACAGCAAAATAAAATACCCGCAATAGCCAAGACACCACCTACCGTCTCCACAGGTCGGGTCGCCCTAACAAAAATCCGCCGTCCGGTGCCTCGGTCGCACGCCGCCAACCGTCCTATGCCTCAGGACTAGGCTCTTGAGGCTCACCAGCAAAATCGTCAGCACCTACACCATAGAACACACATCATAAGCCTAACGCTCAGTAAGTAGTTCAATATGAAAGTAAAAACCGTCAATGCAATCCTATCACATGCAATCTCTACACTCACACTCATGTTGTCACATCTGTGATGCGTAGTGTAGCCGCACCAAGGTAAGGAGGAACCTAGCACCACCCTATACCCTGACACGTCGCCACCATCCTGGACTATCCAGCAATGAGGCCGACAAGCTACACACACGTATCATCACATAGCAACCACATCAGGGTGAGGGTGTAACTTGCGCCACACTATACCCTGACACGTCGCCACTGTCCCAGCCTCCCCAGTACGGGGCCACAGTTGCCGCACACATGTTTCAAGACAGTCCAGCCGGCCCACTACTCGAACGAAATCTGTGGTTGGTTACGTACCAGCCCACACACTAGTAGGATCCGCGGTACCATCGTCACGCATCTCACCATTTAGTCAAAATATGCTGAAAATCATTTTTGTTCCCTTTTAAAAACATGATGCATATCAAACAATACGCACACACACCACAATCAATGACATAAATCCTAAAGTTCTACGGTGTAGACCCACTTGGGCAAAACACATGCATGCACTACTTACCTGGTGATATAAGCTCACTCGACGTACAGCTTCGCCAAAAAAATGGCTCAACCTAAAACTCAAACAATCACTTATCAATTTTCGCTTCAAAATTCACCAAATAAGCTAAAATAATATCTCTTAACTAAACCCATGAAATTCCAACCAAAACGAGCAATTCGGTTCGGCCAAAAACTAGCATAAAGTTCGGACGCGCATAACTTTTGTGTCCGTTAACAGAATCGAGTGATTCAAGAGGTTAAACGTTCCTTAGAAACCTAGTTTAACATACTAAGACGGATTTTAAAACGGTAAGCCGCAGCTAGGTGGAAAAATCCCGAAAATGAATCTGTCATTTTTATCCAATTCCACATTTATGTTTACTTCCACCAAAACTCACTTAAAATTGGCTTTACGCATTAAAAACAGTCATGCTAATATCACAAGTCACAATTCTATGAAAAACGCTCACTAATTTGACTTGTACCAAAATCGAATATAAACTTCCGACGCGCATAACTTTTGCGTCGGATTTCAGAATCAAACAATTTCAGCGGCCATACGTTCTTCTAACAACCTAGTTTAACCCATAAAAACAGAATTGAAAACGATCAACCGAATCAAGGCCAAAACGGCAAAAAACAGAACTGCCCCTACACAAAACAATGATCCGATTTTGATTTCAAATTTTAATTTCACAATTTCTATACACAACTAGCCATATTTCTCTCATATACTTCGGCCAAGCTCACCGAAAATGCAAGGAGGCCGAGCACTAAGATCGGCCAAAATAGGAAACCCACAGGGCTCACTTTCGGTTTCCTTAAACTCACGGCATCTCCGTCCTACACTCCAACCTTGGGGCCAATTCCATAAAAAATGAAATCAGGCCGAGCACTAAGCTCTGCTAAAACCGAAAAAAGCGGGAAGGGCAGCAAGAGGGTAAAAGCTTATCGTGGTATTGTTGTGCACTCGGTCGAAGGGAGAACATGACACAGCCGAGCACCTAGTCGCCGGCGGTTTCTCCCACGCTCACGTTTGTCGGCCGAAGATCGGAGCTCATAAATTTTCTCCTTCCCTCGGTCGGGCTTAACCTCTCGGGCGTCGATGAGCAGCAGCAGCCGAATGGCTTCCTCCCGAAGCCATTCGGCTGTCATATTGTTTTATTATTATTTTTTTTAAATTTAATTAATTAAATTACCAAAACGTTCTCACGTGTTTTTATCGTTCGTAACTTCATTAAATTCTCGCCCTCCCGACTTTAAATTTTCGAAAACCATCACAAAACTAGACTCCGAGTTTTATAATTTAATTTACCCGTTAAAATATTTCTCGAAAATCCAACCGAGATTAAATTAAAAACTTTCAAAAATTAGATTTAAAAATCCAAAATGTTCTGGTTTATTACACACATCATCACCTAAAAAAAAGGAATAAAACGTCTGAAGTATGAAAACATTTTGTAATGAAAGAAATTAAAATTGGAGGTAAAGTAGAATCTAGAGATCAATGTAACTATTGTATTAAAAATTATGCATATATTTCTGGTAGCTCAACTAGCACAATCGGTAGGTATTATAAAAAATGTCACTTAAACGAGCAAGTTAGAGACCCTACACAAATATTATTAAATGCTAGTGGTAGTGGTGCTTTTTTATATTTACAAAATAAAATACAAGAAGAAATAGCAAAACTTGTAGCACAATGAGAGTTTCATTTCGCGTTCACCAATAGTGATGAATTTGAAAATTTTATAAAAGAGTATGCTACTCCTAATTTTAAACGTGTTCCTAGAAATACAAATAGAAATGATATTATTAAAATGTTTAATAATATGAAAGATGAACTAATTTCATTTTTTTAAGTGCTCATTCCATGTCTATTTGTATTACTTCTGATTTATCTAATGCACGTAATTCTATGTTGTTGTTACTTCTCATTTTATTGATGAATCTTGTCAGTTAAATAAAAAAATTTTAGAATTTCTTAATTGTGAATATACTCACACTGGTATTACTATTTATAGATATATTGTAACAATATTACAAGAATATTCTATTCGACATAGAATATTTAGCATAACACTTGATAATACTAGTGTTAACGATGTTGTTATTTCTCATTTTAAAAATTATTTTCAATTAGATACTACTCACGATTCTCTTTTTGATATGAGATGTGTTTGTCATATTTTAAATTTAGTTGTTAAAGATGGTATGATATATATTTTGCCTCATATTGAATTAATTAGACCTGCAACTTCTTATATAATTGGATCTAATTCGAGTCAACAAGAATATAGAGAGTTTTGTAGAGCTGCCCAATTTAAACCACGAAAATTAAAAACTGATGTAGATAATAGGTGGAATTCTACTTATTTAATGTTAGAAAATATTAGGCCATATTGGCAAATTATTTGTGCTTTTATTAATGAGAAAACACAGTATTAATTTTGATAAATCCAGTTGCGACGTAGCTAATATATTTTTATGATGCTACCAATGAATGTTCGGAAATTTATTATCTCACTTCTCATCTTGTACTCCCAATTTTTATAAACTTAACGAGTAATTTTGCACAATATCGACAAATAGATGAATTTAGAGATATACTTAACAAAATGAAAATAAAATTTAAAAAATGTTGGCTAGATATTTCTCTTACTTTTTGTTATGCATGTATAATGGATCGTCGGTATAAATTAAGAGCAGTATGTCTGATGATTAATAAAATTTCTAATAATTTAAATACTATTTCTTTAGTTTCTACGAAACAAATATCTAACGGAATTGCTAGTTTATATTATTGTTAAAAATCTAAATATTCTAATGTTAGTCGTTTACATATTTCTTCACGTGATAGTTCAAGTATCAGTAGTAGAAATATTGTAAGTTCACAATTTTGTATTAATGATATTTGGAATCAATTATATACAGATGTTTACTCTAATTCTATGCGAAATGAATTACGTATTTATTTTGACACTCGATATCAATTTTTTCGTGAAGAAAATTTTGATATTTTAGATTGGTGGAAAATGTTTTCTACCACATATCATATTCTTTCCATAATGGCACGTGATCTACTAACTCCTCCGGTCTCTACAGTAGCATTGAAGTCTGCTTTTAGTGCAGGTGGACGTGTGTATAATGAATGTCAAGTACGACTTGCAGCTAATCTTGTGGAAGCGCTTATTTGCATGAAGGATTGGAACGATGTCGTTACGAGAAACCAACAACTCGAAGATGAAATATTTGAAGATTTTAAAAATTTGGAGGTGTAAGAGCAAGATTAGGATTGTAAATTAAATTTTGAAATATTTTTTCAATTATTATTTTTACGTTTTTCAAATGATTGAAAATTTGTAAATGTAAAATTTATAATGAATTATATATTATATTTTTATATATTTATTCGTTAATTTTTTGTAAAGTAAAAAAATACAGAGTGACAGCCGATCCATCGCCTTAGCGAGGCGAGTGATCCGCCTTCATAGAGACTGAGCAGATACATCGTCCCATTGCCCGATCCGTCGGCCAACTCTCACTCTAGTTCTATAATTTTACTTTTTACACAGAGTGATAGCCGATCAATCACTCTAAGTGGTCGAGTGATCGGCGATCTAAAATTTTAGATAAATCCATCCCTTTCAGGCCTTAGCTGATCCCCAAAACTGAAAACCTCTAATCGCCTCCCGAGTATCGAGTACACCCTTAGACGATCCTTTCAACCTCAGAGCAGAGCCACCAAGATCAGGTTATATATTTCTATTTTCTTCCAAATTTGAAATTTTTTTTCGTTCGGTTGTCGGGCTACTGAATTCCCTTTAGGTCACGCGCAGTACGGTGCGCCCCACTCTCTCGATAGAGCGTGGCGGCGCGCACACTGGCCTGCTGTGTACGCGGGAGGCAGGAGCCGATCAATCGCACGCCAATGCACGATCGATCGGCTGATCGATGACAGGCGAGTTGACTGGCACCCTAGAGGGTGCGATCGTTCAGCTCTACACATGTTGATGAATTTGTTTTATGCTGAATGCATTATTTGATTTTTATTGCTGAATTTTGGTTTGAATTATGTGATTTTCATTGCTGAATTGGTTTGATTGAATTGACTTGTATCTTGAGGTTGGTTTGAATTGTGGGTGTTACAGCTACTTGAATAATTTTTTTTTGCTTTCTGTTGTAAAATTATTGCATTATACTTTCTGTTGTGGAATTATTGCACTGGCTGAATTCTGATTTTTATGGCTGAATTCTAAAAGTAGTGTTTGATTTTTATGGCTGAATTCTAAACTGTCAGTTGTACATTATGGCTTACAGACTGAAAATGCCGCCAAAACGTTTAAAAACTTCTTCAAGCTTAGATTTAATAAGACAAATCGATCACTAATTCGTAAACTCTGAAGCAAGGAAATACTTTATGGATTTCATGGCTAAGAATAAACCTATTATATGTGAAATTCAATTTCAACTTTCGGGGTCAGTTGGAGATATTTTAGATATGCTCAGGCAAAGACAATGGGAAAGTCTTGCTGTATTAGGTGGTGATGCAAATGTGAGTATTGTTTGGGAATTCTATGCAAATTTGAGGGCATCAAATTCAGATGATATCTTTCAAGTTTGCAACAAGATCGTCTAGTTTTCAGCGGAGATCATTAATGCTAAGTTTGGTTTGGAAAACTTAAATGAATACGATTATCACACAATGATGGAAGATGGGCCTGATTATGAAATGATCATACAAGAAATGGGTTACCGAGGTTCACAATGGGTTTAGTCGGTAGTCAACGCAGCTCAACCCTTACATTTGATTATAAGTTGTCTCAACTGCTACTCTCAAGCTTGGTGTAAGTTCATCAGAGGAAACTTAATGCCGACGTCTCAAAATTCTGAGCTAACCAAAGAGCGGCCAGTGCTCTTATATTGCATTCTCACTAGTCGATCCATAAACGTCGGCCGAATTATCCACAATAATATCAGTGCATATAGTAAGGGTTCCACTACTACTAGCCATATCCACCTTGTCCTCATCACACATCTATGCGCTGCACAGAATGTACCTATGAGCTCAACTGATGAGCCTTGGATACAGCAAAAGATTTATAGCTCTTCAAATATTTAAAGAATTGCTAAGTGGCCGTATGGCATCGCTAGAAATAATGGACTGGGATTTATTGAGCATGATGCTAATGTTGAGATTCCTCCTAGACTAATGTCATTGCCTCGTATCTGACGCACCACAGATGGTACTATAATGGGTGCGCAAAGTAGCCTAGTGAACACAAAAAGAGAACGTGTCGAGGTTCGCCGAAAACAGCGATATGAAAGTCAATCAACTATGCCAGCTGATCAAGGTGCTTCTTCATCTGCCGTGACACCTCGCTCTTATTCAACTAATGATGTAAGACAGATGCTGGAAAATCTCACTATCGAAACAAAATCGAATGTTTACCAATCTGACTGCTCAACAAACCAAATTCGAGCACGATGTAAGACAAAGGTTGAAAAATATTTCCAATCAGCAATCACAGTTATCACGAGAACAAAATCACATCGAACATTGGTTTAGTAATATGCAAAATCATTCACTTGAGTAGACAGCCTTCTTTGCATGATATGTGAGAGCAGTAAATAATCATTATGACAACTTGGGTACAGCATTACCCATCTCTCCAGAGCATCTATTGAGGTCATGTGTGTAACACCTTGAAATTTTTCGTTAAAATGATTTTTGGATTTACGTATCGGTAGACGACGTAGTTTTAGTCGGAATCAAGAGAGAAAAATTTATACTGTTAAGTAAAAGATTATTTTCAAGCTAATGAAAAAGAGAAAATTTTAAAATTCCAACCGGAACCGAACTGATTGACCGTTTAACAAAAAAATTAGAAATTAAGGACGATTTAATAATTAAATTTATTATTATTATTATTATTATTTATATTATAAAATAAATTTAAAAAAAAACCTTCCCCTGCTGATAGCATCCCCCCCCTCCTCTCCTCTTTTCCCTCCCTCCCTCTTCTTCCTTTCTTTTTTCTTCTCTCACCGCGTGAGGTTCTCTGTTTTTTTTTTTGTTTTTCCTCCCCTTTTCTTTTTTCACTTTCCTCTAAGTTTTGCACGAAAGAGGAACCAAATCATCCATTTTCTCCTCTGCCGAAGAATGCAGCTCCATCTCCTCTTCGTCTTTCTCCTCTATCCCGCGTGGAACACGACCCTCTCTTTGATTTCGGTAAGTGTTCTCTTTTTTTTCTGATTTTGGCCAAGAAAATCAAGGGTTTTCGAATTAGGGAATCCTCAAATTATGTTAGATTGTCCTCAAAGGAGTTAGAATGTAATAGATTGGTAAAAATAAAATGTGTTTGCTGAAGTTTTGGAAAAATGGAGGGATTTTTTTATACAGGGCAGCTCGATTTTGGAATTTTTCACCTAGTTCCGGTTGTTCATTTTAAAAACTATTATAGTATGTTGAATGAGATACTTTAAGGAAACTTTTGGCTTCGGAATCGAGTCGTTTCGATAATTGTAATGGAAGTTATGAATTTTCAAAGCTTGATGAAAAAAATCTGTGAAGTGAGTTCAAACAGATTCCGTTTTCAATTTTTCTGCTATCTAATGAGCTGCCTTTTTATAAGTGAGTTTACCCAGGTCACAGTAGACATCCTTAGGGTTATATAGCACTTTGAATCATCAAATTGGATAAATATACGATTTGTTACAATTTCCAAAGTTTGATAAAAAAAATCTGTGAAGAGGTTTCGGGCAGCTCTGGTTTTAGAATTTCTGATATTTATCGAGTCTGTTTTTCGGCAAATGGATGAAACCACGTCAAAGTGGACATAATTAGGGTTACGTAGCATCTTGAATCGTTGAAATCGAGTAAAGATTGAATGAGTTATGAATTTTAGAAGTTATCGTGCAAAAAACTTAAAAATTTCAGCGGGCAGTTCGGTTTTGATTTTTCTGTCATTGATTATGCTTTGATTTTGGAAAATGGATTTCACTAGCAAAAACTAGACCTTATAAGGTTTCCAAAACATGTCAAATCATCGAATTCGGCCAAATATCAGATTTGATATGAATTTTCAAAGTTTAATGAAAAGCTGTGAAGAGATTTCTGGGCGGATTCGATTTTTGATTTTTCTGTTATTAATTGAGTTTGATTTTTCACAAATGGATTTCACCATGTTGAAATAGACTCGTTTAGGAGCCCTTAGCATTTTAAATCATTGAATTCGAAATTATATTCAATTTGTTGTGAATTTTTAAGTTGGACAAGATTTATGACAAATTTTGAAAGTTGAGTTGCGGTAGTTTGAATTTTTAATTCCTTGATATTGAATTATTTGGTTGAAATTGATTGAAGTGTTAAATTATTAAGGTGATTGATTGAGATTATGTGGTTGATGACCTACCCTTGGGATAATGACCTACCCTTGAGATAATTATTTGAATTGGATTTCAATTTTTAGATTGTGCATTATAGAATAGTGGGGGTTTGGAGATAGAGGTTATATGCACATGTTTTGAGTTTTATTATTTTTGGATATTGGATATTAGGTGGTATTCATGCTGGTTAATGAATATTAAGAGTATAGGCGTTTAGTTGTCGATTTGAAAGTTAAATGCATGGAGTTACCCTTAATGATCTTGTGATTGTTTATTTAGTGTTTAAAAATAGAAATTTGTGGATTTGGTTATATGTGGTGGTTATGAATTAGAATTGTAAATTGTGAATGATAACTTACAACTTTATGTTTTAGAATTTCAGGAAAACATAATCGATCAGGTTAGATCGAATAGCTAATAACGTTAGGTAAGTAGTGAATGCATGCGTTTTGCCCAAATGGGCCTACACCGTAGAACTTTAGGATTTATGTGATTGATTGTGGCGTGCGTGCGTATTTTTTGACATGCATCATTTTTTAAAAACGGGAACGAAAATGGTTTTGAGCATGTTTTGAGTAAGTGATGAGACGTGTGACAGTGGTACCGCTGATCCTGCTAGTGTGTGGGCCGGTACCTAACCAACCACGGATTCTGCTCAAGGAGTGGGCCGACTGGGCCGTCATGCGGCGTGTATGTGTTGACGGCAAGGATGATGGGCAGTGGTATCGCAGATCCTACTAGTGTGTGGACCGATGCAACACAAGTCGCGGATTCCGCTTGAGGAGTGGGTCGGCTGGGCGGTCGCGAAACGTGTGTGTGGCAACTGTGGCCCCGTTGCTGGAGATGCTGGAACTGGGGCGACGTGTCAGGGTGTAGTGTGGCGCGAGGTACACCATCACCCTGATATGGTTGCTGTGTGGTGATGCGTGTGTATAGCTTGTGGGCCTCGTTGCTGGAGAGTCCGGGACGGTGGCAACATGTCATGGTGTAGGGTGGCGCTAGGTTCCTCCTTACCCTGGTGCGGCTACACTACGCGTCACAAATATGACAACATGAGTGTGAGTGTAGACACTGCACGTGATAGGATTGCATTATCGATTTTTACTTTCGTATCGCATTACTTACTGAGCGTTAGACTTATGTTGTGTGCTCTATGGTGTAGGTCCTGACGACATTTCTAGTGAGCCTCGAGAGCCTAGTCCTGAGGCATAGGACGGTTGGCGGCGTGCGACCAAGGCACAGGACGGCGGATTTTGTTAGGGCGACCCGACCCATGGAGATGGTGATGGTGAGATGTGTTTGGGTTGTTGATTTGTGTCGGGATATTTATGCAGATAGAGGAGTTCGTATAGACGTCGGTTGTACAGGATTGTAGAAAGTGGTTGTAGTGTTTTGGGGACGCGTACGTATTTTTATATGTTAGGGTATGATATTGCTCTATACTGTGGACTTTCCTCATTTGTATTTGATGGATTTTCGTTGTTTTTAAACTTCGATTATTTGTTATAGAGATTCTCTGGATGGTTGATAGATAGATATTGGTAGTTTCTGGTGAACTACATGTAGGGTTTAAATTTTTTGGGATAGCTAGTTTTTAGGCATTAATTTGCCGAATTTTTGGGAGAGAGGTTGGGAGTCGAGAGGATATGGAATAGGTCGGGATGTGTACAGTGGGTGCTAGAGAAGTGTGGATGGGCGTGGAAGTGCGCCGTGGTCGCAGGTGCGCGATGCACGATGCCCTGCGGGTGCTCACGGGTTGTGCGGCGTTGGGTGAGGGCCTGTGTGCGGACGTGCTGTACGGAGGCAGGGTGCGTGGGGCACGCGGCGCTGTGATCGTGCGCTTGATGCAGTGATGTTAAGTTGGCGCGAGCGGCACCGCAAGAGTGCGCACGGGGCACCGAAGTGGGGGACGTGAGTGCGCGGCATCAAATTTGTATAGTTCGAGGGGTGTGTTGGACTCTTTCTTAGGATTTTGAGTCTTGTTGGTTAATTTTTAAAACTATTTTAAATAATTTTTTTTCCTGCTGCGTATTTTTATGTTGAAGATTTTGTATTCCCTCTTTGGGGCCCGAGTTATTTTCGAATCGAGTCGAAAATTTTTATACTCACAAATGTTCTTTTGAATATGATTTGAAAACGAAAGTGGTATTAAATTGAGTGAGTTGTATCATGTAACACCCCGAGAAAACCCCTGCGTTCCCGGTACACTACAGTGCAAGTACACACTACACACACACTAACACTTGACATAACGCATTCAATTTAATACCACTTTCGTTTTCAAATCATTCTCAAAAGAACATTTGTGAGTATGAAAAAATATTTTCGACTCGATTCGAAAACAACTTGCGTCCCGAAGAGGGAGCACGAAATCCTTAATATAAAAATACGCAGCGGAAAAGAAAACCATTTAAAACAGTTTAAGATAAAACGGTAAGACTTGGAATCTTAGAAAAGAATCTAACGAACCCCTCGAACTACACAATCCGGCACCGCGCACTCACGTCCCCACTTCGACACCCTGCGCGCACCCTCGCAGTGCCGCACGTGCCAACTACACGTCACTATGTCTCGCGCACGCTCACAGTACCGCGTGCCCCACGCACCCTGCAACTGTACAGCACGTCCGCGCGCACGCCCTCACCCGACGCCGCTCGACCAGTGAGCACCCGCAGGGCCGCGTGGCCCGCGCACCTGCGATCACGCCGCACCCCCACGCTCATCTACCCTTCTCTAGCATTCACTATTCACATCTCAACCATTCCATATCCCTTCGACTCCCAACCTCTCTCCCAAAAGTTTGGCAGAGTAACGGCTAAAAACCGACTATCACAAAAATTTAAAACCCTGCACACAGTTTATCAAAACTAACAGTACCTATCTATCAATCATCCAGAGAAATCACCATAATCAAATCAGAGTATGAAAACAACGAAAATCCATCAAATACAAATGAAGAAAGTCCCCAGTATAGAGTAATATCATACTCTAACATGAAAAATATCTACGTACGTCACCAAAATCACACGCACTCCATATACCTATACACGGACACATATACACCTCATCTCATCGACTGTACATAATCATCACAAAAGAAGAAAACCCCCAAAACCAACCATGCTACAACCTACCAACTCCACGGGTTGGGTTGCCCTAACAAAAATCCGTCATCCGGTGCTGCGGTCGCACGCCGCCAACCATCCTACGCCTCTGGACTAGGCACTCGAAGCTCACCAGCAGTATCATCAGCACTTACAGCACAGAACACTCAACATAAGCCTAACGCTCAGTAAGTAGTGCGATATGAAATTAAAAGCCGACAATGCAATCCAAGCACATGCAGTTTCTACACTCACACTCATGTTGTCACATCTGCGACGCGTAGTGCAGCCGCACCAGGGTAACGAGGAACCTCACGCCACCCTACACCCTGACACGTCGCTACCGTCCCGGACTCCCCAGCAACGAGGCCCACAAGCTACACACATGCATCACCACACGGCAACCACATCAGGGTAAGGGTGTACCTCGCGCCACTCTACACCCTGACACGTCGCCCCCGTCCCAGCCTCCCCAACACGGGGCCACAGTTGCCACACACACACACGTTTCGCGACAGCCCAGCCGGCCCACCCCTCGAGTAGGATCCGCGACTGGTGTTGCATCGGCCCACACATTAGTAGGATCCGCGGTACCACTGCCCCTGTCCTCATCGTCAACACATTCACGCCGAATGACGGCCCAACCGGCCCACCCCTCGAGTAGCATCTGCGACTGGTGAAGCACCGGTCCGCACACTAGCGGGATCATCAGTACCACCGCCACACGTCTCACCTCATACATCAAAACATGCTAAAAATCATTTTCGTTCACGTTTTTAAAAATATTATGCATGTCAAACAATACGCACGCACAACACAATCAATCACATAAACCCTAAAGTTCTACAGTGTAGGCCCACTTGGGCAAAACACATGCATACACTACTTACCTGGCGTGCTAAGCTCGCTCGATGCACAGCCTCGCCAAAAGAAAGACTCAACATAAAACACAACCAAACTCTCATCAGTATTTATCTCAAAATTCACCAAATAGCAAAAAATAACCTTCCTTAAACACACTCATAAAATTCCAACTGAAATGTTCCATCGGTTTGGTCCGGCCGAAAACTAGCTTAAAGTTTCGACGCGCATAACTTTTGCGTCCTCCAACGGAATCAAACGATTCAAGTGGCTAAACGTCCCCTTTGGAACCTAGTTTAACATACTAAGACGGATTTTAAAACGATAAGCCGCATTCAGGCGTAGAACGCTAAAAACCAAATTTGCCACTTTTATCAAATTTCACATTTTCACTTCTATTCAACCAAAACTCACTCGCCACTAGTTATATGCATCAAAATGGCTATGCTACTCTCAGTCGTTGAATTTCTATGAAAGACGCTCGCTAAATTGACTTGAACCAAAATCTGACATAAACTTCCGACGCGCATAACTTTCGCTTCGGATATCAGAATCGAACGATTCCAGTGGCTATACATCCCTCCAACAACCTATTTTAACTCACAAAAACAGAATTTGAAATGATCAACCTAAACAAGGCCAAAAAGGCTAAAAGCCGAGCTGCCCGTGCACGAAAATGGTTGATTTTTGATTTCAAGCTTCAATTTTAGAACTTCTACACACAACTAGCCCTATTTCGTTCATACCTCTCACCCTAGTTCACCACAAATGCAAGGAGGCCGAGCACTAAGCTCGGCCAAAACAGGAAATTGACAGGGCTCACCTTCGATTTCCTTAAACTCGCGGCATCACCCTCGTGCTACACTACAACCTTGCGGCCAAATTTCATCAATGCCGAAAGTAGGCCGAGCACTAAGCTAGGCCAAACCAAAAATAACGAGATGGGCAGAAAGAAGGGAAGGACTTATCGTTGCGTTGTTGTGCGCTCGGTCGAAGGGAGGGCAATGCACAGCCGAACACTTAGTCACCGGCGGTCTCCCCCACGCTCACTAGCGTCGGCTGAAGAATCGGAGCTCGAGGATTTTCCTCCCCTCTCCCGCGTCTCTCTTTCGGCTCTTTCGGGAACTCGAGCTGCTGAAACCGAATGGCTTCGGTTCGTCGGGACAGCAGCACCTGCTCGCAACTCGCACCTCGCACCCACGCTCGTCGGCCGTCGATCGCAGCTCCGCACATGATTGCCTCCTTTCGGCACTCGGGTGCTCTGGTGAAATCGGCCGAATGGCTTCTTCCCGAAGCCATTCGGGTGATTTCATACAAATTTTTTTTTTAAATTACAAAATTACAAAACTGCCCTCACGTGTCTTAATCTTCTGTGATTTCATTAATTTCCCGACCTCGCGACTTTAAATTTCGAACACCATCGTAAAAGTAGGCTCCGAGTCTAAAAATTAAAATTTTCCGTTGAAATATTTCTCAAAACTTTGACCGAGATTAAATTAAAATTTTGGAAATTAAGATAATAATAATAAAAATATCCAAAATTTTCGGATTATTACATATCAAGTTTCAGTATGTCAGTGTGTAGACGTACTGTAGCGCACCAAAAACGTGTGGATTCTCGGGGTGTTACAATGTGAATCTCAACGAGAGACTTATCCATGAGAGGGTGATCCACGAGAGGGGGATGACAATGATTAGCCGGCCACGTGAGGTATGTTATTTTTCACCTATTTTCGCTATATTTGGTGCTATTTGTTAGCACTAAATTCTTAAAGGCGTCTTATTATTTAAATTTTGCATAAATTTGTATTTTATTTCTGATGGAGATTAATGAAATATTAATATATTTATATAAGGTCGGTTCGTTAAGCTCGACTCGGCTCGTTAGACTTGTGGCTCGCGAGTCGGCTCCTGTTGAAAATTTTTTTGTGTCAGCTCGTTATGCTCGGCTCAGCCGGCTCGTTTAACATCTGTAATATAATCAAATCCACAAATTTCTATTTTTAAACATTAAATAAACAACCACATGATTATCAAGGGTAACTCTATGCACTTAACTTCCAAATCAACAACTAAGCTAACCTATACTCTTAATATCCATTAACCATTATGAACACCACCTAATATCCAATTTCCAAAAATAATAAAACTCAAAACATGTGCATACTGTAATAACCCGAAAATTTTGAATTTTAATTTTTATCTCTAAAATTTTTAAATTTAATCTCGGTTGGGATTTTGTGAAATATTTCAACGGGAAATTTAAATTTTTAAGACTCGGAGCCTACTTTTGCGATGGTGTTAGGAATTTAAAGTCGGGAGGTCGAGAAATTTACGAAATTACGGAAGATTAAAACACGTGAGGGCGTTTAGGTAAATTATTATTTGTTTAAAAAAAAAATGAAAACACCCGAATGGCTTCGAGAAGAAGCCATTCGGCTGATTTCTGCAGAGCACCCGAGTGCCGAGAGAAGGCAACCGAGGAGCTAAGACGATCGTGTGCCGAAATCGGAGCTGCGATCGACGGCCGACGAGTGTTGAGGAGGTGCTGCCGTCCTGACGAACCGAAGTCATTCGTTTCAGCAGCTCGGGTTCTCGAAGTGAGAGCTGAGTGTTTCGACCGATGACCGCGAACGGCGGGTTTCCGACCAATTCTGCCACCGACGATTTGGGCGCCTTACTGGAGTCCCTCTTTTCTGTTGGGTGCAGAACGTACATTTGCTTGGTAAGTCTCCCCCCCCTTCCCTATGCTACTGTCTGGTTTGGCCGAGAGTAAGGTTCGGCCTCCCTCCATTTTCGGTGATTTTGGCCGCAGTGTTGAGGAGGGAGTGCCAGGAATTTGAAGGGGGAAACCGACAGGGCTGGCGAGCCCTGTCGGTTTCCCTGTTGTTGGCCGAGCTTGGTGCTCGGCCTCCTTTCAATTCTGACAAGTTTGCCCGGAATGTATAAGTGGGATGCAACTAATTGTGTATAGGAGTTGTGAAATTCAGATTGAAATCAAGAATCGGACGTTTTTGTTTTGGGGCAGCTTCTGTTTTTGGCCGTTTCGGCCTACGTTCTGCTGATCGTTTTAAATTCTATTTTTGTGGGATAAATTAGGTGGTTAGAGGGACATATGGCCGCTGGAATCGTTTGATTCCGATATTCCACGCAAAAGTTATGCGCGTCCGTTTTAGTTGGAATTTCATGAGTGTAGTCAAGGAAGGTTATTTTTACCTATTTGGTGAATTTTGAGATAAATACTGAGGAGAGATTGTTTGTGTTTTAAGTTGAGACACTTTTTGGCGAAACTGTGCATCGAGCGAGCTTAGGACGCCAGGTAAGTAGTGCATGCATGTGTTTGGCCCAAGTGGGCCTACACGGTAGAACTTTAGGGTTTATGTGATAGATCGTGGTGTGTGTGCGTATTGTTTGACATGCATCATATTTTAAAAAATGTGAACGAAAATTGTTTTGAGCATGTTTTGAGTATGTGGTGAGACGTGTGGCGGTGGTACCACGGATCCCGCTAGTGTGCGGGCCGGTGCTTCACCAGTCACGGATTCCACTCGAGGGGTGGGCCGGCTGGGCCGTCATTTGGCGTGAATGTGTTGACGGTGAGGATATGGGCAGTGGTACCGCGGATCCTACTAGTGTGTGGGCCGGTGTAACACCAGTCGCGGATCCTACTCGAGGGGTGGGCTAGCTGGGCTATCGCAAAACATGTGTGTATGTGGCAACTGTGGCCCCGTGCTGGGGAGGCTGGGACGGGGGCGACGTGTCAGGGTGTAGAATGGCGCGAGGTATACCCTTACCCTAATGTGGTTGCCGTGTGGTGATGCGTGTGTGTAGTTTGTTGGCCTCGTTGCTGGGGAGTCCGGGACGGTGGCGACGTGTCAGGGTGTAGGGTGGCGTGAGGTTCCTCCTCACCCTGGTGTGTCTGCACTACGCATCACAGATGTGACAGCTTGAGTGTGAGTGTAGAGACTGCATGTGATAGTATTGCATTGTCGGCTTTTACTTTCATATCGCATTACTTACAGAGCGTTAGGCTTATGTTGTGTGTTATGTGGTGTAGGTACTGACGATACAGCTGGTGAGCCTCGACAGCCTAGTCCAAAGGCGTAGGATGGTTGGCAGCATGCGCCCGAGGCACCGGATGACGGATTTTGTTAAGGCGACCCAACCCGTGGTGGTGGTAGGTGATAGTGGATTTATTATTTTATGTCGAGTATATGGAGTTGTATAGACGTTGATTTTTTTTTGAGATTGTATATAGGGGGTTGTAGTGTTTTGGGGACACCTACGTATTGTTATATGTTAGAGTATGATATTACTCTATATTGGGGATTTTCTTCATTTGTATTTGATGGGTTTTGGTTGTCCTTAAACTCTGATTTTGCTATGGTGGTTTTCTCTGAATGGTTGATAGTTAAATATTGTTGGATTATGGTGAATTGTGTGCAGGGTTTAAATTTTGGGATAGTCAGTTTTTAGCCGTTACTCTACCGAAATTTTGGGAGAGAGGTTGGGAGTCGAGGGGATATGGAATGGGTTGAGATGTGAATAATGAATGCTAGAGAAGGGTAGATGAGCGTGGGAGTGCGGCGTGATCGCAGGTGCGCGAGGCATGCGGCCCTGCAGGTGCTCACGGGTCGTGCGGCGCCGGGTGAGGGCGTGCGCGTGGACGTACGGTACAGTGGCAGGGTGCGTGGGGCACGCGGCGCTGCGAGCATGCGCGAGACACAGTGACATGGAGTTGGCTCGTGCGGCACTGCGAGAGTGCGCGCAGGGTGTCGAAGTGGAGACGTGAGTTCGCGGTACCAGATTGTGTAGTTCGAGGGGTGCATTAAATTTTTCCTAGGATTTCAAGTCTTACTGTTTTATCTTAAACTATTTTAAATGGTTTTCTTTTCCGCTGAGTAGTTTTTATGTTGAGGATTTCGTGTTCCCTCTTCGGGACGCGAATTGTTTACGAATCGAGTCGAAAATTTTTCATACTCACAAATGTTCTTTTGAAAATGATTTGAAAACAAAAGGAGTATTAAATTGAGCAAGTTATGTCAAGTGTTTAGTGTGTGTAGTGTGTAGACGTACTGTAACGCACCGGGAACGTGTGGGTTCTCTGGGTGTTATAGTTATGGTATCAGAGCCACGGGGTCGACGTCGTTCAGAGGATTACTTAACACCGCCAGCCACTGCACGGGAGCACTCCACCAACTGTAAGTATTTAGATTTGAATTTATTGTAGTACTAATGTGAGCTTTATATTTATGTTAAAGGTTGAAAATGTCAGGAGAGGCGAGAGGTAGAGGTAGAGGGCGCCCACGACGAGAGGCGCCTCCTAGAGCTGTGGGCGACATGGATAATACCATCCGGCAGCTTACCAAGTTGGTCCACCGTCAGTCTCAGTAGTTGGAGAGGTTTATGAGCAGGGACGACCAGAGTCAATCCAGCGCCCAGGGTTCGTCCGACAGAAGGGGTGCAGGCTGCACAGACGTAGACCCCCAGCCTTTGACGGATCATCTCCGGATCCTCTCAGTGCTGAGGAGTGGATACGGAGTATGGAGAGGATGATGAGTTTTGCCAAAGTAGAGGAGCATGACAAAGTTTCTAGTGCGGCATTCTATCTTGCCAAGGATGCGAGCCATTGGTGGGATACTGTGGCGACCACGAGAGATGTGGAGGCCATGACCTGGGAGGAGTTCAGGTCGATGTTTTTCGGCAAGTATTTCAGTCATTCAGTCAGGACACAGAAGATGGTGGAGTTTGCACAGTTGAAGCAGACCGGCACTGTGGCCGAGTATGTACGGCAGTTCGAGGCCTTGTCGCGGTTTGCAGGACATTTGGTGAGCCTCGATGAGAATAAGGTACATCAGTTTGTGTAGGGCCTGAAGCTGGATATTTATATGGGCATGCAGATTGCGGGGACCCGAGGCATGTCGTACGAGGAGGTGGTAGCGAAGACCCTTGACATTGAGGAGGCTCGGGCGAAGTTTCCTAGTTATCGGGAGGTACCCAGAGAGCAGCCTCGGAGATCATTCAGAGAGTCGCTACCACAGGCCAGCGGGGAGGTGTCCGTGCATAAAGGCCTAAAGAGGCCTAGTGACAGTTCTAGCAGCCAGGGGAGCACTAAGAGGCTGCAAGGGTCGGGATAGTTTCCAATATGCCTGAAATGTCAGAGGAGCCACCCAGGCAAGTGCAGGATGAGCCCAGTGAGGTGTTATAACTGTGGCAAGGTGGGCCACATGTCCAGAGAGTGCCAGAAGCCGCGTCAGTACCGCTGCTTCAACTGCGATGAGGTGGGACACTTTGCCAACAGATGCCCAGTGTCGAGCAAGTCATCAGCCAGAGTTACACCGCGGGTCTTTGCCCTGTTTGAGCCAGATGATGTTGCCCAGCCATCAATTATAGCAGGTAACATTTTTGTTTATGGTGTGGCAGCTTATACTTTGATTGAAACGGGCGCTACGCACTCGTTTATGTTGACGGACTTTGTTGTGAAGGCCAACTTGGAGTTCAGTCCCGCCGAGCGACATTATGATGTCACCTTGCCATCCGGGGAGCATTTGTATTCAGAACAGGTGGTGCGGGGCAATGTTGTGACAGTGT
Organism: Begonia peltatifolia; assembly: GCA_022433055.1. NCBI lineage: Eukaryota > Viridiplantae > Streptophyta > Magnoliopsida > Cucurbitales > Begoniaceae > Begonia > Begonia peltatifolia. The sequence goes on along the minus strand of CM039529.1, from coordinate 4,347,490 downwards.
GGAGCAAGCAGTTATATGTTGAGCTAGTCATTCTCCATATGAGTGGTTATGAGGTAATCTTGGGAATGGACTGGCTGTTCAGACATCATGCGGAGATTGACTGCAGGACCAGAGAGGTTTATTTCTAGCCCCCGGGTGGGGAAAGCTACACATTTAAAGCAGGTAAAGGTCTTGCCAGGATTTCTGCTATCTTTTCTCGTCAGACTCCACGGCTGTTAGGCATGGGTTGCCAGGAATTTTTGGCAAGTGTTGGGGATGCGCAGTCACCAGGGGATGCTCGGATACAAGATATTCTTGTTGTGTAGGAGTTCCCGGAGGTGTTCCGTGATGAATTGTCGGGGTTGCCCCCTGATAGGGAGATTGAATTCAAGATAGATGTTTTCCCAGGTGCCGAGCCGGTGTGCAAGAACCCCTACAGATTAGCACCTACTGAACTTAAGGAGCTGAAAGCTCAGTTGGAGGAGCTGACAGATAAGGGATTTATACGCCCTAGTTTTTCACCGTGGGGAGCGCCAGTTCTATTCGTCAAGAAGAAGGACGGATCCCTACGTATGTGTATTGACTGCCGGAAGCTGAATAAGTTGACGGTGAAGAACAGGTATCCATTGCCAAGGTTTGACGATTTGTTTGATCAGCTGCGGGGTGCCCGAGTGTTTTCTAAGATCGACCTGAGGTCTGGCTATAATCAGTTAAAGGTGAAGGAGAGGGATGTACCGAAGACGGCCTTCAGGACGAGGTACGGGCATTTCGAGTTCCTGGTTATGTCTTTCGGGTTGACCAATACTCTTGCAGCATTCATGGATCTGATACACCGGGTGTTCAGGGAGTACCTGGACAAGTTTGTGAACGTGTTTATCGATGACATTCTGATCTACTCGTAGAGTGAGGAGGCGCACAAGGAGCACCTGAGGATTGTATTGACTATTTTGAGCCAGCATCAGCTGTATGCTAAGTTCTCGAAGTGCGAGTTTTGGTTGGATAGCATTCACTTCTTGGGGCACGTAATCTCCTTTGAAGGTATTTCAGTTGATCCGGGGAAAGTTCAGGCTATAAAGGAGTGGGCGTGGCCGACCAGTGCTAACGAGATACGCAGTTTTCTTGGGTTGGCTGGATATTATCGGAGATTCATTGAGGGGTTCTCTAAGATCTCGGCCCCTTGACCTGGCTGACCAAGAAGAATGCAAAGTATGAATTGACCGACAGGTGTGAGGACAGCTTTCAGACATTAAAGCAGAGGTTGACTACGGCTCCTATACTGACACTGCCCGTGGAAGGAGAAAAGTTCTGCATTTATTGTGATGCCTCCAGGATCGGTTTGGGGTGTGTTTTGATGCAGAGTGGGACAGTTATTGCCTATGCTTCTAGGTAGTTGAAGGCTTACGAGCAGAACTATCCCACTTATGATTTAGAGCTGGCGGCTGTTGTGTTTGCACTCAAGATTTGGAGGCATTATCTTTATGGGCAGCAGTGCGAGATTTACTCAGACCATCAGAGCTTGAGGTACATTTCAGGCAGAAGGAGCTGAATTTGAGACAGAGAAGATGGCTCAAGCTGGTCAAGGACTATGATTTGGAGATCAGATACCACCTGGGGAAGGCGAACGTGGTGGCGGATGCCTTGAGTAGGGTGACAGCTTCGACTTCTGCCATGACTACGATACTGCCTGTTGAGTTAGTGACAGAGATGCAGAGTTTTGGTCTGGAGGTAGTTTCTGATCTGGCAGCCACTCTTTCTGTCTTGTCATTGAGGCCGACTATTCCGGACAAGATCAGGCAGACTCAGGAGACTGATTCGGAGTGTAGCGAGCTGAAGGCGATTATGGGGGCCAGACCTGATTCTGAATTCAGCTATTCTGAGGACGAGATTCTGAAATTTCAGGATAGGTGGTACGTCCCGAGGGATCAGGAGCTGAGGAAGGATATATTATCAGAGGCCCATTCATCTTCTTTCTTTGTGCATCCGGGAAGCACTAAAATATACAGGGATTTGAAGCACCACTATTGGTGGCCTAACATGAAACGAGCAGTGGCTGAGTATGTTGAGGCCTGCGTAGTCTGCCAGCAGGTGAAGGCGGAGCATCAGCGACTGTCGGAGATGCTCCAACCATTGCCTATAATGGAGTGGAAGTGGGAGTGAATCACCATGGATTTTGTGGTGGGACTCTCGAGGACTGCCAAGGGCCATGACGCGATCTGGGTGATTGTGGACAGGTTGACAAAGTCGTCTCACCTTTTGCCTGTGAGGATGACTTATACGATGGATCAGTTTGCCCAGTTGTATATTCAGAAGATAGTCAGACTTCATGGGATTCCGGTGTCGATTGTTTCAGACCGAGACCCCAGGTTCACGTCTAAGTTTTGGAGGAGTCTGCATAAGGCTATGGACACTAGATTAGATTTCAGTACGGCCTTTCATCCTCAGACCGATGGGCAGTCGGAGCGGACTGTAAAGATTCTGGATGATATGCTCAGGGCTTGTGCGTTGGAGTTTCAGGCGACTTGGAGCAAGTTCTTACTGCTAGTGGAGTTCTCGTATAATAACAGTTTCCAGTCCACCATTGGTATGGCGCCATACGAGGCCCTCTATTGGAGAAAGTGCAGGTTGCCATTATATTGGGTTGAGGTTGGGGAGGCCCGATTGATAGGTCCTACGACTTTACAGCAAACTATCGACAAGATTTCTGTGATACGGAAGAGGATTGAAGCGGCTCAGAGTCGACAGAAGAGTTATGCTGATCAGAGACGCCGGGAGTTGGAGTTTAATGAGGACGACGAGATTTTTCTGAAGGTCTCGCCGTTCAAGGGAGTGGTAAGGTTCGGAAAGCGAGGGAAGCTCAACCCTCGGTTTGTGGGACCGTTCCCGATTGTCAAGCGGATTGGGAGAACTGCATACCAGCTTTAGTTGCCTGCGTCGATGGATGCCATCCATAATGTTTTTTATGTCTCGATGTTGAGGAAGTGTATGTGCGACCCCTCTCAGGTGGTGCCACAACAGGATATAGAAATCCAGCCGACGTTGTCCTATGAGGAGAAGCCAGTGAGGATCTTAGGATCAGCTGTGAAGGTGCTGCGCAACAAGGAGATTCCACTGGTCAAGGTAATGTGGCGCAACCATGGTGTAGAGGAGACTACTTGGGAGAGGCGTGATGACATGGAGAGGCAGTATCCCGACTTATTCGGTACGTAAATTTTGGTGACAAATTTCTTATAAGGTGGGGGGGATGTAATAATCCGAAAAATTTGAATTTTAATTTTTATCTCCGAAATTTTTAAATTTAATCTCGGTCGGGGTTTTGAGAAATATTTCAATGGGAAATTTAAATTTTTAAGACTCGGAGCCTACTTTTGTGATGGTGTTCGGAATTTAAAGTTGGGAGGCCGAGAAATTTACAAAATTACGGAAGATTAAAACACGTGAGGGCGTTTAGGCAAATCATTATTTGTTTAAAAAATAAAAATAAAACACCCGAATGGCTTCGGGAAGAAGCCATTCGGTTGATTTCTGCAGAGCACCCGAGTGCCGAGAGAAGGCGACTGAGGAGCTAAGGCGATCGTGTGCCGAAGTCAGAGCTTCGATCGACGGCCGACGAGCGTGGGTGCGAGGTGCGAGTTGCGAGCAGGTGCTGCTGTTCCGACGAACCGAAGCCGTTCGGTTTCAGCAGCTCGGGTTCCCGAAGTGAGAGCCGAGTGTTTCGACCGACGACCACGAAGGGCGGGTTTCTGACCAATTCTGCCACCGACAATTTGGGCGCCTTACTAGAGTCCCTCTTTTCCGTTGGGTGCAGAGCGTACATTTGCTCGGTATGTCTCCCTCCCATTCCCTCTGCTATTGTCTGGTTTGGCCGAGAGTAAGGTTCGGCCTCCCACCATTTTCGGTGATTTTGGCTGAAGTGTTGAGGAGGGAGTGCTGGGAATTTGAAGGGGGAAACCGAAGGCGAGCGCTGTCGGTTTCCCTGTTGTTGGCCGAGCTTAGTGCTTGGCCTCCTTTCAATTCCGGCAAGCTTGGCTGGAATGTATAAGTGGGATGCGACTAATTGTGTATAGAAGTTGTGAAATTCGAATTGAAATCAAGAATCGAACGTTTTTGCTTTGGGGCAGCTTCTGTTTTTGGCCGTTTCAGCCTACGTTCGGCTGATCATTTTAAATTCTGGTTTTGTGGGATAAATAAGGTGGTTAGAGGGACATATGGCCGCTGAAATCGTTCGATTCCGATATTCGACGCAAACGTTATGCGCGTCTGAACTTTGGGCTAGTTTTCGGCGAAACCAAACCAATGGACCGTTTTAGTTGGAATTTCATGGGTGTAGTTAAGGAAGGTTATTTTTAGCTATTTAGTGAATTTTGAGATAAATACTAAGGAAAGATTGTTTGTGTTTTAGGTTGAGACACTTTTTGGCAAAGCTGTGCATCGAGCGAGCTTAGGACGCCAGGTAAGTAGTGCATGCATGTGTTTGGCTCAAGTGGGTATACACGGTAGAACTTTAGGGTTTATGTGATTGATTGTGGTGTGCGTGCGTATTGTTTGACATGCATCATATTTTAAAAAACGTGAACGAAAATGGTTTTGAGCATGTTTTGAGTATGTGGTGAGACGTGTGGCGGTGGTACCGCGGATCCCGCTAGTGTGCGGGCCGGTGCTTCACCAGTCGCGGATTCCACTCGAGGGGTGGGCCGGTTGGGCCGTCATTTGGCGTGAATGTGTTGACGGTGAGGATATGGGCAGTGGTACCGCGGATCCTACTAGTGTGTGGGCCGGTGCAACACCAGTCGCGGATCCTACTCGAGGGGTGGGCCGGCTGACCTGTCGCGAAACGTATGTGTGTGGCAACTGTGGCCCCATGCTGGGGAGGCTGTGACGGGGGCGACGTGTCAGGGTGTAGAGTGGCGCGAGGTACACCCTTACCCTGATGTGGTTGCCGTGTGGTGATGCGAGTGTGTAGCTTGTGGGCCTCGTTGCTGGGGAGTCCGGGACGGTGGCGACGTGTCAGGGTCTAGGGTGGCGTGAGGTTCCTCTTTACTCTGGTGTGGCTGCACTACGCGTCTCAGATGTGACAACATGAGTGTGAGTGTAGAGACTGCATGTGATAGTATTGCATTGTCGGCTTTTACTTTCATATCGCATTACTTACTGAGCACTAGGCTTATGTTGTGTGTTCTGTGGGGAAGGTGCTGACGATACTGCTGGTGAGCCTCAAGAAGCTAATCCAAAGGCGTAGGATGGTTGGCGGCTTGCGCCCGAGGCACCGATGACGGATTTTGTTAGGGCGACCCGACCCATGATGGTGGTAGGTGATAGTGGATTTATTATTTTATGTCGGGTATTTATGTAGACAGCGGAGTTGTATAGACGTTAATTTTTTTTTTGAGATTGTATAGAGGGGTTGTAGTGTTTTGGGGACACATACGTATTATCATATGTTAGAGTATGATATTACTCTATACTGGGGACTTTCTTCATTTGTATTTGATGGGTTTTCGTTGTCCTTAAACTTTGATTTTGTTATAGTGGTTTTCTCTGGATGGTTGATAGTGAACAGTGAATGCTAGAGAAGGGTAGATGAGCGTGGGAGTGCGGCGTGATCGCAGGTGCGCTGGAGACGCGACCCTGCGGGTGCTCATGGGTAGTGCGGCGCAGGGTGATGGCGTGCGGGTGGACGTGCCGTACAGTGGCAGGGTGCGTGGGGCACGCGGCGTTGTGAGCGTGCGCGAGACACAGTGACGTGGAGTTGGCACGTGCGGTACTGCGAGAGTGCACGCGGGGTGTCGAAGTGGAGACGTGAGTGCGCGGTACCGGATTGTGTAGTTCGAGGGGTGCGTTGAATTTTTCCTAGGATTTCAAGTCTTACCGTTTTATCTTAAACTATTTTAAATTGTTTTCTTTTCCGCTGAGTAGTTTTTATGTTGAGGATTTCGTGATCCCTCTTCGGGACGCGAATTGTTTACAAATCGAGTCAAAAAATTTTCATACTCACAAATGTTCTTTTGAAAATGAAAGTAGTATTAAATTGAGTGAGTTATGTCAAGTGTTAGTGTGTGTAGTGTGTAGACGTACTGTAGCGCACCGGAAACGTGTAGGTTCTCGGGGTGTTACACATATAACCTCTATCTCCAAACAACCATCATTCTATAATATACAATATAAAAATTGAAATTCAATTCAAATAATTATCTCAAGGGTAAGTCATCATCCACATAATCTCAATCATCCACCATAATAATTCAACACTTAAATCAATTTCAACCAAATAATTCAATATCAAGGAATTAAAATTGAAACTATCACAACTCAACTTTCAAAATTTGTCATAAATCTTTTCCAACTTCAAAAATTCACAACAAACTGAATATAAGTCCGAATTCAATGATTTAAAATGCTAAGGCTCTTAAACGAGTCTATTTCAACATGGTGAAATCCATTTGTCAAAATTCGAATTCAAATAATAGCAGAAAATCAAAAACCAAATCTACCCGGAAATTGTTTCACAGCTTTTCATTCCACTTTGAAAATTCATAGCAAATCGTATATTTGGCCGAATTTGATGATTTGACATGTTTTGGAAACCTTATAAGGTCTAGTTTATGCTGGTTAAATCCATTTTCCAAAATCAAAGCATAATCAATGGCCGAAAAATCAAAACTTAACTGCCCGCTGAAATTTTCCAGTTTTTGCAGAATAACTTCTAAAATTCATAACTCATTCAATCCTTACCCGATTTCAACGATTCAAGATACTACGTAACCCTAATTATGTACACTTTGACGTGGTTTCATCCATTTGCCAAAAAAAGAATTGATAGATAGAAGAAATTCGAAAGCCGGAGCTGCCTAAAACCTCTTCACAGATTTTTTTTTTTATCAAACTTTGGAAATTCATAACAAATCGTATATTTATCCAAATTTGATGATTCAAAGTGCTATATAACCCTAACAATGTCTACTGTGACCTGGCTAAATTCACCTATAAAAAGGCAAGCTCATTAGATAGCAGAAAAATTGAAAACGGAATCTGTCTGAACTCACTTCACGGATTTTTCATCAAGCTTTGAAAATTCATGACTTCCTTTACGGTTATCGAAACGACTTAATTCCAAAGCCAAAAGTTTCCTTAAAGTATCTAATCCAACATACTATAATAGTTTTTAAAATGAACAACCGGAGCTTAGGTGGAAAATGCCAAAACCGAGCTGCCTTGTATAAAAAAATCCCTCCTTTTTTCCAAAACTTCATCAAACTCACTTTATTTTTACCAATCTTACATTCTAACTCCTTTGAGGATAATCTAACATAATTTGAGGATTGCCCAATCCAAAAACCCTAGATTTTCTTGCCTAAAACTAGAAAATAAAGAGAACACTTACCGAAATCGAAGAGAGGGTCGTGTTTCACGCGGGATAGAGGAGAAAGACAAAGAGGAGATGGAGCTGCGTTTTTCGGCAAAGTAGAAAATGGATGATCTGGGTTCCTCTTTCATGCAAAACTGAGAGAAAAATCAAAAAAGAAAAGGGGGAGGGGATGATATGCTAGGGGAGGGGGGAAAAGCCACCAACAAAACTAAATTATATATAATATAAATAATAATAATAATAATAATAATAATAAATCTAATTACTAAATCGCCCTTAAGTTATAATTCTTTTGTTAAACGGTCAATTGTTCGATTACGGTTGTAATTTTATAATTTTCTCTTTTCTATTATCTTTAAAATAATCTTTTACTTAAAAATATAAATTTTTCTTTATTGATTCTTGCTAAAACTTTGCCGTTTACCGATACGTAAATTCAAAAATCATTTTAACGAAAAATTTCAGAATGTTACACTCTACCCTACTTAAGAAAATTTTGTTCTCAAAATTTGCTCAGTCACTAACTCCCCAATTATATCCTCGAATGTAATTCTCATAACTACGTCCACGACACTCAATTTGTCCAACTCTAATCTCGATCACCCCCAAATACAAGCAAGTCCTTAGGTCTAAAATTAAGTCACTCTAAACTATTCACCCTAATCTTAAATCGTTCACATACTCATTGGCTTCAACTTCGTCAATTACAAGTTGAGCCCTTTGAAATCTCTTGATTCAATCTCACTTCTAGGTTTACCTGAAAAAATCTACATGACATTCTCCGTTATCCTCGAGTTTCTCACATCCGTCAACACTAATCATTTGAGGGCTAAACTTCTCACCCTAACCCTCCTAAACAATTTCCTTTTATCTCTCCTCAAAGCCATATATAATCATTCCCGATGGTCCGCAACGTTCCAACACTTAATGATAAATCAGTTCTCACAAGGATTTCTTTCACATTTACTAACGAATCTACCCTCTTTTGCCCATCTAGACTAAGATTTCTGAATACTTCCCTTGCCCACGTGCAAGGATTCACCCAATTATTCTCTTGCTTACAAACTTGTTGTCAAATGAATTCACATCCTTATCCCGAATCCCCAAATTCCTAAGTCCTCAACCCTAGTTTGATTCACCAATGTCCTCAATAATTACCCTGCTAAGTATAGTCCTCATAAATCTAACTAACCATAACTAATTTGTCTTAAGACTCCTTTTGTTTAAACTACATTCCTCTATATATGTTGGTTTTTCCTTGATGGAACCTAACTTCCACGTTCCACTTATTCATAATCATTCTAAACAACCCATTTCTAAACTCTCCTAATAATAATACTAGATCTTAAGATCTATATAGCTAGTGTAAGTCATACCTAAATCTACTGGAGGTTGTCTGACCTCGTCTAGCTCGATAAGGGCAAAGACCATCGGGGGTATTCTCGCTGAAGTCTTACTCATAGCTGGACAGTTCCTTGCAAAGTGGTCTAACTCGTTGTAGTTGTAACATCGAATCGGATTCGTCTTCAGGAAATCTCAAGCAATGTGATCTGTCTCATTACACTTATAACATCGGCCTAAGTCCATCATACACTCGCCGGGGTGTCTCCTCTGACACTTAGGACATAAAGGGAACTGTCTTGACCCCTGCGGCCGTTTGTTGCTCCCCTAGCTACTAGAGCTATTATTAGGCCTTTTCAGGCCCTTCTGCTGATATGACTCTTCCCCGTTTGACTGAGGCAACAACTCTATAAAAAATCTTCTAGGTTGCTCCTTAGGCGGCTCTCTATAACTGGGCAACTTCGTTCTAGCCTCCTCAATGTCTAGAGCATTCGGCACCACATCCTCGTATGGCATGCCTCGAGTCCTCGCAAGCCGCATGCCCATATAGATATCCAGCTTCAATCCCTGCATAAATTGATGTACCTTATTCTAATCGAGGCTCACCAAATGCCCCGCAAACCGCGACAAGGCCTCAAACTGTCGTATATACTTGGCCACAGTGCCGGTCTGCCTCAACTGCGCAAACTCCACCATCTTCCGTGTCCTGACAGAATGGCTGAAATACTTACCGAAAAACACCGACCTGAACTCCTCCCAGGTCATGGTCTACACATCTCTCGTGGCCACTACAGTATCCCACCAATGGCTCGCATCCTTGGCCAGATAAAATGCCGC
>CM039529.1:4325422-4337570 GCA_022433055.1 Begonia peltatifolia | reverse complement strand
TCAGTAAGTGATGTGATATGAAAGTAAAAGCCGACAATGCAATACTATCACATGCAGTCTCTACACTCACACTCATGTTGTCACATTTGTGACGCTTAGTGGAGCCGCAACAGGGTAAGGAGAAATTTAGCGCCATCCTACACCTTAACACGTTGCCACCGTCCCAGACTCCCTAGCAACGAGGCCCACAAGCTACACACACGCATCACCACACAGCAACCACATAAGGGTTAGGGTGTACCTCGTGCCACACTACACCTTGACAAGTCGCCCCCGTCCCCGCCTCCCAAGCAACGGGGCCACAGTTGCCACACACGCATTTTGCGACAGCCCAGCTGGCCCACTCTTCGAGCGGAATCCGCGACTGGTGTTGCACCAGCCCACACACTAGTAGGATCTGCGATACCACTGTCTATATTCCTCACCGGCGACACATACACGCTGCGCGACGGCCCAACCGGGCCACTCCTCGAGTGGATTTCGCGGTTGATTACGCACCGGCCCGCACACTAGCAGAATCCGCAGTACCACTGATACCCGTCTTACCACTTACTCAAAATATGTTCAAAACCATTTTCATTGCCTTTTTAAAACATGATGCATGTCAAGCAATACACATACACACCACAATCAACAACATAAATCCTAAAGTTCTACGATGTAGGCCCACCTGGGCAAAACACATGCATGCACTACTTACCTGGCATCCTTAACTATTCGATCCAACCCGATTGATTCCATTTTCCTGAAATTCTAAAGCATAAAGTTATAAGTTATCATTAACAATTTACAATTCTAATTCACAACCACCACATATAACCAAATTCACAAATTTCTATTTTTAAACACTAAATAAACAATCATAAGATCATCAAAGGTAACTCTATACACTTAACTTCCAAATCAACAACTAAGCTAACTTATACTATTAACATCTATTAACCAGCATGAACACCACCTAATATCCAAGATCCAAAAATAATAAAACTCAAAACACGTGCATATAACCTTTATCTGCAAACGCCCATCATTCTATAATACACAATATAAAAATTAAAATACAATTCAAGTAATTATCCCAAGGGTAGGTCATCATCCACATAATGTCAATCATCCACTCTAATAATTCAACACTTCAATCAATTTTAACCAAATAATTCAATATCAAAGAATTAAAATTGAAACTATCACAACTCAACTTTCAAAATTTTTCATAAATCTTCTACAACTTCAAAAATTCACAACAAACAGAATATAAGTCTGAATTCAATGATTTAAAATGCTAAGGATAGTAAACACGTCTATTTCAACATGGTGAAATCCATTTGTCAAAAATTGAATTCAATTAATAGCAGAAAATCAAAAACTGAATCTGCCCGGAAATCGTTTAACAGCTTTTCAATCCACTTTGAAAATTCATATCAAATCGTATTTTGGCCGAATTTGATGATTTGACATGTTTTGGAAACCTTATAAGGTCTGGTTTATGCTGGTGAAATCCATTTTCTAAAATCAAAGGATAATAAATGGCAGAAAAATCAAAACCGAACTGCCCGCTAAAATTTTCCAGTTTTTGCACAATAACTTCTAAAATTCATAACTCATTAAATCCTTACCCGATTTCAACAATTCAAGATGCTACGTAACTCTAATTATGTCCGCTTTGATGTGGTTTAATCCATTTTCCAAAACCCAGACTCGATAAATAGCAGAAATTCGAAAACCGGAGCTGCCCGAAACCTCTTCACAGATTTGTTTTTTTATCAAACTTTGGAAATTCGTAACAAATCGTATATTTGTCCAAATTTGATGATTCAAAGTGCTATATAACCCTAACGATGTCTACTATGACCTGGCTAAATTCACCTATAAAAAGCCAAGCTCATTAGATAGCAGAAAAATTGAAAACGAAATATTTCTGAACTCACTTCATAGATTTTTCATCAAGTTTTGAAAATTCATAACTTGCTTTACGATTATGAAAACGACTATATTCCAAAGCCAAAAGTTTACTTAAAGTATCTAATTCAACATACGGTAACAGTTTTTAAAATGAACAATCGGAGCTTAGGTGAAAAATGCCAAAACCGTGCTGCCCTGTATAAAAAAAAATCCCTCCCTTTTCCAAAACTTCAGCAAACTACTTTATTTTTACTAATCTATTACATTTTAACTCCTTCCATAACAATCTAACATAATTTGAGGATTTCCCAATTCGAAAACCCTAGATTTTCTTAGCCACAATAGGAAAAGAAAGAGAGCACTTACTGAAATCGAAGAGAGGGTCGTGTTCCACGCGGGATACAGGAGAAAGATGAAGAGATGATGGAGCTGCGTTCTTCGGCAGAGGAGAAAATGAATGATCTGGGTTTCTCTTTCGTGCAAAACTTAGAGGAAAATGAAAAAAGAAAATGGGGAGGGGATGATTTGCTACGGGGAGCGAGGAAAAGTCACCAACAAAACTAAATTATATATAATATAATAATAATAATAATAATAAAACTAATTACCAAATCGCTCTCAAATTCTAATTATTTTGTTAAACGGTCAATCAGTTTGCTTATGGTTAGAATTTTATAGTTTTCTATTTTCCATTATATTCAAAATAATATTTTACTAAACAGTATAAATTTTTCTCTATTTATTCCGACTAAAACTCTGCCGTCTACCGATATGTAAATTCGAAAATTATTTTAACGGAAAATTTCAGGATGTTACACTTAAGATCTTGAGGCATTATTTGTATGGACAGTAGTGCAAGATCTTCTCGGACCATCAGAGTTTGAAGTACATTTTCACGCAGAAGGAGTTGAATTTGAGATTGAGAAAATGTCTTGAGTTGGTTAAGTGTTACGATGTAGAGATCCAATATCATCTAGGAAAGGCGAATGCGATAGCAAATGCCTTGAGCCGAGTGTCAACTTCAATGTCTGCCGTGATTTCAGTGGTGCCTGCCGTGCTGAGGATTGAGATGTAGGGGTTTGGCCTAAAAGTGGTGTCTTGTTTGGCAGCCAGACTTTCGGCGATGTCATTCAGGCTGACCATCCTAGACAAAATTAAGCAGGCCCAAGAGACTGACTCTGAGTGTTGTGGGTTGAAGGTGAGTATAGAGGGCAATGCTAGTACCGAGCTTAGCTATTCGGAGGATAGAATTATAAAGTTTCAAGATAGGTGGTACGTCCCGAAAAATGAGGAGCTGAGGAAGGAGATATTGTCAGAAACTCACTCGTCTTCTTTCTCTGTGCATCCCGAAAGCACTAAAATGTACAGAGATTTGAATCAGCACTATTGGTGGCCTATTATGAAACAGGAAGTAGCCAAGTACGTTGAGATCTGCGTGGTGTGTCAACAGGTAAAGGCAGAGCATCAGAGACCATCGGGTATGCTTCAGCCACTGCCTATACTTGAGTGGAAATACGAGCGTATCACTATGGATTTTGTGGTAGGATTGCCGACGACCGCCAAGGGCCACGATGCAATATGGGTGATTGTCGACAGGTTGACGAAGTCATCTCACGTTTTGCCTATGAAGATGACTTATTCCATGGACCAGTTCGTTTAGTTGTATATTCAGGAGGTGGTCAGACTGCATGGGATCCCAGTGTCGATAGTGTCAGACCGAGACGCCAGGTTTACGTCTAAATTTTGGAAGAGTCTATGGTTACCAGATTAGATTTTAGCACGACCTTTCAACCTCAAACTGACGGGCAATCATAGCGGACCATACAAATACTAGAAAATATGCTCAGAGCCTGTATGTTGGAGTTTCAGGCGGCTTTGAGCAGGTTCTTGCCGTTGGTTGAGTTCTTATATAATAACAGTTATCAGTCCATCATTGGTATGGCGCCGTACGAGACTTTGTATGGGAGGAAGTACAGGTCACCATTGTATTGGGATGAGGTTGGTGAGGCGAGATTGATAGGCCCGGAGATACTGCAGCAAACTGTCGACAAAATTGCTATTATAAGGAAGAGGATTGAGGGAGCTCAAAGTCAGCAGAAGAGCTTTGCAGATCAGCGGCGGTGATAGTTGGAGTTCAGAGTGGGTGATGAGGTGTTTCTGAATATCTCCGCGTTCAAAGGAGTGGTCAGGTTTGGGAAGAGAGGGGAGCTCAGCCCTTGATTTGTGGGACCGTTTCTGATTGTCAGTAGGATTGAGAGGACAACCTACAAGTTTCAGTTGCTCCTTTCGATGGATGCCATACATGATGTTTTTCATGTCTCGATGTTGAGGAAGTGTATGCGGGATCCTTCTTACGTGATGCCACTATAGGATATAGAGATTCAGCTGACGCTAACTTACGAGAAAAAGCCGGTGAGAATTCTAGAGTCCGCCATGAAGGTGTTGCGCAACAAGAAGATTCCATTGGTCAAGGTATTGTGACGCAATCATGTTGTGAAGGAGACCACCTGATAGCGACGACAAGACATACAGCAATAGTATCCTGAGTTATTCGGTACTAAATTTTAAGGACAAAATTCTTATAAGGTGGGGGATGTAATAACCCAGTATTTTTTGAAATGTTTTAAAGCTCCGAGAGAATTTCGTGAGAGATTTTGATGGGCTTATTAATTTTAAGAAATTTAGGATTTATATTTGGGAGTGGATTCTCGAAATTTTAAGTTCAAAAGGACGCAAATCTAGCAGAAACACGAAAGTTCAAATGCGTGAGAGTATATTGGTAAATTGAGAAAAAAATTAATTAATAAATAACATATTAAGACAAACTGCACGGCTTCGCAAGGAAGCCATTAAGTTTGTTTTGTTTTGCTCTTCATCGAACACCCGAGAGCGGAGGGCGAGGGAGGGAGCTGGAACTTGAGAGTCAGCTGCTGATTACTGACGAGAAAGAGATGTCAGTGTGCCGGGAACTCTGACGAGCTTAAGGGAGGAGCTTGTTCGACTTTCTCGTGTTGAAAAACCAAAGGTAAACCTCTCCCTGTTTCGGTTTCTGTCAACAGAGTGTGGGAGTTCAGTTGTTTTCGAAGTCCCAATGGTTGAGCTCGGATTCTTGAGGTGTTTTAGAAGCTAGTGGGCGTGTGCTTGACCCAACTTGTAGCTAAGCCTTCCTGTGCCAAACTCGACCGAGAACATGTGAGGTTTTTCCCCCTGTTCCTTCTCTGTTTTGGTGGCCGGGGGTGTAGTGTCATTTGTGTTCCAACCTTGGTTAGTTTGTGCTGAAACGTAAAGGCTGTGGTGCCCTGGTTATTGAGAAGAAAGCCGAGAGGGTCATGCAATTGTGTCTCGGTCTTGGATTGGATTGTTCAATTTTGTTTAGAGGGTGTTTGAATGAATGGAATGTTGCTGATTGGATGAAGAAATTGGTGAAATTAAATTGAAGTCAAAATTTTGGAGATTTTGGTGTGAAACCCGATTACATTTTTAGGGATTTTGATGTAGCTACGATCAATCGTTTTAAATTCTCTTTTGGTATGTTAAACAAGGTTATTAGTGGAGCATTTAGCCTCTAAAACCGTTTGATTCCGATAACTGTTGCAAAAGTTATGCGTGTCGGAAGTTATGTCGAGTTTTGGAACAAGTCGGTTTAGCAAGCGATTTTGGTTAGTTTGTGGTACGTTAAGTTAATGGTAGTGGTTTTAAGTATGGGTTAAGTCTATAGACAAATTTTGACAAGAATTGGTTTTATGTTTAGGTTGAATCAGATTTTGGTGAAGTCGTGCATCAGAAAATCTTATGACGCCAGGTAAGTAGTGCATGCATGTGTTTTGCTCAGGTGGGCCTACACCGAGGAACATTAGGATTATGATTGATTGATTGCAATGTGTGTGCGTATTGTTTAACACGCATCATGTTTTGAAAATGGTACGAAAATGATTTTGAGCAAGTGGTAGTGAGACGCATGGTGATGGTACCGCGGATCCCGATCGAGGAGTGGACCGGTACATAACCAACTGCGAATTCTGCTCATGGAGTGGGTTGGCTGGGTCATCACGTGGAATGTATGTGTTGACGGTGAGGATGATAGACGGTGGCACTACAGATCCTGGTCGGGGAGTGGGTCGGTGCATTACCAGTCATGGATCCCAATGGGTGAGCAGACTGGGCTGTCGTAAAATGATGGACGGTGGCGCCGCGGATCCTAGTCGGGGAGTGAGCCAGTGCATCACCAGTCACGGATCCCACGGTGTAGGCTGGCTGGGCTATTGTGATACGTCTGTGTGTGGCTTATGAGCCTAGTTGACGGGGAGTTCGGGACGATGACGACGCGTCAAGGTGTAGTGGGGCGCGAGGTTCACCCTCACCCTGACACGGCTGCACTACGCGTTACAGGGAATGTGACAACATGAGCATGAGTGTAGAGACTATATGTGATAGGATTGCATTGTCGATTTTACTTTCATATCGCACTACTTGCTAAGCGTTAGTCTTATGTTTGTGTGTTCTGTGGTGTACGTGCACAGATTTCTGCTGGTAAGATTCGAGAGCCCAATCCAAAGCATTAGGGCAGTTGGCAGTGTGCGACAAAGGCATCGGATGGTGGAATATTAGGACGACCCGACCCGTGGAGGTGGTGAGTTTTGGTGAGGTGTTCGAGATTTTTTCCCTTGTTGTATTTTGGGGATGATTCGGTTTTACCTGATGTTTTAGTGTATAGATGTGGATTTCTTGGTTGTCGAGTGGTTTTGAGGATGCGGGTATATATTATATGTGTGAGCATTGTGTTGCCCTATACTGTGGATTTTCTTAATCGATAGGCTTCAGATTTATTTCCTTCTGCTCTATTTTTCCTTCGGTGATTTCTAGATTGTTTTGGTTGATGTACTTTGAGAATTTATATGGTACATAGATTTTGTTGTATAAACGGATAATTCAAATGTCGATAGATGTAATCGAAACTACTTGGGAAATGGTGATTAAAGAATCCAGGTTTCTATTCGGTGGTTTTAAATTGCGGGAGTTTTCGTCGTTCATTTCTTTGAACTGATATTTCTTTCTTTAGGTTGCTAGTACAAAGTGTTGACTGGTATGCGTAGGTGTCGACCGAACTAAGCAAATGTTGACCGCAGGGGTCGACCTACGGGAACAGAGCCAAACTAGGTGTTGACGGGTCTACTTAGGTGTCGACCGATTAGTGTAAAAGTGGTAAGAGTGTCGACCGCGAGGTTTGACTGGGGGCGGGCAGAGAGAATTAAAGTGTCAATCAGTGAAGACAAGTGTCGACCGCTCTGTGTGACGAGCGTAGAATGTCGGCTGCAAGGTTCAACCAGGGGCGGACAGAGAGAATTAAAGTGTCGACACGGTATTGACAAGTGTCGACCGCTCTCTGCCACAAGCGTAGAGGTGTTGACCTCAATGTTCGACCGAGGGCGGGTAGAAAAGATTAAAATGTCGACCGGTGTTTACAGGTGTCGACCGATTTTTTTTATTTATATTTTGAAAAGTGAAGCTTTATTTAAACTGATTTTAATCGAGTCTTTCGCTGCGACGTTTTTAAATATTTGCAAAGATGTCATTTTCAGTAGAGCAACAAAAATTTTAAAATTTTATATGAATTTTATCGAGGAAATGAGTAAGTGTAAGGTTAGCGATCCGAGTCTGGGGACGACTCGGGGGCGCTACGGAGGTGGTGACAGAGCAGAGCAAGCCAAAAATCGCGTGGGTTTCCGGGGCGCTACAAAATCCCTTATCTGTCAATTCTTCTAGCTGTGCTTTTAACTCCTTCAGTTTCGTACGTGCTAGTCTGTATGGGTTCTTGCACACTGGCTCAGCACCAGGGTATACGTCAATAACGAACTCAATTTCCTTGTCGTGGGGCAAACCTGGCAAATCGCCCAGAAATACCCCCAAAAAATCCTGTACAACAAGAATGTGCTGGAGCTGAACGCGTTCACAATAGTAACCAACAAGCCCATGCATTCACCTCATAACAACTGCTAGCTCTAGTAGACCACACGGCCAAAATTCTACTCGAACCCTTTCTCGCCCTGAAGGAGCAACTCTCTCCACTCGGGGGTCGAAAGTGGATCTCTCTGGTCCTACAATCTATTGTGGCATAATGTCTAGACAGCCAATCCATCCCCAAAATAGCCTCATTCCCCTTTATGTCGAGTATGATTAGATCAACGTACAACTGCTTTTCTCCCATTGTCGCAATATCACCTTGTACCACCTAATCCGAGCATAGACGCTCTCCCGATGGCAACAACACATCATAAAACTATCCAGAATAGCTGGACACTAGATTTGCCTTAACCACAAAGGCAGTAGACACAAACGAATGCATAGCACTCGTATCGACAAGAGTATAAGTTGTCGTGCCCGAAATAAGAATACTACTTGAGATCATCGGTGGTTAGGCAGCATCATCCAGCTCAATGAGGGCAAAGACTCTTGGGGCCACCCTCGCTGGGGCCTTGCTCAAATTCGGGCAATCTCTAACAAAATGGCCCAATTTGTTGCAGTTGAAGCACCGATTTTGTCGCTACTTTTAATAATCTCTAGACATGTGGCCCGTCTTGCCGCAGTTGAAACAACCCCCCGAGCCCACCCTGTATTCATCGGGGTGACTCCTCTGGCACTTAGGGCATAGTGGAAACTGCCTCGACCCTTGCGGTAGCTTGTTGCTTCCCTGGCTAGTACAGTTGTCACTTGGCCTTTTCAGGTCCTTCCGTTGAGATGCCTCCTCTCTGATCGACTGAGGCAGCAACTCTCTAAAACATCTTCTGGGCGGCTCCTTAGGCGGCTCTCTATAACTAGGTAGCTTCGTCCTAACTTCCTCAATGTCTAGAGCCTTCGTCGCCACATTCTCGTAAGGCACACCTCGCGTTCCAGCTATGTGCATGCCCATGTATACATCTGGTTTTCGGCCTTGCACAAACTAGTGCACCTTGTTCTCATCTAGGCTCACCAAATCCCCTGCAAATCGGGATAGCGCCTCAAACTGTCTCACGTACTCAGCCACTGTGCCAGTCTGTCAGAACAGCGTAAACTCCACCTTCTTACGAGTTCTGATAGTATGGCTGAAATACTTCCCGAAGAACACAGTCTTAAATTCCTCCAAGGTCATGACCTTCACATCTCTTATAATCATGATTGTATCCCACCAATGGCGAGCATCCTTGGCTAGATAGAATGTCGCACTGGTTACCCTGTCGTGCTCATCCACCTTGACATAGTCCATCATACTCTCCACACTCCATATACACTCCTCAGCATTGATAGGATCCGGAGATGATCCGTCAAATAGTGGGGGTCTGAGCCTGTGTAACCTGTCACCCCCACGGTCTATGAAAGCTTGGCCACTAGACTGGCCCTGGTCCTCCCTACTCATAAACTGCTCCAGTAGTTGAGACTGGCAGTTGACTAACTCTGTAAGTTGTCTAACATCGTCATCCATATCGCATACAGCTCTACGCGTCTCTCTAACCATGACGTTAATACTGTACACCACAACATCTAGTAAGTTTAAACGAAACTACGAGAGTTCTAAGAAATACTTACAGTTGATGGAGCACTTCCATGCACCGGCTGGTGGTGTTAGGAAATCCACCGAACGACGTCGACCACGTGGCTCTGACACTCGTAGCTTCCCCTCTTCCCTCCTACTAACCATCCCCTCTACCTTCCTCCCAAGCGGTGTGGGAATTGTGACATGCCCTCTTGCCTTCACAATCTCACCCCTCCTCCGAGGGGCCCGACATCCTCATCGGCCATACTTCTATTTGGGTAAAGGCTCTGATATCATAACTGTAACGCTCGTGTCCGGTTGGAATCCTATAGGCTTAACTGTCAACCAAAACTGGCAGGTGTCGACTGCGAGGGTCAACATGCGCAGACAGAGAGCAGCAAGGTGTCGACCTGTATGTGTAAATGTCAACCGATCAGTGTAAGTATGGTTAGAGTGTCGGCCGCAAGCTTTGACCAATGGAAACAGAGAGGGTTAAGGTGTCGACCTGTGCATACAGGTGTCGACCGGTGAGCATGATAAGCAGAGAGGTGTCGACTACCAGAGTCGGCTTTGAAAACAGAGGCAAACGAAATGTCAATCGGTGCCATAGAGGTCGATCAAAAATGATTTTTACGTTTCAGTAAACTTGAGCTTTATTTAAATTGATTTTTAAACAATTCTACCGTTGCAATGAATTTAAACGTTTTCAAAACGACGTTTTAAGTCAAGGGATAAAAATTTTAAATTTTTCACAAATGCAGTCGAGTGTTACGAGTAGTAGTAGTGAGAGAGCCAGGAAAGGTGTGGGTTTTATGAGGCGCTACACATCATGTCCTCCTACTGCTCATAGGTTGCTTCTTCTACATTGTGGTTACGCCATAATACTTTCACTAGTAGAATCTCCTTGTTGCATAGAATCTTCGCTGCATAATCCAGGATTTCGGCTAGCTTTTCCTCATAGGTTAACGTCGGCTGGATCTCTTTGTTATGTTGCTCCACGATGTGAGAAGGGTCTCGAATACACTTCCTCAACATGGATACGTGGAACACATTGTGAATTACATCCATCGAGGCAGGTAGTTGTAGCTGGTAAGCTCTATTCCCTATTCTCTTCACAATAGGAAATGACCCAATGTATCTAGGATTCAACTTGCCCTTTTTTTCGAATCTTACAACTCCCTTAAATGGAGAGATCTTTAGAAAAACTTCATCATCTGCTTCAAATTCTATCTCTCTCCTCCGACGATCTGCATAAATCTTCTATCTGCTTTGAGCTGTTAAGATCCATTGTCTAATAAATGTAACATTGTCTGCTGTCTGCTGTAAAATATCTGAACCCACTAATCTTACTTCGTCAACCTCGTCCCAATATAGCGGAGATATGTACTTTATCCCATAAAGAGACTTGTAAGGAGTCATACCTATCGTAGCCTGAAAGCTGTTATTATAAGAGAATTCCACTAAAGATAGATATTTGCTCAATGAACCCTGAAATTTCAGTACGCAAGCTCGAACCATATCCTCCAACATCTTGATAGTCCTCTCAGATTATCTGTACGTCTGAGGATGAAATGCCGTACTCAAATTGAGCTGTGTACCCATAGCCTTGTGCAGACTCTTCCAAAACTTTGATATAAATCTAGGCTCTCTGTCTGATACAATCAAAGTCGCAACTCCGTGTAATCGTACGATCTCCTGAATATACAGTTCGGCAAACTAGTCCATAGAATATGTCATCTTTACTGGAAGAAAATGAGATGACTTGGTTAACCAATCCATAATCACCCACATACCATCGTAACCCTTTGTTGTCCAAGGCAATTCGACAACAAAGTCCATCGATATTTGCTCCCATTTCCATTAAGGGATATAAAAGGTTTTAGCTCTCTTGCTGGCCTCTGGTGTTCGGCCTTAATCTACTGGCAAACCAAACGCGCCTCAACGGTCTTTACCACAATCCTCTTCATATTAGGCACCAGTAAAGTTGCCCAAGGTCCCTGTACATCAAAACCTAGAAGAATGAGCTTCCAAAAGAATCTCCTTACGAAGTTCCTCGTTATTCGAAACATACCACCTATTCCGAGACTTGAGGACTCCGTCGTCCGAATAACTGAACTCCGACATGTCATTAGAAGCCATGCTTGATCTAATTTCATCGCATTCAGCGTCGTCCTTCTGACTTTTCTTAATCTTTTCCAAAATAATGGGTTGTAGGGACATAGTTGACAACATGGCCTACACATTCGACACTACCTCTAAGTTGAGTTTTTGAAATTCTACATTCAATGCTAACGACATACTTGGAGTCATGGCTAAAGTGAATGCCGTCACTTTGCTCAATGCATCGGCCACTACGTTTCCCTTGCCGGGGTGGTATTTAATTTCTAAGTCATAGTTCTTGACGAACTCTAACCACCCCCACTGCCTCATATTCAACTCCTTCTGAGTAAAAATATACTTCATACTTTTGTGGTCTGAATATATCTCACACGGTTGTTTGTACAGATAATGTCTTCAAATTTTCAGTGCAAAAACTACCGTGGCTAGATCCAGGTCGTGTGTCGGGTAGTTTTGCTCATAGGTTTTTAATTGCCTAGAGGCATAGGCTATCACCTTCCCTTCCTGCATTAGCTCACATCCAAAACCTATCTTGGAAGCATCGCAATAAATGCTAAATCTTCCGTACTCAGGAGTAAGCGCCAAAATCGAAGCAGTAGTTAATCTTTACTTTAATGCTTG
>CM039529.1:4178659-4325412 GCA_022433055.1 Begonia peltatifolia | reverse complement strand
GTAAGCGCCAAAATCGAAGCAGTAGTTAATCTTTACTTTAATGCTTGGAAACTATGCTCGCAATTTTTGAACCACAGATACTTTATATTTTTTCTCGTCAAATGGGTCAGAGGCGCCGCAATATTTGAAAATCCTTCAATGAATCTTCTGTAATAACCCGCTAACTTGAGGAAACTTCGTATCTCAGTGACATTCTTCGGCTGCGGCCACGCTTTAACTGCCTGGATCTTCGCTCGATTAACAGATATGTCATCGCTCGAGATGGCATGACCCAGGAAATGAACCCTATCCAACAAGAACTCGCACTAAGAAAACTTTGCGTAGAGCTGGTGTCGCTTCAGGGTTTCCAACACCGCTTTCAAGTGCTCTTTGTGTTCCTCCTCACTACGGGAATAGATCAAGATATCATTGATAAATACTATGACGAATTTATCATGATAATCATGGAATACTCTGTTCATCTGGTCCATGAAGGCGGCTGGAGCATTCGTCAATCCGAAAGACATCACCAAGAACTAGTAATGTCCGTATCTCGTCTGAAAAGTCGTCTTTAGAATCTCTTCTGGCCTGGCTTTTAGCTGATAATAGTTCGATCTCAGGTCAATCTTAGAAAAGACTCGTGCCCCTATAGCTGGTTGAACAAGTCGTCTATTCTTGGCAATGGGTACTTGTTCTTGATCGTCAGCTTGTTCAACTCCCTGTAGTTGATGCACATCCGTAACGATCCATCATTCTTTTTGACAAAAAGGATCGGCGCACCCCACGGCGTATAAATCCTTTTTCTACCAACTCCTCTAACTGCTTCTTCAGCTCTTTCAGTTTCATTAGTGCTAATCTATAAGGATTCTTTGACACTGGCTCGGCCCTCGGATATACATCAACAGAAACTTTATCTTCCAATCCAGAGGCAGACCAGGTAGATCATCTAGGAAAACTTCTAGGAAGTCTTGAACAACTAAAATATCGTGAGGCTTTGATTCCCTAGAAACTTGCACATCAATAACATTTGAAAGAAAACCAAAAGACTCATCAATTAAAACTTGACGAGCATTGACATGCACTATAGCGGATATCTTCCTGGCATCCCTCGCGGCCTTAAAGTTGTACGTCTTTCCATCTGAGGGCTGAAAATTCATTGTTCCTGTTCTTTGCGATTGTAGCATAGTGCTTGAACAACCAATCCATTTCTAATATCATATCGTATCCAGTTATGCCCATAATAATGAGATCAGCTAACAAATTCTTACTTCCTACTGACGCCACACTATCCCGTACGACTTGATTTGAGTGCATACGTCCACCAGAGGGTAATATCATTTCACAACTACAGTCCGTTGTTACAGGCCATGCATCTAACTTGACCGCGAACGTAGTTGCAATAAACAAGTGCGTCGCACCGGAATCAATCAATGTATAAGCAGGTGCAGAATTTATCAATATAGTACCTGACACCATGGCTTGCTGGTCATCGTCGCCCGACTCGATCATTGCGAACATTCTTGGTGTTGTGCGCCTCGAACCTTTCTTCAGCGCTGGACAATCTCTACTGACATGGTCCAATTCATTGCATTTGAAACACCAAGTCACTTTGGGCTTCAGTCAATCTTTGGCCAGATATCCGACTTCGTTGCAATTGTAGCACTTTGCTGAGTTCAGCCTGCATTCGCTCAGGTGATACCTCAAACAGTCAGGGCACTAAGGGTACTGTACCGACCCTTAAGGCCTTTTGCTACTGCCTTGGTGTTAGAGCCAAGCCCCTGCTCGGTCACGAGAATGCACGAAAGGATCGGTTAGGCCCTCGGATCTCGGCCAAGCGGAGAAACCCTTGAGAAAAACAACAAAATGAACGACCAAATATGCTTGAAATGAAATGAAATTTGGTGTGAGATTAGTGGAGTGAGTGAGGTGTGTGATGGTAGTGGTCATGGTCCAGGTTGATTAGAAATGACAAACTTGTGCAAGCAAACCCGCAAGTCGGCCGAACAGACAATGTTATGTTCTCGGCAATCACAACCTTTCCATGGAAAGGTTCTCAACTTGGGGAACCGGTTTTGGCCACTTCCTTCTTGTTTCCTTCCCTTGAAAGGGAGGAGAGAAAAGTGGAACACAAGCTCGAGCAACAACCTTGAGTTGCCAAGCTAGGAGGCTACTCCTAATCGGTTCATGGAACCGAGCACTTACCTTGGAAAGGTGGTGGAAAACTCCCTCGGTTTCCTCTTAGAAAATATGCCGATGCTCATTAACTTTGCCAACCGAAATACACACACCAATGCTATGCTTATATAGGTCTAGGATGGAGGGTTTTAGGGCTGTGCTTTGGTCTTCAAAACTTGGTGCAAAGAAGCTTGTAACTGGCTCCAAAGTGTTGTAGTGTGCGGCCGAGATGATGGCAGCCAAGTGATTGATCAATGGCTTGCTGAATGCCGTGTCATGGATCCATGTTTCTTCCATAAAAGGTAAAGGGGACAAGCATCTCAAATGGCAGCCCAATGGTGTGGCCAAATCGGGTAAAGTTGGCCACCACTTGCAGCACTTCCTCCTTGGCGTACTTGCGGCCGAGAGTGGCATGTCTTGCATGCCCGATTGCTTCTTCAAGTTAAGCCAATCCCGAAACCCTTTCCATCATCTATCCTAACCATTCAATCTAATCCTAAATGCCTAATGCATGCACATAATAATAAGTTAAACAAGAAGGCCAATGTTTGCCCAATAAGTTCAAAATAAAACATTACATAAAAGTTGGCTCGGGAAGACAAATTCCCTTAAGAGCTTCATGATCTTCAAGGGTGGCTTCCCATGCAAGGATGTGTCTCGGTTGCTCCATGTCTTGAGCCTCCACTTCCCACCTTAAGCTTGCAACTTCTGGCTCCATTGAATCATAACCTGCACAAGAATCAAATGTGTGAGAATGTAGGTTAATTAAAATGTGTGCTTGGACTTGAGATTGTGTGACGGGCCTATAGGGCACATCACTTGGCTGCTCAAACTCTCGCTGAACCTCTTAGTACCCCTCTGTTGTTGCTGCTAGGAGGTACTTCTACTTTGCTGTGGGGCAATTTTCTTGAAAAATCTCCTAGAAGTTTCTCTCTGCTTAACACATTTCACTTCAGCTTCTTCTGCCTCTAATGCCTTTGCCATCACTTTCGAATATGACACTTTTTGCGTTCCGGCTATCTTTACTCCTTTATATATTTCTAGTTTTAATCCCTGTACATACTGAAACACTTTGTCCTCATTCCGATTCACTAAGCTGCTGGCAAAGCGAGATAAGGATTCAAATTGCTGGTTGTACTCGGTTACCAACCCAGTCTGCTTCAGCTGTAAGAACTTCATTCTTTTAGTCGCCTGCAATGTACTGTTGAAATACTTGTCATAAAATACCTTCCTAAACTTCTCCCTTGTCATATGTTGTACGTCAGTGGTGGTCTCCACAGACTCCCACCAAAATCTTGTGTCCTTCGCTAGATGAAATGTGGCTAGTGAGATCTTATCATCTTCTTCCACTTTCGCATACTTGAACATACTTGCCATGATACGGACCACTCTTCCGCTTCTGTCAGAGGAGTAGTCCGTTACTTAAGCCGTCATTCAGTTAGTTTCTAGTCGGACTCTTAAAATTTTCTCTTCCCCATTACCCTTGAAATAATCTTTTATATAATAGTACAAATTCTCCGCTCTCGATTCCGACCACAGCTCCGCCGTTTACCGATACGAATTTTCAAAATTACTCAATAGAAACTTTCGGGTGTTACAGATCGACACATCATTCCTCACTGTCTGAGTAGGTCGCCCAAGGCGGTCGACACCCACATAGTTTGGTCGACCCCTTTGCATGTAGGTCCACACTCTATACACATTTTTACACTAAGCGGTTGACACTCTCTTGTACAGGTCGTGATCGACTCTGCTTTCGCAGGTCAACCCTTGCAGTCGACATTGGCCAAGTTCGTTCGACACCTCGAGTATATTGGTCAACACTTGCTAGGCTTGGTCGACCACTCAGCCTATAGGTCGACACCTACTTCATAGAAATTTGCATAAAAACCTTAAACTTTCCAAAAACAACTGAACTTCTACTCAACGTTGAAAATAACAAAACATGCACTCCAATCAATTCAAAACCATTATATACTTTAGAACGACTACAAAAGTTTGAAATGCATTTACTCTTCAAATCGACTCAAAACAACTCCGACTAAACTCGAAATAACTAAACTCCCTTACATACCCCCGCCCTGGTCAAAACGCCCTAACAGTCCGCTAGACCGTCTACGAGCGCACTCCTTCAACTGTCCCCTAGTCTTGGGCTTGTTCAGGGTACTCACTAGCTACTGGCTCGTTACCTACATCATAGAACTCATTTATTAGCATAATATTAAGTAAGTAATGTGCATAAAACATAAACATTGAAACGATCATATCCTAACACATGCAATTTCTACTGTTTCGTCTCTACTTTCGTTTTTGTCTCTTTTTTACATCTTCTTTATCTTCTTACTACTGAGTTCTTCTTTACGTGCTAAATCAAGGTGACACACCTCGCGTTCCACTTCACGGGACAAAGACAACCTCGATCTAGTAAAGTGACACACCTCGCGGTCCACCTCTTGGGACAAGGTCACCATGTAAAGCGGGGGAAGAAGTGATACACCTCGTGGTCCACCTCACGGGACAAGAGCACTCAACCCCACCTTCATTATCTTCTTACGTATCTTTTCATTTCGTTCATCACATCACATCCTACTGTTTCATTTCTTAAGAACATAGAAATTCATTTTCGTTGCGTTCTTGTACTTTAAAACCATGATGCATAATAACTAAAAGCATGACATAAAATAAACGTGCATACAACCTACCAAACTGTGATGTAGACCGAAGGCAAAAGCACCTACTACACTACTTACTTGACGTCCTTAGCAATTCGTATCCTAAAATTCATAGTTCGCTCGCTAAACAAGGGAACCTATAAAACGGCACATTTATTAGCTCTACTCTCTTTACAATTCATAAAACTCTAAAGGAAATCACCACTTGAACGTCTAATCTATCTAAACCCGAATTCTAACTCAACTTCCGACCAACATTCAGAAATGTTTAACTTACCCAATACTCATCCGATTTGGACAATTCAAAATGCTACGATTTCCTTAAAACGTCTAGTTCCTAAAAGTCTCATCAAATTTCTAACTCAACACCCTCAATAGGGCCAAATATGGCCAAACGGAAACCATTCTGTAGCTTGAGTTCTTCGGCTATCCAAACACCCAATTTTCTCCATAAAAACCGATAATCTACTCATACTTACAATTTAAACACCAATACACCAATAAAAATCGTCTTTCACTTCAACATCTCGTATTTCCCTCTTAGAGTTAAATAAAACTATCCAATACTCCCTCTAACTTTACTTTTAACACTCAAAATAGCTAAAGAACTAACTATCCATTAAGAAATAACTAAAACTTACCGTAGATTTGAAGATTGATGAGGAAACGGAAAGGATCGCCGGTTGGAAGGAGAAATTGCTGAAGAGGAAGGGTTTTTCTCACATGGGAAGGGAAAGAGCAGAGGGGGAAAGACTTCACAATCCTTCTCTTCTCTTCTTCTCTTTTCTTTTATATCATAATAATAATAATGATAATAATAATAACCTAATTATTAAATCGCCCTCAACTCTTAACCGTTTAATTAAACTATTATTCGGTTCGTCTCCAGTTGGAACCTTATAATTTATCTTCTCCATTATTCTCAACATAATTTTTTAACTAACCGGCTAAATTTTTTGCCCTTAATTCTGACTAATATCTCGCTGTTTACCGTTACGTAAGCTCGAAAATTATTTAACAAAAATTCTGGGCATTACAATTCTGCTCGTAAACTTTTAACTGTCTAGAGGTGTAGGTGATTACTCTTCTGTCCTATATTAGTACACATCCAAACCAATCTTGGAAGCATCGTAATAAATACAAAACTTTCCATCTTCCACCGGAAATATCAATAAAGGAGTTGTGGTCAATTTCTGCTTTAGAGTCTGGAAGCTCCTCTCGTAATTCTCCGACCATTCATACTTCACCTCTATCTTTGTCAAATTAATAAGAGGCTTGCCAATAACGAAAAATCCTTCAATGAATCTTCTATAATATCCACGCAGCCCTACGAAACGCATCACTTCACTGGCATTTTTCGGTTGTGGCCACTCTCTTACGGCATGAATCTTGATCGGATCCACTGAAACACCTTCTTTAGAAATTACATGGCCTAAGAAATTGACTTGATCCAACCAAAATTCAAACTTAGAAAACTTAGCATATAATCGGCGCTGCTTCAGAGTAGTCAAAATAGCCTTTAAGTGCTCTGCATGCTTCTCATCACTTCGGGAATATACTAAGATGTCGTCTATAAAGACTATCACGAACTTGTCTAGAAAATCCAGAAATACTCTATACATTAATTCCATAAAAGCCATCGGGGCATTTGTCAGTCCGAAGGACATCACCATAAATTCGTAATGCCCGTAGCAGGTTTGGAAAGCCATCTTCAGTATATCTTCGGGTTTGACTTTCAATTGGTAATATCTCGAACGTAAATCGACCTTTGAAAACACTTTAGCCCCTTGTAGTTGGTCAAACAAATTGTCGATTCTGGGCAATGGTTACTTGTTCTTAATGGTCATCTTATTCAATGCCCTGTAATCAACACATTCGTAGGGAGCTGTCCTTCTTATTTACAAATAACACTGAAGCACCCCAACGAGAAACACTTGGGCGTATAAAGCCCTCATCCGTCAATTCCTTCAATTGGGCTTGCAATTCCCTCAACTCCACAGGTGCCATTCGATAGTGGTTCTTAGATACTGGAAAAGAACCAGGACTAACTGCGATAGTAAACTCCATCTCTTTGTCAGAGGGTAAGTCCAGTAATTCATCCAAGAAAACTTCCGGAAACTTCTCAACCATTGGAATGTCTTGTAACTTCTTCTCATTCCACCTCCGTGTATCAAATGCACTTGCAATAAAGCCCGAGCATCCTGGCTACATCAATTGCTGAGCATCCATGGACGATATTATAGTCATCCTGTCCGTACAAACGGTTGCTTGAAATGAGTTTCACCATTCTGGTCTAAAGTGTGACAACTTGGAATCCTACCCGATTCCCAGTTCGCAACTGCTCTAATACCAGCTCTGTGCGTCCCCGGTCCCTCTTGGACCGGGTAGCTACTTACTCTCTATTTTGCTCGTATCGTAAAATTTGCATGAAATTTTAAGACTTTTATTCTTGTACTTAAAACGACATTTTTGAAACTGTTTTAAACGGCATTGCAGCGGAAAACTCAATTAAAATCAGTTTGGATAAAACTTCATTTTATGAAACGAAAAACAGAGGCACCCAGTCGACACTGGCAACACCGGTCGACACATCAATTCTCTCTGTTTCCATCGGTCGACCCCTGAGGTCGATACCTCTACCAGTCCTTCATTCCCGGTCGACACCTATTGCTTAGGTCGACACTTTGATACCCTCTGTCTGTGCAGGTTGATCTTCGCAGTCGACACCATTGCCATTTTTATACTGACCAGTCGACACCTATATCCATGGGTCGACACTCACTTTGGCTCTGCCTACGCAGGTCGAACCCCGTAGTCAACACTCACCTTCCATTTTACACTGACTGGTCGATACTTATCGACTTCGGTCGACACCTTGCACCAGTATATATAAAATAACACCAGTTCACATAAAACATACGACAAACATTTCCACAATTAAATCCATGAAGTAAAACCTATATTTTTAAAACATAATCTCTCTCCAAGTGATAAAAAAAAAGACTATCCCTACTCCAATCCAGACTATAATCATACCACACAACCTGTATCCTCAAAAATCTATACACAGGTGTTTAACACAAAACGCTTACAAAATTTCACAACTTATCCCACCATGCTCGTGTCGTCCTAACAAACTGCCTGCACCGGCATACAGCGTACGCCACAAACACCATCCTAGGCATGCCCGTCACCTAGCAACTCACCGAAAAGCTTGTCGTCACCTACAGCACAGAACACAAAATGTAAGCCTAATGCTTAGCAAGTATGGAGCATGAATTAAAAATCAAAGCACAACTGAACTCCTAACACATGCAGTTTCTACACTTTGTTTCGTTTTCATTTTTATTATTATCATCTTTCACTTTCAACTGTGAGTCCAGTAGGTGCACATCCTATTCCACTCAGGACAGCCACACCATGACCCACGGAGTGGGATTAGAGGCACATATCGTGACCGCACACTCCCAATACCGATCATAGAACCCTCTAGTGCTTTCTCACTAGCACGTTAACGATGAGGCGGGGACAAACCGTGTCACCTTACGTACTTTCATCCATGGAAACCCCCTAGTGCTTTCTCACTAGCACGTTAACGACGAGGCGTTGCCCAGGTGTGGCATCTTTTCTTATCTAATTACATTTTCGTATGCACAATTCAAAACATACTCAAAACTTGTTCTTTCGTTGTTCAAAACCATGATGCATGACAACACATATGCACAACTAACTAACCAAACAACAAAACAACAATAAAAACAAACAAACAATCCTACCATTCCATGGTGTAGGCCCGAAGGAAAACCACAAACAATCCATCACTTACCTGGCGTTCTTGAAATTTTCTCGTACTTCGTAACTTTGTACTCTAACTGGGAATACCTACAAAATTACACATCCATCAATTATAACTCGTTCAATTCTTAACTCCCCACTAAACCTGCAATCCTACTCAATTTCCTACCAACTTCAGAAATTCAAAACTTCTACAATACTCATCAAAATTGGATGATTCAACGTGCTACAAACTCCACATGACGTCTAGTTTCCAATGCTCCTATCCATTTTCTAATTGGACATCCACAACTTGGCCGAACATGGCCGCACGGACACCGTTCCAAAATTCGTATATTCAACTAACCACCCACATAATCTTCCTCATCAAATCTCGTAATCTACTCCTATTTCTAGCTTAGGCACCAACATGCGGATAAAAATCGACTCTACATTCAATTTCCTTCCTAGGTTTTCACCAAATCACCCAATACCCTCACTGACTCCGTTTTTGTCGCTAAAAACAACCAACACACTAACTATCTATTCAGAACTAAATAAAACTTACCGTAATATGAGGAAACGGAGAAACAAACGGTTGAACGTCGCTGAACCTCTCGCGAGAGAGAAGAGGGAGAAGGGAGGGCCTTAGGAGGGAGAACACCGACGATGTTCTTCGTCCTCCCCTCCCTTTCCATTTTATCTTATCATATTTTATTTTATTTTTATTATAATAATAATAATAACTAATTACCAAACTACCCTTAACACTTAACCATTAAATAAATCTGTTATACAGTTTAATTCCAGCTGAATTCTTAAATTTTTCTCTTATACATTAGCTTCAAAATAATCTTTTACTTAATGGCAGAAATTTTCATTTATCAATTCTGACCAAAACTTCACCGATTATAATTACAAAAATCCGAAAATAATTTAAACAAAAATTCTGGGAGCTACATTCCACCCTCCTTACAAAAATTTTGTCCTCAAAATTTGCTACCTAAACAACTCATGATAAAATTCCATCATATTCTGTTGTCTTCCCACATTGCCTCCTCCACATTGTGGTTACGCCACAATACTTTCACCAGTGGAATATCTTTGTTACGTAGTGTCTTCATTGCATAATCAAAAATCTCCACTGGCCTTTCTTCGTACACTAAGGTTGGCTGTACCTCAATGTACTGCTGAACCACAACGTGTGACGGATCTTTGAGACACTTTCTTAACATCGACACGTGAAAAACATTGTGAACTCCTTCAATGAAAGCTGGCAATTCTAGTTGGTACGCAGTCCTTCCAATTCTCTTTGTGATTGGGAATAGTCCAATGTATCTTGGGCTCAACTTACCTTTCATTACGAACCACTTCACACCTTTGAATGGTGAAAATTTTAGGAAAACTTCATCTCCCACTTTGAATTCCAATTCTCTTCTTCTTCCATCGGCATAGCTCTTTTGTCGACTTTAAGCTGTTAATATCCGCTGCCGAATAATCTTGATTTTCTCAGTTGTTTGCCACATAATTTATGGACTAATAAAGCCGGCTTCACCGACATCATCCCAATAAAGGGGCGATTTGCACTTCCTTCCGTATAAAGCTTCATAAGGGGTCATACCTATCGTAGCCTAATAGCTATTGTTGTACAAGAATTCCACCAAGGGCAAATACGTACTCCACAAATCCTGGAACTCTAGTACACAGGCTCGAAGCATATCCTCTAAAATCTGAATAGTTCGTTCAGATTGTCCGTCGGTCTGAGAATGAAAGGCTGTACTAAAATTCAGTCGTGTCCCCATTGCTTTGTGCAAACTCTTCCAAAATTTTGATGTGAATCTTGGGTCCCTGTCCAACACAATCGAAATCAGTACTCTATGCAACCTTAATATCTCCTGAATATACAGGTTAGCAAATTGGTCCATATTGAATATCATCTTCACTGGTAGAAAATGGGTGGATTTGGTTAAACGATCCACAATCACCCACACCGCATCAAATCCTTTTGCTCTCCGGGGTAACCCAACGAACAAAATCCATGGATATTTGATCCCACTTCCATTCTGGAACCGGCAATAGTTGTAACTTTCCGGCCGGTCTCTGATGCTCAGTCTTGATTTCCTGGCAGATCAAGCATGTCTCTACGTACCTTGCTACAGACTTCTTCATGCCAGGCCACCAATAATGTTGCCTAAGGTCTCTGTACATCTTGGTGTTTCCGAGATGAACAGAAAACCTTGAGGAGTGTGCTTCAGACAAAATCTGTTTCCAAAGTTGACCATTGTTCGGAACATACCACCTATTCCGGAACTTCAGGATTCCATCACTTGAACACCTAAACTCGGTTTTGTCATTAGATACTATGCTCGACCTAAATTCGTTGCACCTTGGGTCATCTTGTTGAGCTTCTCTAATTTTCTCAAGAATTGACGGCTTCAGTGATAAGGCTGACAATTATACCGCCACATTTGAGACTAGCTCCAAATTAAATCTCTGAAGTTCTGAACGCAACTCTTTAGACATCTCAGCATGCATTGCTGAAGTTGAGGTCGAAATCCAGCTTAATGCATCGGCCGCTACATTGACTTTGCCAGGGTGGTATTTGATCTCCAGGTCGTAGTCCTTCACGAGCTCCAACCACCGCCTCTGCCTCATATTCAGCTCCTTCTGAGTGAAGATATACTTCAGACTTTTGTAATCTCAATATACCTCACACTGCTGTCCATAAAAATAGTGCCTCCAGATCTTTAGCGCGAACACGACCGCCGCTAACTCCAATTCATGGGTTGGATAATTTTGTTCATAGGGCTTTAATTGCCTTGAAGCATAAGCGATCACCTGTCCGTTTTACTTCAAGACACAACTCAATCTGATTCTGGAAACATCACAGTAAATATTGAACTTCTCATCCATCACCGGAAGTGTCAATACTGGCGTTGTAGTCAATTTCTGCTTCAATATCTGGAAACTGTGTTCACAGTCTTCTGACCATACATACTTGACTTCCTTTCTTATCAGAAGAGTCAGGGGTACTGCAATCCTTGAAAACCCCTCAATAAACTTCCTGTAGTAGCCAGCTAACCCCAGAAAGCTTCGAATCTCACTGACACTCTTTGGTTGAGGTCATTCAATGATCGACTGTATTTTAGCTGGATCCACCGATATCCCTCCACTGGAAATCACATGTTCAAGAAAATGGACCTTATCCAACATGAACTTGCACTTGGAAATTTTGCATACAGCTGATGCTGCTTCAAAGTCTTCAAAACCGTTTTCAAATGCTCCTTATGTTCTTCTTCGTTACGGGAGTAAACCAAGATATCGTCGATAAATACAATGACAAACTTATCTAGATACTCTTAAAATACCCAATTCATCAGCTCCATGAAAATGGCTGGGGCATTTGTAAGCAAGAACGACATTACCAAGAATTCATAGTGTCTGTATCTTGTCTAAAAGGCTGTCTTTGGGATATCCTGCGATTTGACCTTTAGCTGGTAATACCCTGATCTTAAGTTTACCTACGAGAAAATCCGAGCTCCTTTGAGTTGATCAAATAACTCGTCTATCCTCGACAGTGGATACTTATTCTCTATGGTTAGCTTATTCAGCTCCCTGTAGTCAATACACATTCAGAGCAATCCGTCTTTCTTCTATACAAATAGGACCGGCGCGCCCCATGGTGAAAAGCTCGGACGTATGAATCCTTTCTCCAATAGTTCTTCTAACTGCTTTTTCAACTCCCTCAATCTAGTAGAAGCCAACCTATAAGGCTTCTTCGATATTGGCTCTGCACCAGGTGTGTCAATCACGAATTATA
The DNA here is from genome assembly GCA_022433055.1 of Begonia peltatifolia. Taxonomy (NCBI): domain Eukaryota; kingdom Viridiplantae; phylum Streptophyta; class Magnoliopsida; order Cucurbitales; family Begoniaceae; genus Begonia; species Begonia peltatifolia. The sequence goes on along the minus strand of CM039529.1, from coordinate 4,312,992 downwards.
CTTCCCGGCCTGGTGGTAAATCGGGCAAATCATCCAAGAATACATCAATAAACTCACGAACTACCACAATATCCTGCGATTTTGTCTCCACGTAAAATTGAGTATCTAAAATTATTGCAAGAAAACAAAAATGCTAACCCATCAATAATCACCGAGCCTCGATGGGTGCCATTATGGATAGCTTTTCCACATTCTTTATAGCTTGCAACGGATGTTTCGCACCACCTGGTGGTTGAAAATTAACAGTTCCAGCCCTGCAATCAGTCGTTGCGTAGTGCCGAAACAACTAATCCATACCTAATATCACGTCATAGCAAGTTATCCCCATCACAATCAAATCAGCAGGCATACTCCTAGTCTCCACTGATATGACACTGTCACACACCACTTCATCGGACTGCATACGCTCACCAGATAGTAGCCTCACTTCATATGTACACCCGGCGGGTTTAGCTTACAAATTTACTTTCACCACAAAAGCCGTAACAACAAAAGACTGTGAGGGTCCTCAATCTATCAACGTAAATGCAGGCAGCGTATCAACTAGTACCGTACCTGAAATAACAGCTGGTCGATCCTCACTCTCGGGCTCTACCATAGCAAAGATCCATGGCGTCATCTTGGTTGGACCCTTCTTTGTTACGGGGCAATCCCTAGATATGTGACCGGTCTCATTGCAGGTGAAGCACCAGTTGACTCTTGGCTTTGTGTAGTTCCGGGAAATATGACCAACTTCATTGCAATTTTAGCATTTGCTAGCAAACTGTCCGCACTCCCCCAGATGGCTCTTCAAGCACTTCGGACACTGCAGGTACCTATTTTGTATTTGTGGTTTCTTTCCTCCCCTCGAATCATATACAATGTCATCTGGCCTCTTGGTTACAGAAGAAGATCCTCCCTTGCTCGTCTGTGGTGTGATCTCCTTAAAGAACCTTCTAGTGGTCTCTCCTTGCCTCACGCACTTGGCTTTCGCTCCTTCCATTGCCAATGCTTTGGCCACGACTCCTGCATACGGTACTCCCTCCGTTTCAGAGATTGTCATACCTCTATATATCTCCGGCTTCAACCCTTGCACAAAATGTAGCACATTTTCTTCTTTGTTACTCACCAATTGGCTTGCAAACCTGGACACGACTCGAACTGTCTGACATATTCAGCTACTGGTCGAGTTTGCTTTAACTGTAAGAACTCCAACCTCTTTGCAGATTGAACCATCCGGTTGTAATACTTGTCATAAAATATCTCTTTAAATCCCTTCCAGGTCAAGTCCCTGGCAGCTATAGTGGCCTCTACTGTCTCCCACTAACTCTGAGCGTCATTCAAGAGGTGAAATGTTGCACATGTAACCATATTTCCTTCCTCCACATTGGCGTACTTGAGCATATTCTCAATGGTGCGGATCCATCTTTCCGCATCCGTCAGATCTGTCATATGGCCCTCAAACGTCAGAGGTTTAAGTCTCCTAAACCTTTCTCCACTAGAGCTCGCTCCATGGCTCTCTTGTCCTTGATTCAATAGCATTCCCAATTGTTAGGACTGCCTGTCGACCAACTCGGTCAGTCGTCTGATCGTAGCCAAGTTGTCATCATTCTTTGACCCTCTTACCTCTCTCGGAACTCTAGGTCGCCCCAGTCGCCTATCCATTTTTGGTTAATCCCTGTACAAGGTTAGCATAATCAAGGCTTAGTTACAATCTAACTAAAATAAACAACTACTTACAGTTAGTGGAGCACGCTGCGTGGCAGCCGGCAATGATGGGTAATTTTTTGAACGACTTGACCATAATGGCTCTGATACCAACTCCTGTGACGACTCAGAACCCTACCCGATTCTCGGTTCGCTACTGCTCTAATATTAGCTCTGTGCGTCCCCAGTTCCCTTTGGACCGGGTTGCTACTTACTCTCTATTTTGCTCGTATCATAAAATTCGCATGAAATTTTGAAACTTTTATTCCTCTACTTAAAACGACATTTTTTAAAATGTTTTAAACGGTATTGCAGCGGAAAAGTCAATTAAAATGAGTTTGGATAAAACTTCATTTTATGAAACGAAAAACAGAGGCACTCGGTCGACACCTGCAAGCATCGATCGACACTTGGGTCGTCTCAGATTTTTCATCGATCGACATTGGCAACGTCGATCGACACGTCAATTCTCTCTTTTTCCATTGGTCGACCCCTACAGTCGACACCTCCACCATTTCTTCAGTCCCGACCGACACCTATAGCCGTAGGTCGAAACTTTGATCCCCTCTGTCTGCGTAGGTTGATGTTCGCGGTCGACACCACTGCCATTTTTACACTGACCGTCGACACCTATATCCATTGGTCGACACTTATTTCAACTCTGCCCACGCAGGTCGAACCCCGCGGTCGACACTCACCGGTCCACATTTATCGACTTCGGTCGACACCTTGCACCAATATATATAAAATAATCCTAGTTCAGATAAAACGCACGACGAACATTTGCACGATTAAATCCACGAAGTAAAACCTATATTGTTAAAACATAATCTCTCTCCAAGTGATAAAAAAAAGACATAATCCCTATTCCGATCCCGACTATAACCTTACCACACAACCTGTATCCTCAAAAATCTATACACAAGTGTTTAACACAAAACACTTACAAAATTCCATCACCTATCCCACCATGGTCGTGTCGCCCCAACAAACTGCCTGCACTGGCATACGGCGTACGCCACCAACACCATCGTAGGCATGCTCGTCACCTAGCAACTCACCGGAAAGCTCCTCGTCACCTACACCACGGAACACAAAACATAAGCCTAATGCTTAGCAAGTATGGAACATTAATTAAAAATCAATGCACAACTCAACCCCTAACACATGCAGTTTCTACACTTTGTTTCATTTTCATTTTCATTATTATCATCTTTCACTTTCACGTGTGAGTCAAGTAGGCGCACATCCTATTCCACTCAGGACAGCCACACCATGACCTACAGAGCAGGATTAGAGGCACACATCGTGATCACACATGAGACGGCCACACAAAATCCCCTCCCAACAGCAATTATAGAACCCTGTAGTGCTTTCTCACTAGCATGTTAACGATTACGCGTTGACAAACCGTGTCATCTTACGTACTTTCATCCATGGGAACCCCCTAATGCTTTCTCACTAGCACGTTAATGATGAGGCATTGCCCAGGTGTGGCATCTTTTTTTATCTGATTACATTTCGTATGCACAATTCAAAACATGCTCAAAACTCATTCTTTCGTTGTTCAAAACTATGATGCATGACAACATATATGCACAACTAACTAACCAAACAACAAAACAACAATCAAAACAAACAAACAATCCTACCCTTCCATGGTATAGGCTCTACCGCAAACCACAAACAATCCATCACTTACTTGCGTTCTTGAAATTTCCTCGTACTTCGTAACTTCGTACTCTAACTATGAATAGCTATAAAATTACACATCCATCAATTCTAACTTGTTCAATTCGTAAATTCCGAGCTTGAAAGTCATAACCCATACCAAAACCAAAAGTCCTCACTAAATCCGAAATCCCACTCAATTTCCTACCAACTTCAGAAATTCACAACTTCTCCAACACTCATCCGAATTGGACGATTCAACGTGCTACAAACTCCATAGGACGTCTAGTTTCTAATGCTTCTATCCATTTCTTAATTGGAGATCCACAACCTGGCCAAATGTGGCCGTTTGGATACCGTTCCAAAATTCGTATATTTGGCTAACCACCCACTTAATCTTCCTCATCAAATCTCGTAATCTACTTCTATTTCTAGTTTAGGCACCAACATGCGGATAAAAATAGACTCTACATTCAATTTTCCTCCTAGGTTTTCACCAAATCACCCGATACCCTCACTAACTCCGTTTTTGTCGCTAAAAACAACCAACACACTAACTATCTATTCAGAACTAACTAAAACTTACCATAATAAAAGGAAACGGAGAAAAAAACGGTTGAACGTTGCTAAACCTCTCGCAAGAGAGAAGAGGGAACAAGGAGGGCCTTGGGAGGGAGAACACCGACGGTGTTCTTCTTCCTCCCTTTCCTTTCCATTTTATCTTATCATATTTTATTTTATTTTTCTTATAATAGTAATAATAACTAATTATCAAACTACCCTCACACTTAACGGTGTAATAAATCTTTTATACAGTTCAATTCCGGCTGGATTCTTAAATTTTTCTCTTCTCAATTAACCTCAAAATAATTTTTTACTTAAGGGCAGAAATTTTTCTTTATCAATTCTGACCAAAACTCCACTGATTATAATTACAAAAATCTGAAAATGATTTAAATGGAAATTCTGGGTGCTACATAAAGTCTATAACTCCTAACCTAGAATTTATCGTAGCGTAGTATTTAAACAACCAGTCCATCCCTAAGATCCCGTCAGACCCCTTCATGGCTAGTATAATCAAGTTCACATACATCTTTCGGTTACCCATTGTTATCACATCCCTCTGTATCGCCTGATTTGACTGCAATAAATCTTCGGTAGGTAACATAACACTATAACTACGGTCGGGCAGAACGTACTCTAGACTCCACTTAGACACAAACTCCAACGATAGAAGGGAAAGTGTTGCTCCCGTGTCAATCAAAGCATAGGCTGCTACATTACAAACCAAAACGGTACCTGAAACAACTGATGGCCAGGCAACTTCTTCATCCTCAATCAGAGCAAAGATCCTTGAAGCGCCGCCTAGTTGCCTGTTGCTTGGCCTAGGACAATCCCTTGCCTTATGACCCATTTTATCGCACATAAAGCATTGCCTGGAATATAACTTGCACTCCCCGAAGTGACATCTTTGACATGTAGAACATTGACGAGCTTGAGAAGCCACATGTGGTCGCTTGCCTTTGCCGTGGTCAGTCAGTGCTTCATTGGGCCTTTTGATGGCCCTTTGTTGTTGCGATTGCCATCCTTGACCTTACTGTGGCTGTACCTCTCATAAAAACTTCTTCGGCGGTTCTTTCTGTCGTTGAAGCTTCATCTCTATATAATCGAGTTCTAGGGCCTTGGCCACAACCCTGTGGTATGGCATGTCATCAACATGCCCAGTCTTTACCCCTTTGAAGATTTCCAACTTCAACCCTTGGACAAATTGGTACACCTTGTTCTTCTCTTTGCTAACCAAATGTCCTGCATAACGGGATAGGGCTTCAAATCTTCGTACATAGTTAGCCACAGATCTCGTTTGGCGTAATTGAGTAAATTCTGCCATTTTGTTGGCTCGAAATGTCCGGTTGAAGTACTTGTCGTAAAACACAGTCTTAAATCGCTCCCAGGTCATAATTCTTGCATTTGTTGTGGCCTTAACGGTATCCCACCAAAAGCTAGCATCCTTCTCCAGGTGGAATACTACCCACGTCACCTTCTCGGTTTCTTCCACATTCGCATAACCAAACATGTTCTCGATCTTTTGGATCCATTCCTCAATATAAGTGTGGTCCAAAGACTGTCCATCAAAAGTTGGGGGCCTAAGTCACCTGAATCTTTCCCCACCTTGGTCTTGTGGAGTATTATCTTGTCCATTTCCATTTCCATCTCTATTTAGTAAAATCCCCAGTTGTTCAGACTGCCAGTTCACCAGGTCCATCAACTGGCTAATCTATTAATCTCTTGGCTGTCTAGGTGCTCTCGGCATTTTGTCGTTCCTAGACACATCATAAGATAGAAAATAAATATCTAATAATGATTACTTAAACTTAAACACTTACAGTCGATCTAGAGTTGCCGTACGACGGTTTGTGCTAGCAGGCAGTCTACATAAACACTTTTAAAACCCAGGTGCTATGATACCGCAGTTGTGACGGCCCCCTTGCCCCCGGCCAGAGGCAGAGTAGGGCCGTCACGGTCTTGCCACGACATTTCTCTAACTTATACTTTCCATAATGACATAAAATTTTTGACTTCTATAAAAACTTTAACCTGGATTTTAATATGTTTAAATCCTTCTTAAAACACATAAAAACATCTACGAATACGTTTGGAAAATACCTAAAAACATTGGATTGAACATGTTGAAAAATTTACTATTTTAATCAAGGGAGAGAGTTCCCGGTCAACACCTACAACGTTCGGTCGACACGTTGATCCATCCTTCACCCTGGGGTTGACACTTGTATAAACCAGTTGACACTTCAATTCTCTCTGTCCGAGATAGTCGATCCATGGGGTCGACATTCCCATCTATTTTAGACTACTGGTCGACACTTCTATACACAGGTCGACACCTGACTACACAGGTCAACACCTTATTCCTCTCTGTTCTAGTAGGTCGACACCTACAGAGTTTGGTCGACCCCCTTACATGCAGGTCGACACTTTGTACTTATCTTTACAGTAAATGGTCGACACTTTCTTGCACAGGTTGACACTTCATTTACCTCTGTTGGCGACGGTCGATCCATGGGGTTGACACATGCAAGGTTTGGTCGACACTTTAGCATGTAGGCCGACACTTTGCTTACTAGTAACATAACTTGAAACTCCTAATAACACTTTATACATCCCTCATCAAAATTCATCTTCATTAGGCTATATCCCCAATGAAAATCATTTTTAAATACTCGCCATTTTTACTCAAAATGTGACTCCCATCATAATTTGCAAAATCCAAGAGAAGACTCATGGCAGAAGCTTAACATGGCATGATGGAAATCCCATGTATTAGAACACTATTCAAAATATATGTATCCCAAGCATTTTAGTATTTTCAAAACAAAATCAATTTCTACCTAACCTTTACAACCAAAACGTAACTTAGTGCTTGGAGTACCATCCACGAGTCATAATAGCCATGCCAAACACCTTCTGGCCATCACGAGCCCCGTCCATCAACCGACCTATGCATTGATTTCCAGAGGACACTCCTCTCTTGCAATATCGTCACCTATATCATAAGATTTAAACTGTAATTCTAATGCTTAGTAAGTGATGCACTAACATAAACATTTACATGAATGCATATACACGAATGCATGATTTCGTAAAACATGTTCGTTTTAATTTCTTTAACATTACATAACATGGGAAAATGGGGGCGTCTTCGTGGGAGTAGGCATAAGCATCACCCCATCTACCCCGTAGACCACATAACATGCCATAAGTTGTCATTTACTTAAAATTGGGTGCCATTCACTTTTCATGACATGCCTTATGCCATACTCGGCCACTACCCGCACTTAGCCATTTACATACATTACATATTCTCATTCTTCTTTACTTAAAACGTGCATGTAAAACATTCGATGTGCCACTTTAGGAAAAACATGATGCATGAGGGAGATCACATATAATACAAACATAAATCCTCAATGATGTTTAAATAAACATACATATCTCAAAAAGAAAAACATATCACTTAACGACTTCTAACGTTCTATCATTATCCAATTCGCGCAAACCTCAAACAATTCATTGTAATTATCAAAACATCATTGTAATTCTAGCATCCTAATATCATTAGAATGTAGGGCCTTAAGGGCCAAAAACATAACACCCACTTACCTCGGGTCCTTAACGTTTTTTGTTCACTTCCCCGTCGAGTAATCGAACCTAAAATAACAACCATCAAAATCACCATTAAACCTTCAATTTAAACATTTCTACAGTTGAATTTTATTAACTAAACGCCTATTGAAATTCCAAAACCTAACATATGTTCCTCAATTCTAATCATAATATCAATACTTGACGTTCATAACAACCCTTTAAGCCACATTCCTCAAATCTTTGTGCACTCTTCTTTCACACCAAACAATCCACAACTTTCTCAACCAATCTCTATATATTTAAGCACTAGAATCAACTATTCGCTAAAGGAGAGGGTTGCCTTACCTTCAAAGTTCCAAGGAATGGTGAAACTTGGCCACTTGAGAGAGAGCAAGAGGAAATTCTGGAAACCTTAAGCAAAACACATAAAAGCTTTATGAAAATCATTTTAAATCCAACCTTAATTTGAAATGCATCCATAATTAACCTTAATATTACCTTAAGATCTTCAAGAAGAGGAAAGAACAAGAGAGAAATGGCGTGAGGAGGGAAAATGGACGAAATCTACGTGGGAGGGGGGAGAAATCTGAAGAGGGAAAGAAAATGAGAAGGAGAAGCCTAAGGGAGAGGTTTTACGTTAAGGAAGGAAGGGAGAGAGAGAATTGAGGTGTTTAGGTGTTAATATAATGGTAGCTTGTAGGAGAAGATTCAATTTTCACCTCCTTTCAATGTCCAATTTGTCATTTCTTTCATTCCAACCATCTAGTTACCCCTTAGTTACCTCAATCCATTAATTTACTTCCCAAAATCTCGTTTCTAAAATTTCTAAAACGAAATCCTAAATTTATAATGTAAAAATCCCAGATGTTACAAAAAGAATTCTTTCCTTCAGCCTTATCAAATGTCTTATTCTACTGGAGTTGCTTAGGTGTGACTTTAGGGGGAATTCTGGGGGTAAACTTTGTAGGGAAGTTGGCTTTTCTTTTCCTATCCAGTTGTCAGTCAATTTTAATAGCCATGGGAACTATTGAATCTAATGTCTCTGTGAGGTGTAGTTCAACTGGATCTCATATGTCTCTATTCAATCCTTGAATGAATCTAGCAATAACTTACTCTTCAAGTTCTTCTATATCTACACGTATCCTAAGAGTTTCAAATTCAGTAAGGTAATCCTCAACGGACCAACTTCCTTGTCGTAGGTTTTGGATTTAAAGGACTACATCTTGTCGGTAATAGCTAGGTATGAACCTCTTAGTCATGAGTGACTTCATTACCCTTCACGTGGAAATGGAATCATCTTATATCCATCGTCTTTAGAGCTTAATGTTGGACCATCAGAGGGCAGCACATCTTGTAAGCTTTATGGATACTAGTTGAATTGTCACTTTATCGAAGTACTCGTTATAGTCGAAAACCTTTGATAACTTATCAATCCATGCTAGGATGCTATCTCCATCACATGTCCCATCAAAGGGTGGTACATGTAGTTTGACAGTCCTAAGGTCCTCGTAATCTTTTCTTCGAATAGGGCAAAAATTATTTTCTTCGTCGATGGTCCATTCATCCTATTCATCAAAATTTTGGTACCTTCTCCTAGAGGGCTCATGTCTATCTTCATCCGAGGTAGAATCTAATCCTTGGAATTGTCTCCTAGGATGTTCGGGTCAGACTCTTAGTGGGGCCTCTTGGAAGGGTTCTCTAGAATTTCTCTTGTTGAGTGATTCCATGATGTGTTTCATGTCAAGGCTTAATTCTCTAAATTGTTGGCCTAGATTACCTACTTCTCCACTAACATCATTTAATTGCTCTTGCATTCTAAACTGTCCTTCTTGAGGGACGTAAGTCTTGGGTTGGGGAATGCCTTTCCCCTGGTTTGGTTCTTGACCTTAGTCCATGGTAGGTTCACATGTGAGTACACTTTTAGTTTTCATGTTTTTTTCTATTTCTTTTTACTAAATGTTATGAAGGATTTAATTAGGTTAAAGTGATCTTAGGGTATTAGAAAAAGAGATTACTCCCAACTAAAAATTCTAACCTAGAGCGTCTAAGGTTTGCCCAAAATCTTTGGGTCGCGTTTTGAAGGCTCAAATGATCGATCTTGGAAGCTAAAAAGGCTTGTCATGGCCTAAACTAGGTGACTCTTCTAGATCACTTTGAGATCTTTTCTTTGATAGATTACGGGCATGTTTTTGACACCTATAGCAAAAGTTATGGTCTTTTTAAGTTGGAGAGGTGAAATTCACTATCAACAGTTTGTGAATATAGCATAAAAGTTAGTAGTCTTAGCGATTGCATTAAACCGATCATGCATGCATGGATTTAATTTTAGTGCACATATCATACATCCAATTAGCATGATTTTAAGTTTAGTTTTCAAAACATCAGATGAAATTGATACAAAGCAATACCAAAAAAGTAGACAATTTTAGATTATGCACTTTACTTGCTTTTACTTCTTTTACCACTTTACTTTACCAATGCATTTCAAACAAGAAGAGAACATGCTTTAGCAAAGCTATTAAATATACAACCCTATTATGCATGCTACTAAGTTCACATGTAATGAGTAACACTTATTAATTCACATAGGTTCCCGATTTTAACACAACCATAACAGAACAGATTTAATACTTCAGTTTGTTCTCAGTTTTATCAAGGTAACGTTCCAAATTTTCATGCCATGCTTGAACAAGTTAAATTATCATACATGTGTAGACTTTAGCAAGAAAATAAAGTAGTAAAAACATATTCAAGGTGTAATAAACTAGAAAAATTTCAGATTTTAAATCTAATTTATGAAATTTTTAATTTAATCTCGGTTGGAATTTCGAGAAATATTTTAACGGGTAAATTAAATTATAAAACTCCGAGTCTAGTTTTAGTGACGGTTTTTGAAATTTTAGAGTCAGAAGGACACAAATTTGACAAAATTTTGAACGGTTAAGGCACATAGGGGCATTTTGGTAACTTTTAACGATTTAAATTATAGTTTTGTTTTAGTTAATTTTTTTTTATGTTTTTTTTTTAAAACAACCGAATGGCTTCGAAATGAAGCCATTCGGCTATTTATCAAACGAGAGAGAGAGTGAGAGTAAGCGACTGAGAGGAAGAGCAGGAACCAGGAGGAGGCGTTGACAATCAACTGCCGTGAGTGGGAAGCCGGCGCGCAAGGTACTTCGGCTAACTGTGGCTAGCTGGTGGCTTGATGTTCTGGGCCAAAATTTTGACCGAGAAACAGGTAACCTTCCACTGTTTATCTTCAGTTTTTGTGACCGATTGTGGTCGGTATGCCCTGAGCTAGACTTCCGAAGTCCGAGCGTGTAACCAGGACGTCTGGAAGGGGGCCTCAATCGTGTTTAACTGTTGATTTGGCCTAGTGCTCGGGTTGCAAGGAAAAACTCAAAATTTTGTTGACTGTGGGGTTCAGGTTTTGAGTCTGAAATAACTGGTTTTGTTCTGATTACGCTTAGTTGGTTGAAATGTGGATGTTTGGTAAAGAGATTTGTAGAAATCGGGTGGATGACGGAATTTGGTTTATTTGTGTAAAAACAGATCGGTTTTTAGCCATTTTGGCTTGGCTTTGGTTAATCGTACTCAATTCTGTTTTTGTGGGTTAAATTAGGTTGTCAGAGGGACGTATGGCCGCTTGAATCGTTCGATTCTGATATCCGACGCAAACGTTATGCACGTTGGAAGTTTATGTCGGATTTTTGTCCAAGTCAAATTAGTGAGCGTTTTTCGTAGAATTACGACGTGTGATAGTGGCATGGCTGTTTTTGGTACGTAAAATTGATTTTGAGTGAGTTTTGATTAAGGAGAAGCAAAAATGTGAAATTGAATAAAAAGGAGCAGATTCGGTTTCGGGGTTTTTGCACCTAGCTACGGCTTACCATTTTGAAATCCATCTTAGTATGTTAAACTAGGTTTCTAAGGGAACATTTAGTCTCTTGAATCGTTTGATTCCGTTGAGGGACTCAAAAGTTATGCGCGTCCGAACTTTAGGCTGGTTTTAGGTCGAACCAACTTGGTGACCAGTTTTAGTTGGAATTTCATGAGTGTAGTTAAAGAATGTCATTTTAAATTGTTTGGTGAGTTTTGAAGTAAAGATTGATGAGTGAATTGTTTGGATTTTAGGTTGAGGCATTTTTGGCAAAGCTGTGCGTCGAGCAAGCTTAGGACGCCAGGTAAGTAGTGCATGCATGCGTTTTGCCCAAGTGGGCCTACACTATAGAACTTTAGGGTTTATGTGAATGATTGTTGTGTGCGTGCGTATTGTTTGACATGCATCATTTTTTTAAAACCAGAACGAAAATGATTTTGAGCATGTTTTGAGTATGTGGTGAAATGCGTGACAGTTGTACCGCAGATCCTACTAGTGTGTGAGCCGGTGCGTAACCAACCACGGATTTCACTCGAGGAGTGGGCCGGTTGGGCCGTCACGCGGCGTGAATGTGTTGACGGTGAGGGTGATGGGCAATGGTACTGCGGATCCTATTAGCGTGTGGGCCGGTGCAATACCAGTTACGGATTCTATTCCGGGAGTGGGCCCACTGGGCTGTCGCGAAACGTGTGTATTTGGCAACTGTGGCCCCATGCTGGGGAGGCTGGGATGGGGGCGACGTGTCAGGGTGTAGTGTGGCGCGAGGTACACTCTCACCTTGATGTGGTTGCTGGGTGGTGATGCGTGTGTGTAGCTTGTGGGTCTCGTTGCTGGGGAGTTCGGGACGGTGGCAGCGTGTTAGGATGTAGGGTAGCGTTAGGTTCCTCGTTACCCTGGTGCGGTTACACTACACGTCACAGATGTGACAACATGAGTGTGAGTGTAGAGACTGCATGTGATAGGATTGCATTGTCGGCTTTTACTTTCATATTATACTACTTACTGAGCGTTAGACTTACGTTGTGTGTTCTATGGTGTAGGTGCTGACGATATTGCTGGTGAGCCTCGAGAGCCTAGTCCTGAGGCATAAGACGGTTGGCGGCGTGTGACCGAGGCACTGGTTGGCGGATTCTGTTAAGGCGACTCGACCCGTGGTGGTGGCAAGTGATGGTGAGATTCGTGGGTTGTTATTTTGTGTCGGGTATTTATGTGGATAAAGGAGTTCGTATAGACGTTGGTTGTACAGGATGGTATAGAGTGGTTGTAGTATTTTGGGGATGCGTACCTACTTTTATATGTTAGATATGATATTGCTCTATACTGTGGACTTTCTTTATTTGTATTTGATAGAATTTCATTGTCTTTAAACTCTGATTTTGTTACGGAGATTCTCTGGATGGTTGATAGATAAATACTGTTAGTTTTTGGTGAACTGTGTGCAGGGTTTAAATTTTGGGATAGCCAGTTTTTAGGCGTTACTCTGCCAAAATTTCGGGAGAGAGGTAGGGAGTCGAAAGGATATGGAATAGGTCGGTATGAGTACAGTGAATGTTAGAGAAGTGTAGATGAGCGTGGGAGTGCGGCGTGATCGCAGGTGCGCGGGGCACGCGGCCCTGTGGGTGTTCACGGGTCGTGCGGCACCGGGTGAAGACGTGCGTGCGAACAGCTGTACAGAGGCAGGGTGGTGGGGCACACGGCGCTGTGAGCCCGTACGTGACGCGGTGATGTTGAGTTGGCACGCGCGGCACCGTGAGGGTGTGCGCGGGGCATCAAAGTGGGGACGCGAGTGTGCGTCACCGATTTTGGTTAGTTCGAGGGGTATGTTGGACTCTTTCCTAGGATTTCGAGTCTTGTAGGTTTATTTTAAACCTATTTTAAATTATTTTCTTTTCCGCTGCGTATTTTTATATTGAGGATTTCGTGTTCCCTCTTTGGGGCGTGAGTTGTTTTCGAATTGAGTCGAAAATTTTTCACACTCACAAATATTCTTTTGAAAATGATTTGAAAACAAAAGTACTATTAAACTGAGTGAGTTGTGTCAAGTTTTGGTGTGTCATAGTGTGTATATGTAGACGTACTGTACCGCACCGAGAACGTGGGTTTTTCTCGGGGTGTTACACAAGGAGTCTTACTAATCGGTCCAAAAGTTGGCGCAGATCGAATGTCCCAAATGAGTACCAACCGGCCATTTTGCATTTTCTGCATAACATCAACCAACCGTGAGAAATCCGTTCAAACAGCAAGCCAATCACTTTATTTAGAGCTTATACTAGAATACTTATGAAGCGAACATGCTTTGTTGAGGGCTAGAAAAGGGAAGCGGTATAGAAAAAGTAGCGATCCCGAAATGGAAACAAAAAACAGCTAGTACACTATTAGTTAGAGAATGTTTAACTAAAAGAAGAAGCAACTTGCAGCACGAAAATTGTGAAGAATGAAAGCTAAGAACTAGTGCTCAAGTTTAGTCACATCTGAATAAACATGCTAGTGATGCTCTTGTAATGCCCCTTAATTGGGTCGTTACTAACTTGACTTCTTGTGTTACTTTGTAAGAAAATTCTTTGGAAATACCGTATATTTTCAAAAGGATTTAAAACGTGTAAATTTCTTTATAAATATCTTCATAGTAATGCGTATGAAATTTCATTAAAATATTTTTTTTTCAAGCTACAGTACAGGTGAATAGTGCCTCACACTGTTCACGTGTGCCTAGGACGTGGGGCGATGAAACGCCCTAATGGGGCGTTATATCCACCCCCAAGTGTGGGCGATGCGCCACCCCACTACGGCATTGTATCGCCCTCCTCTGGTGGGGTAATGCCCTTCTTCTTGTTCTCTCCCTTCATTCTTATCCCCTTTTTGCCCAATCTGTAATAACATACCTACCCCAATTTGTATAATCATGACTTAAAACATAACCGTTTAAGAACATAACATTTCACCCCCAAAACTTTAAAAGGCTTGTAAGAACGAATAAATACACGTGGCGGAACATCTTAAAACTTATGAAAACCGTTATATCCCAAAACATCCTTTTCAAAACATATTAAATTCTAAGCAGTTCCAGTATTCATAAAAAACATAAAGAAAATCCAACTACAAAGTCTAATTTTTTTACATCAAAGTTAGAAACTTCACCTACGGGTCAAAATATTACCTGACTGCCACCAAACACACCCCACGAGCTCGTCCCCCCAACCGTACCTAATCATAATCTCGAGGCACGTAGTCCTTACCTTGGAGTTCTTCACATATATCACAAGGTTCAAACTATAAGCCTAATGCATAGTAAGCGGGTGCAATGGAATAAATGCTCATACATGCATGATCATAAAAACTAGTACATCCTTTACTTTACTTATCACTTGACATGAGTTAAAGGGGACTTAAGTGGAGGAGTAGGCACATATATAGAGGTTCTTTGGCTAGGACAAGTTTTACATGGTTCCAGAGAAGGACAAATAACAGGGGTGCTTTGTTTTACATAATCCCATAGAAGGATAAAACATATAGTCATACTAACCTTGTCCCTTAGTTAACCATTTCCATACATTACATATTATTGTCTTTCTTATATGAAACATGTACATAAAATATTTTTTATGCTTTCCTTAAACATGATGCGTGATCCACGAGTATGCACATGTATCAAAACGTAACATAGCCCAAACATAACAAATCATCAAAACATAAAGGAACATAACTCGGGACATTAGGCTAAACTTGGACACTTGACATTTCTTACGACTTAACTACCCGTGACACATACCCCATCACAATACACAACTTCTAAACAAGATTTATATCTCCTAGTGCCCTTGCAATATAAGGCTGACCCTACTCGCCCACTTACCTCAGTTCCTTAGCAATTTACGCAAGCTTGTTTGTCCTTGTTCTGTGAAATCAACCTAAAACACGTACGTTTAACGTAATTAGCAATACATCGATTGAACCAACATGTTACCCATCAATCATAATAAGTCCAATGATTCTCATGCAATAGCTTAAACTCAACAATAACCAAAGGATTTATACATTAAAACTAAATCTCAAAATCCCACCCGAATTTTGGCTAAACTTCAAACGTGCATAATTCACCCAATCCTTAATGAAATCCAACAATTCAAAAGCCAACATCTAGCTTAAAGAGTCTAGTTTAACATGGTATCATTTATTTATAAACAACCAAGAACAATCAATGGCAAAAAAACAAACAACTGACCTGTCCTGTATTTTGGCCATAAATTTTTATCCAAATTCAAACATCTATAACTCTTCCTATACTCTACCAAATTCATTGATTCAAATTGGCATGAAATCCTTAAAGAACCCAGTTTAACATGTCGAAACGCATTTATCAAAAGCCAAACACAATAAATGACAGAAATTTGAAATCACAGCTACTTTGTAAACCCAATCCGGATTTCTGCTTAAACTTTGAAAATCCATAACTATTTGTATACATAACTAAATCAAAAAATTCCAAAACCAAGAGTTCATTTGAGGAATATATTTTAACTTACTAAAACATTATTTCAATTGGAAATCAATTACTTGGGTCGAAAGCCATAAAATTGACCATTCATCAATTCACTATATTTTACAATTCCAATTATGATTAAGACCTAACATTGATATTTAGAAACTTAAAAGCACTAGAGTTACGCAACCATTTCTCATTTTCGTGCATTGCATTCACAAATCATCAAACATCCAACATTTCCACAAAACCCTTAGCCACACTTAGCACTCTTAAGCCCTAACTCGAAAGTACAAATAGGGAAAGCAAACCCTTACCGTAGAATCCCTGAGAGAAGAGAAGAGGGTTGCTGCCCGTGTTGATGAACGACCGAGATGGAGAGGGAAGAGGAAGGATTGTCGTGGGAGTCTCGTTGAGGGAGGAAGAGAATCGGCTGACATGAAGAAGAAAGGAGAAAATGGGGAATCGTCTGTGAGGAGGAAGAACAAGGATAGAGGGAGAAAGATGCTTGGCTGGAGATGAAAATATGAGAGAGAGAGAGAGAGAGAGTGAGTGAGATGATGGAATGAACCAAGAGAAGAGAAAATGAGGACAGAATTGGGGGGGGGGGGGGGTGTAGAATCCCTGAGAGAAGAGAAGAGGGTTGTTGCCCGTGTTGATGAAAGACTGAGAGGGAGAGGGAGAGGGAAGAGGAAGGATCGCCGTGTGAGTCTCGTTGAGGGAGGAGGAGAACCCGCTAGCATGAAGAAGAAAGGAGAAAATGGGGAATCGTCCGTGAGGAGGAAGAACAAGGATGGAGGGAGAGAGATGCTTGGCTGGAGATGAAAATAAGAGAGAGAGAGAGAGAGAGTGTGAGTCAGAGTGAGCTGATGGAATGAACCAAGAGAAGAGAAACTGAGAAGAGAATTGGAAGAGCGGGGGATTGGATTTGTTTGGTAATGAGGATTGTGGTAGCTTCCTCAATAAGCTTTGCAATTTAATCCTCAACTTCCGCTTAATTCGAATTGTTAACCTATAACCGTACACCTTTAATTTCCCAAATCGGGTATCCTATTTTCTCGACTTTAAGATTTTTGGTTTTCAACTCAATTTTCTTTTATTTAGTAATCTCCAGAAGTTTCCAGGAATTCTATGCACCTATGTTGAAATGTTCGAAAAAATCTCGGGTCTTACATCCTACCCTCCTTAAACAAAATTTTGTCCTCAAAATTTGCTTATCAAGTAGCTTCTGACATTGGCACAACATATTCTTTGTCGCACGTCCAAACTCATTGCAAAAAGTATATCTCACGTCCTTAGTTTCTTCACTTTGTTGTGACTGACTATATTCCAGAACTTTAGTGGCTCTTCCTTTACAATTTTAACCTTATGGTTCTCCAAACAATGATTCCTTAGCCACTTACTTTAAAACTTAGTCCTTCAAGGATTTCTTAACATTAATTTAACCAACTAAATCTCAACTTTCAAAATCATCTAATCTAACTCCATTTCTATATCCCCTTGAGTAAAATTTGTTTAAGTTCTCAAGTTCCTAATTCACCACCCTCATGTCCTTTACTTCTATATATGTCCTTGAAATTTTTGGACTAATAAAATCAAATTTCACTCACTTCCTTGGGTGGCTTGGCCAGTTTGTTAGCTACTCATACAATTCACCACCTAACCTCCTAAATGTTAAGATTCATTAACCATTCCTCAAGGTGGCCTCTAAAATCTCCAACACTAAATACATAGGAAGCCACTCATCATCTCAAATCCTTTGTTTAATCTACCTAGTCTTTCCACTATCCGGATAGTAAACCTACCTAAAATCCAAGTGTATAAGTCCATCCCTCCATACTCCCATACCAAATCATCAAAATCTGTTTATTAATTATCTCTCCCAGTACATCCTCGAACCTATTTCTCATAACTACGCCCACTGCACTCAATTTATCCAACTTTAACCTCGATTATCCACAATTACTATCAAATCCCTAGGTCAGAGTTTAAATCACTCTTGACTATTTGCCTTAACTTTAAATCACTCACGCATTCATCGGGTTCAACTTCGCTAATTAGAAGTTGGACCTTTTGAAATTTCTCAACTTAGCCCCACTTCTAGGTTCACTTGAACGATCTTCATGTAAATCCTTGTTCTCCTTATTTGATATCCTCAAAATTCCTAAAATCAATCAATGCTAAATACTCAAGGGCTAAATTTCCTATCTTAACCCTCCATTTAACCTAACAATTCCCTTCATTTTCCCCGAACACCACATATGCTTACTCCATCTAGTTCTCAAATCCTCAACACTAAAAAAAATTGATTTCCAAAAAAGGCTCCTGGTTACTAACTAGTCTACCCTATTTTGTTTATCTAAATTCACATTCTGAACATTTCCTTTGGCTCTAGTCAAAGATTCGTCCTACGATCTTCTTGTTTGCAAACTTCTTGTCAGATGAATTCATGCCCTCGATCGAAATATCCGTAAATTTTTAAATCCTCAAATTTAATTTCCTACACTATCTCGCAGAACATATTCTAACATTTTCTATTTTAGCATCTTAGATATACCTCACATTACAGTTTGTGGCATTGTATCTCCTGAGTCGATGAGATTGAAGACTCTCGGTGTTACCCCCTTTCTTGGTGTTGGGTAGTCCTTGATTAGGTGACCCGACTCTTTGCAATTGAAACACCTTCCTTCATTCTTTGTCGGGCCGTCCATTGAGATATGACCCTTTTCATTACAGCTAGTCTACCCTGTTTTATTCATCTCAATTCACATTCTGAACATTTCCTTTGGCTCTAGTCAAAGATTCGTCCTACGATCTTCTTGTTTGCAAACTTCTTGTCAGATGAATTCACGCCCTCGAACAAAATCTCCCCAAATTTTTAAATCCTCAAATTTAATTTCCTACACTATCTCGCAGAACGTATTCTAACATTTTCTATTTTAGCATCTTAGATATACCTTACGTTACGGTTTGTGGCATTGTATCTCCTGAGTCGATGAGATTGAAGACTCTCGGTGTTACCCTTGTAGGGCCCCTTTCTTGGTGTTGGGTAGTCCTTGATTAGGTGACCCAACTCTTTGCAATTGAAACACCTTCCTTCATTCTTCTTCAGGTCATCCATGGAGATATGACCCTTTTCATTACAGCTAAAACATCGGCTCAATCCTGCCATACACTTACCCACATGAAATTTCTTACATATCGGGCACTGAGGAAACTGCACATATCCTTGTTGATAACCATAACTCATCTAACATTTTAAAGGATTCAAACCAAGTGGTTTTAAAGCCAATGTGACCCCACTCAACCCGTTCATTATCCAAAGTTTGGGCTATGGCTCAAATGCATTATACCAATCTTCAAAATTTATAACTAAAGTTATACACATCAAAACGCTTCGATTTCAGAGCTCGTAGTTTCCTTAAAGTATTCATTTTATCATACCATAGCTTTTCGAATGACAATCGATAACTCAGACCCAAACATCAGAACCGAAGCATGCTCATAACTTCATAGTTTTGTACCATTAAATTTCTATCTCAAGCATTTGTCAATCCATTCTGTTTCCAATTCAATCACAATTAAACTCCAACATCAATCATCTTGAAGCTTAGAATACAATGATTAGCATCCACCTCCAAAATTTTTCATACAGTGCACCATCCGCCATCAACCCTCTCAGAGCTCAACCAAACAATAGCACAACCAATTACCCAACATTTTCATCCAAAACGACAATATATCCATCTCTCTCAAATCTCCACTCTATTCCTCAAAATAAATTCACTATTATCCTTTTTCACCACATTATATAAATTCTGAAATTTTTGTCATAGTTCCTGTCGCGACCATGGGAGGCGCCTCCGGGTTCCCGAGCCGCCAACAAATTTGCTGTGCTCCTTTTACCCATTTTACCCCAAAACTTTATTTTGAAAACATTTGAAAATACACAGCGGAAGATAAATTAGAAACATTTAAAAATGGAACGATGAAACCGTCGTACGAAACCGAGCGCGAAAGTGAGGACCAAATTTTTTTTTTTTTTTAAATGGAAAGCATCACCACTGGCTGTCAGCCGGACAGCCCTATCGTGAGCGTCGGCGTCGGCGTCGGCACCGGCGCCGGGCACCTGCGCTAGCCATCTGTGTCGGCCATCGGTGCCGAGAGCGCACAATGTCACGCACCCACCTAACAACCGGCACTGCGAACCCCGCTTGTGAGCCATCCTCGACGCAGCACACCCCAGGTGCACGTCACCCGGCGTCGCACACCGGCCTATACGTTGTGCACCTTGTTAGCGCTACTCGACGCCGAGCGCCCTGAGAGCTCACGTCACTCGGCAATGTATCGCCCCCGAGAGGGGATGCATCGCCCCTGGGGCGATTTGCATCGTCCCCAACCAACGCCCCACTGGGGGCGATGTAACTCCCCCATTGGGGCGTTGTGCACCGCTCGCCGAGCGTTGCAACGCCCCTCCAAGGCGTTGTAACGCCCCCACTGAGGCGTTACGCACCAGCTAGCCAGAGAGGGGGGCGATGCAATGCCCCCTTCCCATCGCCCCCTTCCCTGGGCGATGCAGCGTCCCCCGACGCACGACGACACGTCGTTTTTGTCAAATTTTTAGCAGAGTAACGCATAAAAATTCTCCCCCCCAAACCTAAAAATCAAACCAAAAAACAACACAGTATAACACCTCTCGACAAAATCCTCCGTTTACATTTTTTAAACACTCTTCAAATCCATCAGACCACATTCTCAACAAAACCATCAAACCAAGATTCGAGTTTTAAAAATATATCTTTTTTGTCAAACAATTAACAATGAAATTCACTATATAACAAAACCTATACATGCAATCCATCAAGAGAGGTCACCCAAAATACAAAAGATCCTTAAAACAGTCACTCATAACCCCTACCATACCATTCCACTGCCCACAGGTCGGGTCGCCCCAACACAATTTACCAAACCGATGTCCTGGGTCGTGCGCCGCCAACTACTCTCTTGCTACCCATAGCTAGGCTCCTGGTACTCACTTCCTGCTCGTCTACACGTACACCACATAACACAAAGTAAGCCTAATACTGAGTAAGTAGTGTGAAATGAAATGTAAAAACTATCGATGCAATCCTATCACATGCAATCTCTACACTCTCACTCATGTTATGGTTTTCTGTTATCGTTCCGTACGATCCTCAGACTGAGTTGGGAAGCGCATCAGATTTTCCAAGTCGATTTTCTGTCTACGTCGAAGGGTGAATCACTTCCTTGTAGGCCACATTATGCAACCGCCCCAAGTAGTTGGTCCTTACGCCACACCGCCCCTGACACGTCGCCACCACCCCAGCTCAACCAGCGACGGGGCCCAAGAGCTGCACACGAATCTCATGTAAACGATCCTCATACTGAGTTGGGTAGCGGATCAAGTTTCCCAAGTTGATTCTCTATCTACGTCGAAGGTCGAATCACTTCCTTCGAGGCCACGTAACCATTATCTTTACTGTTCACATGTCACACTACTCACTCGTGCTTAAAACCATGCTTAAATTCATTTTCGTTGCATTTTTCAAAACATGATGTATGACTGAAACAAAACATACAAAACATGAAACACATGCAAATCACCCCTACCGTCCCGTGGTGTAGGCCTATAAGAGCAACACACATGCAAACACTACCTATTTGGCGTCCTTAGCTTTTGTGGTGATCAACCTCTATCCAACACTCGGGCTCAACCTATCACATAACCACTTCACATCAACAACCTATTCCACAATCATTCTACGTGCTAAACTATGATTACAAACTAAACTTGTCAAAAACTAACTAAATCGATAACTAACACGATTTGGCCATATTATAACCTAACTTTAAATACGCATAACGTTTCCTATGATTATCGGAATCACTCGATTTTAGCGGCTAAACGATACTCAAGGAACTAATTTAAACATACTAAAAGGGTTTTTAAAATGACTAACCACAGCTAGGTGAAGAACACCAAAAACAGAATCTATTTTTGGTCTAAAATTCCACGATTTTTGTTTTCAACTCAAACTCTACCAAATCCCCATCCTCTCAACCATATTCTAACCTATCTAACACATTCAAGCATAATTTGAGGGTTTCAAATTTGAAAACCTAAAAACACGGGTTGAATTCACCAGCTGTCCCAATTGTTTTGGAAATGCCCCGGGAACCTAACTCGATTCCCAGTACGTTCACTGTTCCAATACCAACTCTTCACATCCCTCGGTCCACCTTGGACTGGTTTGACACTTACTACTTATTTCATTCGCATCGTAAAACTTGTGTAAAATTTTAAAACTTTTATTACTCGACCTAAAACAACATTTTTTGAAAAGATTTTTTTTAAACGGCATTGCAACGGAAAAATCGATAAAAATCAGTTCGCACAACACTTTATTTTATTTCACATAGAACGGAGACAACCGTTTGACACCTGTATGCGGCGGTCGACACTTGAGTCGTCTCGTGTTTTTCATCGGTCGACACCGGGATCACCGGTCGACAATACATTTCTCTCGGGTCTTTTCGTCGGTCAACACCGGGAACACCGGCCGACACTTCTACGTTCAAGTCAGAGAGGGGTCGACACTTGCTTCTATAGGTCGACACCTTGATCCTCTCTGTCTGCCCAGGTCGATTCTCCCGGTCGACACCGTTGCCATTTTTACACTGTCTGGTCCACACCTATAACCATGGGTCGATGCTTACTTCGGCTCTGCCCATGCCGGGCGAACCTTGCGGTTGAGGGTCTCCTCCTATTTTTCACTGACCGGTCGACACTAGTCGACTTCAGTCGACACCTTGCACCAGTATGCAAAAAAAACAGTAGTTCAGAGAAAACATAAGATGAAAATCCCACGATTAAATCCATAATGTACAGACCAATATTCTAAAACACAATTCTTTCAAATAAATTCAAAATAAAACATAATCCCTACTCTCATCCCGACTGACACCATACCATACAATCCTAAATATCTCCTCGGTCGAGTCGCCCCAACAACGGCCTGCACCGGCATGCAGCGTACGCCTCCAACCCCATCCTAGGCATGTTCGTTGCCTAGCAACTCATCAGAAAGCTCGTCGTTACCTACACCACAGAACACAAAACGTAAGCGTAATGCTTAGCAAGTATGGAGCATGAAGTAAAATCAATGCACAACTTACCCCTAATACATGTAGTTTCTACACTTTGTTTCGTTTTCATTTTCATATTTATCATCTTTCACTTTCACGTGTGAGTTAAGTAGGCGCACATCCAGCTCCACTGAGCACAGCCACACCATGACCCACGGAGCAAGATTGGAGGCAGACATCGTGATCACACACGGGACGGCCACACCAAATCTCCTCCCAACATCGATCATAGAACCATCTAGTGCCTTCTCACTAGAACGTTAACGACAAGGCGTTCACAGACCATGTCATCTTACGTACATTCATCCATGGGAACCCCCAGTGCTTTCTCACTAGCACGTTAACGACGAGGCGTTCATCCATGCGTGGAATCTTTTCTTCTATAATTACATTTCATTTGCACAATAATTCTGCACAATTTCTTACCAACTTCGAAAATTCATAACTTCTCTAATACTTGTCCGAACTAGACAATACAAAGTACTATGGGTTCCTGAGAATGTCTAGTTTCCTATGGTCTCATCCATTTCCTAATTGGACATTCGCAACTTAGCATAACTTGGCTGAACGGATACTGCTCCACAATTTGAGCGTTTGGATATCCCAACGCTAAATCTTCCTCATCAAATTTCGTAACCCTCTTTTATTCCTAGATTAGGCATCAACATGTGGATCAAAATCGACTCTACATTCAATTTCTTCCTAGGTTTTCACCGAACCATCCGATACCCTAGCTACCTCCGTTTTCATTGCTAAAACAACTAGCATACTAACTAGCTACCAAAAACTAACTAAAACTTACCGTAATATGAAGAAACGGAGAATGAATCGGTCGAACGTTGCCGGAAGCGGGTTGCCGATCGTCGCGTGGGAGAGGAGAAGAACAGGGAAAAAGTAAGAGACTTCTAGGAAGAAGAACACCGATGGTGTTCTTCTTCCTCAATTTTTTTATTTTTTTATTTTAATAATAATATTATCTAATTACTAAACTACCCTGCACTCTTAATCGTTTAGTAAATATTCCATACTATACAATTCTGGTTGCATTATGAAATTTTTCTCTCCTCCATTAGCATCAAAATAATCTTTTACTTAAGGGCAGAAATTCTCCGTTATTAATTCAGACCAAAATTCCACCGACAAAAATTACAGAAATTTGAAATAAATTCCAACGAAAAATTTCTGGGTGTTACATTGCACTCTCCTTACAAAAATTTTTTCCCCAAAATTTACTACCTAAATAACTCAGGATAACGTTCCATCATACCCTGTTGTCTTTCCCAAGTTGCCTCATCCACATTGTGGTTACACCACAATACCTTCACCAGGAGAATGTCCTTGTTGCATAATGTCTTCACTGCATAATCCAAAATCTCCACTAGCTTTTCCTCGTACGCTAAGATTGGTTGTACCTCAACCTCCTGCTGGACCACAACGTGCGATTGATCTTTAAGACACTTTCTTAGCATCGATACGTGGAAGACATTATGACTTTCTTCCATAAAAGCTGGTAGTTCTAGTTAGTAAGCAGCCCTTCCAATCCTCTTTGTGATCGGGAATGGTCCAATGTACCTTGGGCTCAATTTACCCTTCCTCCCAAACCTCATTACGCCTTTGAATGGTGAAACTTTCAGGAAAACTTCATCTGCTACTTCAAATTCCGATTCTCGTCTCCTTCCATCGGCATAGCTCTTTTGTCTACTTTGGACTGTCAATATCCGTTGCCGAGTAACATTGATCTTTTCCGTTGTTTGATGCATAATTTCTAGATCAATCAAGCCGACTTCACCAATTTCATCCCAATAGAGGGGCGATCTGCACTTTCTTCCATATAAGGCTTCGTAAGGGGCCATACCTTTTGTAGCTTGATAGCTATTGTTGTACGAGAATTCCACCAAGGGCAAATACTTGCTCCATGAACCCTAGAACTCTATTACACAGGCTTGAAGCATATCTTCTAAAATCTTAATAGTCCGTTTAGATTGTCCGTCGGTCTTAGGATGAAAGGCTGTACTGAAATTCTGTCGCGTCCCCATGGTGAAAAGCTCGAGCGTATGAATTTATTCTCCAATAGTTCTCCCAACTACTTTTTCAACTTCTTCAATTAAGGGGGAGCCAACCTATAAGGGTTCTTCGATATTGGTTCCGCACCAGGATATGTGTCAATCACAAATTCGACTTCCCGGTCTGGGGGTAAACCAGGCAAATTGTCTAAGAACACATCAAGAGACTCACGAACTACCACAATATCATATGGTTTTGCCTTCACGCGAAATTGAGTATCTACAATTGTTGCGAGAAAACAAAAATGCTCACCCATTACTAATTTTCGAGCCTCGATGGGTGCCATCACGGATCGTCTCTCCACATTTTTCATAGCTTGCAATCAATGTTTCGCACCGCCTCGGGGTTGGAAATTAACGATTCCAACCCTGCAATCGATTGTTGCGTAGTGCCGAAACAACCAATCCATGCCCAATATAACGTCATAGCCAGTTATACCCATCACAAGTAAATGAGCAGGCATAATCCTAGTCTCCACCGATATGATGCTATCACGCACCACTTGATCGGAGTGCATGCATTCACCAGATGGTAGCCTCACTTCATATGTACACCCGGCGGGTTTAGCCCACAAATTTACTTTCACCACAAAAGCCGTAGCAATAAATGAGTGTGATGCTCCTGAATCTATCAACGTAAATGCGGGCACCGTATCGGCTAGTACCGTACCTGTAATAACAGTTGGTCGATCCTCACTCTCGGGCTCTATCATAGTAAAGATCCTGGATGTCATCTTGACCAGACCCTTCCTTGCTGTGGGGCAATCTCTGGATATGTGACCAGTCTTATTGCAGGTGAAATACCGGTTGACCCAGGGGCTTTGTGCAGTTCCGAGAAATATGACCAGCTTCATTGCAATTGTAGTACTTGCCTGCAAACTATTCGCACTCTCCCGGGTGGCTCTTCAAGCACTTCGAACACTGTGGGTACCTACTTTGCATTTGTGGCTTCTTTCCTCCCTTTGAATCATGTACTATGCAGTCTGGCCTCTTGGTTTCAGAAGAAGATCCTCCGCTGCTCGTCTGCGGTGTGATCTCCTTAAAGAACCTCCTGGTGGCCTCCCCTTACCTCACACACTTGGCTTTTGCTCCCTCCACTGCCAGTTCTTTAGCCATGACTCGTGCATACGATACTCCCTCAGTTCCAGAAATTTGTACACCTCTATATATCTTCGACTTCAGTTCTTGCACAAACTGCAGCACCTTTTCTTCTTCGTTACTCACCAATTGGCTTGTAAATCTAGACAACGACTCAAACTGTCTGACATATTCTGCTACTGGCCCAGTCTACTTTAACTGTAAGAGCTCCAATCTCTTTACAGCTTGGATTGTCCGATTGTAGTACTTGTCATATAACATCTCTTTAAACCTGTTCTAGGTCAAGTCCCTGGCAGCCATGGTGGTCTCTACTGTCTCCTACCAACTTTGTGTGTCGTTTGAGAGGTGAAATGTCACACATGTAACCATATTTGCTTCCTCCACATTGGCATACTTGAACATATTCTCAATGGTGTGGATCCATCTTTCTGCAGCTGTTGGATCTGTCATTTGCCCCTCAAACGTCGGAGGCTTCAATCTCCTGAACCTCTCTCCACTAGAGCCCGCTCCATGGCTCCCCTGTCACTAATTCAATAGCATTCCCAATTGTTGCACTGCCAGTCGACCAACTAGGTCAGTCGTCTAATTGTAGCCAAGCTATCATCATTATCTGGTCCTACCATCTCTCTCGGAACTCTAGGTTGTCTCGGTCGTTTATCCATTTCAGTAGATTCCTGTACGAGGTTAGCATAATCTAGCCTTGGTCACAATTTAACTAAAATAAACAACTACTTACAGTTGGTGGAACATGTTGCATGGCGGCCGACAATGTTTGGTAATTCTTTGAATGACTTGACCATAATGGCTCTGATACTAACTCTTGTAACCCCCCGGGAACCCTACTCGATTCCCGGTACGTTCACTGTTCTGATACCAACTCTTCACATCCTTCAGTCCACCTTGGACCAGTTTGACACTTACTCCTTATTTCATTCGCATCGTAAAACTCGTGTAAAATTTTAAAACTTTTATTCCTTGACCTAAAACAACATTTTTTGAAATGATTTTTTTTTAAACGGCATTGCAGCGGAAAAATCTATAAAAATTAGTTTGAGCAACACTTTATTTTATTTCACATAAAACGAAAGACACATGGTCGACACCTGTATGCGCCGATCGACACTTGGGTCATCTTAGGTTTTTCATCGGTCAACACCAGGAACACCGGTCGATACTACATTTCTCTCGGGTCTTTTTGTCGATCGACACCGGGAACACCGGTTGACACTTCTACGTTCAACTCAGAGAGGGGTCAACAACTGCTTACACATGTCGACACCTTGATCCTCTTTGTCTGCGCAGGTCGATCCTTGCGGTCGACAGCGCTGCCATTTTTACACTGTCCGGTCCACACCTATTACCATGGGTCGACACTTAATTCGGCTCTGCCCACGCCGATCGAACCTCGCGGTCGACACTCTCCTCCCATTTTTCACTGACTGGTCGACAGTAGTCAACTTCGGTCGACACCTTACACCAGTATACAAAAAAAACAGTAGTTCAGAGAAAATACAAGATGAAAATCCCACAATTAAATCCACAATGTACAGACCTATATTTTAAAACACAATTCTTTTAAGTAAATTCAAAATAAAACATAATCCCCACTCACATCTCGACTATCACCATACTATACAATCCTAAATATCGCCATGGTCGAGTCGCCCCAACAACGGCCTGCACTGGCATGCAGCGTACACCTCCAACCCCATCCTAGGCATGTTCGTCATCTAGCAACTCACTAGAAAACTCGTTATCACCTACACAACGGAACACAAAACGTAAGCGTAATGCTTAGCAAGTATGGAGCATGAGGTAAAATCAATGCACAACTCAACCCCTAACACATGCAGTTTCTACACTTTGTTTCGTTTTCGATTTCATATTTATCATCTTTCACTTTCACGTGTGAGTCAAGTAGGCGCACATCCTGCTCCACTGAGAGCAGCCACACCATGACCCACGAAGTAAGATTGGAAGGACACATCGTGATCACACACGGGACGGCCACACCAAATCTCCTTCCAACATCGATCATAGAACCCTCCAGTGTCTTCTTACTAGCACGTTAACGATGAGGTATTCACAAACCATGTCATCTTATGTACATTCATCCATAGGAACCCCATAGTACTTTCTCACTAGCACGTTAATGACGAAGCGTTCACCTATGTGTGACATCTTTTCTTATCTCATTACATTTCATATGCACAGTTCAAAACATGCTCCAAACTCGTCTTTCGTAGTTTAAAATCATGATGCATGACAACTCATATGCATGACCCACTAACCAAACAACTAAACAACAATCAAAGCAAACAAATATCAGCAAACAAACAATCCTACCATTCCATCGTGTCGGCCTGAAGGCAAATCACAATCAATCCATCACTTACCTGGCGTTATCGAATCTTTCGTGCTATGTAACTTCGTGCTCTAACTAGAATACCTATAAAATTATACATCCATCAATTCCAACTCGTCAAAATCATAATTTCCTAACTTGAAAGTTCTAACTCATACCAAAATTGAAACTCTCCACTAACCCTAATTCCCGATCAATTTATGACCAACTTCGGAAGTTCATAACTTCTCAAATACTTGTTCGAACTGGACAATACAAAGTACTACGGATTCCTGAAGACGTTTAGTTTCCTGTGGTCTCATCCATTTCATAATTGGACATTCGCAACTTGGCCAAACTTGGCTGAATGGATACTGCTCCACAATTCGAGCGTTCGGCTATCCCAACGCTAAATCTTCCTCATCAAATTCCGTAACCCTCCTCTATTCCTAGATTAGGCATCAACATGTGGATCAAAATCGACTCTACATTCAATTTCCTCCTAGGTTTTCGCCGACCACCCGATACCTTAGCTAACTCCCTTTCATTACTAAAACAACTAGCATACTAACTAGCTACTAAAAAATAACTAAAACTTACCGTAACCTGAGGAAACGGAGAAGGAATCGGTCGAAAGTTGCCAAAGAGGGTTGCTGATCGTCGCACGAGAGAGGAGAAGAAAAGGGAAAAAAGAAGAGACTTATGGGAAGGAGAACACCGATAGTGTTATTCTTCCTCATTTATTTTATTTTATTATTTTAATAATAATATTACCTAATTACTAAATTGTCCTCCACTTTTAATCGTTTAGTAAATCTGTCATACTGTCCAATTCCGGTTAGATTCTTAAATTTTTCTCTGCTCTAGTTGCCTCAAAATAATCTTTTAATTAGGTGCAGAAATTCTCCGTTATTAATTCTGAACAAAACTCCACTGATAAAATTACAGAAATCCGAAATAAATTCCAACGGAAAATTTCTGGGTGTTACAGTTTTGGTGTATTCACTAACCAAGGCCCCAAACACCATCAATTTGACGTCTTGAACACCATAAATTCGATGTGCATTTACAGAAATCAAAACTCAATCTCATAACCCTAACTATCAGTCAACAGACGAGAGGAGAAGCAATACAGAGAGAGAGAGAGAGAGAGAGAGAGAGAGAGAGAGAAAGAAATAGAAAGATCATGTTCTGCGTGTGGACGGAAGGAGGAAAGTAGGCACATATACATGGGTCCTTGGGCAAGTACAAGTTTTACATGGTCCCAAACAAAGACAAATAATAGGGTTCTCCGGTTTTACATAATCCTAGAGAAGGATAAAGCACATAGCCATACTAACCCTGTCCCTCAGTTAACTATTTACATACATTACATATTATTGTCTTTCTTATCTGAAACATGTACATAAAACATTTTGTATGCTTTTTTTAAACATGATGCGTGATCCATGAGTATGCACGTGTATCGAAAAGTAAACATAGCCCAAACATAATATATCATTAAAACAGAACAGAACATAACTCGGAACATTAGGCTAAACTTGGGCACTTGACATTTCCTACGACTTAACTACCCGTGACACATACCCCATCACAATATACAACTCCTAAACAAGAATTATATCTTCTAGTGCCCTCGCGATGTAGGGTTGTAAGGGTCGAACCTACTTGCCCACTTACCTCGGATTCTTAGCAATTTACGCAAGCTTGTTCGTCCGTAATCAACCTAAAACACATGCGTTTAACGTAATTAGCAATACATCAATTGAACCATACATGTTACCCATCAATCATAATAAGTCTGATGATTCTCATCCAATAGCTTAAACTCAACAATAAGCAAAGGACTAACACATTAAAACTAAATCTCGAAATCCCACTCGAATTTTGGCTAAACTTCAAATGTGCATAACTCACCCATTCCTTAACAAAATCTGGCAATTCAAAAGCCAACATCAAACTAAAAGGGTCTAGTTTAACACAGTATCATTCATTTTCAAACAACTAAGAACAATCAACCATTTTTCATTTTCATGCATTGCATTCACAAACCATCAAACATCCAACATTTCCACAAAAATCCAGCCACACTTAGCACTCTTAAGCCCTAACTCGAAAGTCCAAATATGGAAAGCAACCCCTTACAGTAGAATCCTTGAGAGAAGAGAAAAGGGTTGCTGGCCGTGTGGAAGAATGACCGAGAGGGAGAGGGAATAGGAAGGATTACCGTGGGAGTTTCATTGAGGGAGGAGGAGAACCGGCTGGCGTGAAGGAGGAAGGAGAAAATGGGGAATCGACCGTGAGGAGGAAGGACGGAGGGAGAGAGTTGCTTGGCTGGAGATGAAAATAAGAGAGCGAGAGAGAGAGAGAGTGAGCTGATGGAATGAACCGATAGAAGAGAAAATGAGGGGAGAATGGGGGGTAGGAGCATAATTAGGTTTATTTGGTAACGAGGATAGTGGTAGCTTCCTCAATAAGCTTTGCAATTTAACCCTCAACTTCCACTTAATTTTAATTGTTAACTCCTAATTGTACACCTTTAATTTCCCACTTCCTATCCTATTTTCCCGATTTTAGGATTTTTGATTTTTAACTCATATTTCTTTTATTTAGTAATCTCCAAAAATTTTCAGGAATTCTATGTACCTCGGTTGAAATGTTCGAAAAAATCTCAGGTGTTACAGCTCTTTTATGAAACAAAAACGGAATAAAACATAAAAACATCAAGAGCACAAAAACCAGAAAAGTTGGTGTTGTTGAACTTGGTTTTGTGCAAACAATTTTGGACAACCAAGTGGGTTTGGAAAACCAAACCAACCTAGTTTCCAGCACCCTAAGGAAGCTAACCAAGCTCTGATACCAAATGTTCCGGTCCTTGCTTGCAAGACAAGCTCAAGAACTAAGAGCTCAATCGTTGCTCTTTGGAAATTGGCTAGCGGAGAAAAGCCAATGCTCTAAATGAAACAAAATTTCATGTGAGTTTAATGTAGTGAGTGAGGTGTGTAATAGTAGAAGGCGTTTTCCAGATTTGTTGGAATGAATAAGTTAACGAAACTTCTTTAAAATTGGCCAATAAGTAATATTTGAAGGTTTTGGTAAAGTTTGCTTCCAAAGAAAGGAAACCGATTGAAGGAAACGGTTTGTGGCTACTTCCTGCTACTTTCCACTCTTAAGAGAGTAGTGAAGAAGATGACTAAGCAACCCTTGCAAGCTACCAAGCTAGAAGAAGGTTTTGGAGGCACAACCCCTCAGTTGAATGAATAATCGAGCCTTATCTTGGATGTTTGCTCCAAGCTTCTTCAATGATAAAGGAAATCCGTGGGTGTTCATTCAAAACTAGCCAAAAAAGTTACAAGCACCAATTACCATGTTTTATAAGCCTAATTGTGACTTGCTAGGGTTTAGAGTTGGTCTTCAAAACAGGACATTGAATTGTCCAAGTGGAGAAAAGATGGCAGCCAAGATGAGAGTGAAATGGGTGGCCAAGATGAACTCTGATTTTGATGATCAATGGTCATTCACAAGCCAAGTCATAGATCCATGTTGTGTCCCAAAGTGGCAGGGAGGACAAGGATAAAAAGGGGCATTACTTGCTGTAGCCAAATTGGGTAAAGTGACGCTTCATATTGGGCCATCATTTGGGCTTCTATGCAAGCAAGCCATGTCTTCAGGTCTTTAAAGGCTAAGCTCAAAATCATACCACCTCTATCCTGCCATACATCTAGTCCTAAATGCCTAACATGCATGCATTCTGTAACACTACATAATTCGGCCATTACTAACTTGACTTTTCGTAAAACTTTATAAGAAAATTTTTTGCAATTACGGTACATTTTTAAAAGGACTGAAAACGTGTAAATTGTCCTTATAAAACTTTGTAGAAAACCTGCATAAAATTTTGTTAAAACTTTTTTTTTTCTATTCAAGTAAACAGTATCCACGATGGGTACTGTTCAATTGCCCAAGGGGCGATTTGTATCCCCCCACTCCAGCAAGTGGGGCGATACAACGCCACATTGTGGCGATGCATCGCCCATTTTTGGGAGATACATCGCCCTCCTCATGAAGGGGGGATGAGATCATCCCTGCCTATCTTCTTTTCCATACGTATCTTTTTCTTGTTAAACTTGTAATGACATAACTCTCCCAATTTACGTAATCATATTGTTTTTCTAGATTTTTTTTTTTAAATAAGCAAGTGGAAGTCTTTAAAGCAAATATAAACTCATTTTTCTAAACATATTTAAACCAAAAGCTAAGTTTAAACAAACCTTTTAAACCTCAAATTCGTATTT
Source organism: Begonia peltatifolia (assembly GCA_022433055.1). Classification (NCBI taxonomy): domain Eukaryota; kingdom Viridiplantae; phylum Streptophyta; class Magnoliopsida; order Cucurbitales; family Begoniaceae; genus Begonia; species Begonia peltatifolia. The sequence continues at coordinate 4,280,147 of CM039529.1, read as the reverse complement.
TAAAAAAATTCTAAATCTATCTATTTATACACATTCGTCAAAATACCTATAGACTTGTCCCCACGTCATGTAACACCCCGAGAAACCCCGCGTTCTCAGTGCGCTACAGTACATCTACACACTACACACACTAACACTTGACATAACTCACTCAATTTAATACCCCTTTCGTTTTCAACTCATTTTCAAAAGAATATTTGTGAGTATGAAAAATTTTCGACTCGATTCGAAAATAACTCGCGTCCCGAAGAGGGAACACGAAATCCTCAACATAAAAACTATGTAGCGGAAAAGAAAACCATTTAAGATAGTTTAAGATAAAACGATAAGACTCGAAGTCTTAGAAAAGAATCCAACGCACCCCTCGAACTACACATTCTGGTGCTGCGCACTCATGTCCCTCACTTCGACACCCCGCGCGCACTCTCGTAGTGCCGCACGTGCCAACTCAACGTCACTGTGTCTCACGCACGCTCACAGCGCCGCGTGTCCCATGCACCCTGCCGCTGTACAGCACGTCCCCACGCACGCCCTCACCCGGCGCCGCACGACCCATGAGTACCCGCAGGGCCGCGTGCCCCGCGCACCTACGATCACGCCGTACTCCCATTCTCATCTACTCCTTTCTAGCATTCACTGTACACTCCTCAACCTATTTCATATCCTCTCGACTCCCAACCCCTCTGTCAAAATTTCGGCAGAGTAACGCCTAAAAACTGGCTATCCCAAAAATTTAAAACCCTGCACACAGTTCACCAAAACTAACAATATTTATCTATCCATCATCCAGATAAATCACCATAACACAATCAGAGTATGAAGACAACGAAAATCCATCGATTTCAAACGAAGAAAATTCACAGTATAAAGCAATTCTAAGCTCCTACATGTAAAATATATGCGTACGTCGCCAAAATGACACGCACTCCATATACACCTATACACTGACGCATATACAATTCATCTCGTCGACTGTACATAATCACCACAAAAGAAAAATACCCGCAAACAAACAAGGCCACCACCTACCATCTCCACGGGTCGGGTCGCCCTAACAAAATCCGCCATCCAGTGCCTCGGTCGCACACTGCCAACCATTCTATGCCTCAGAACTAGGCTCTCGAGGCTCACCAGCAAGGTCGTCAGCACCTACACCACAGAACACACAACATAAGCCTAACGCTCAGTAAGTAATGCGATATGAAAGTAAAAGCCGACAATGCAATCCTATCACATGCAATCTCTACACTCACACTCATGTTGTCACATCTGTGACGTGTAGTGCAGCCGCACCAGGGTAAGGAGGATCCTCACGCCACCCTACACCCTGACACGTCGCCACCGTCCCGGACTCCCCAACAACGAGGCCCACAAGCTACACACACGCATCACCACAGGGCAACCACATCAGGGTAAGGGTGTACCTCGCGCCACACTACACCCTGACACGTCGCCCCCATCCCAGCCTCCCCAACACGGGGCCACAGTTTCCACACACACATGTTTCGCGACAGCCCAGCCGGCCCACTCCTCGAGTGGAATCCGCGACTGGTGTTGCACCGGCCCACACACTAGTAGGATCCCCGGTACCACTACCTATCACCCTCACCGTCGACACATTCACGCCGCATGACGGCCCAGCCGGCCCACTCCTCGAGCAGAATCCGTGACTTGTGAAGTACCAGCCCGCACACTAGTGGGATCCGCGGTACCACCGCCACACGTCTCACCACATACTCAAAACATGCTCAAAACATTTTCGTTCACATTTTTAAAATATGATGCATGCCAAACAATACACACGCACACCACAATCAATCCCATAAACTCTAAAGTTATACAGTGTAGACCCATTTGGGCAAAACGCATGCATGCACTACTTACCTGGCGTCCTAAGCTCGCTCGATGCACAGTTTCGCCAAAAAGTGTCTCAACCTAAAACACAAACAACCACTCATCAATATTTATCTCAAAATCCACCAAATAGCTAAAAATAACCTTCCTTAACTACACTCATGAAATTCCAAGCAAAACGGGCCATCGGTTTGGTTTGGCCGAAAACCAGGCCAAAGTTCGGACGCGCATAACTTTTGCGTCTGTTAACAGAATTGAGTGATTCAAATGGTTAAATGTCCCCTTAGGAACCTAATCTAACATAGTAAAACGGCTTTTAAAATGGTAAGCCGCAGACAGGTGAAAAACGCCAAAAACTGAATCTGCCATTATTTATAAAATTTCAACCTTTGTTTTTCTTCAACCAAAACTCACTCAATTTAGCTTTACGCACCAAAAACAGCCATGTCACTATCACACGTCAAAATTCTACGAAAAACGCTCACTAATTTGACTTGGACCAAAATCCAGCATAAACTTCCGACGCGCATAACTTTTGCGTCGGATATCAGAATCGAACGATTCCAGCAACCATACGTCCCTCTAACCACCTATTTTAACCCGCTAAAATAGAATTTAAAACAATTAATCATAGCCCTGAAAAAATCCCCGAAAACAGAACTGGTTTTATGCTCGGACATGTCACATTTTTGATTTCTATCCACATCCACCAAATTTTCTTGCAATACAACCACATTTTAGCTCACATATGCATACATTAACAAAATTGGTGGTTCCCAAATAAAAAAAAACAGAATGGCAGCACAAAACCCTCACGGTTCTCTTCCCACAACCGTGCATTTCTCAACTGGATCATTGAACCATGAAATTCACTTCTATCCCACTTAAATTCAACATGAAATTACAGAAACTTAGAGGTACGAACAATTTCATGCTCGGCCATCTAAGCAGGACAAAAATCGAAAAGGAAAACTCCCTGTTCTCGGTCGGGTTTTGCCGCAGAAGGGCCGAGCCACATACTAGCTCCAGGACACACACACACTACACTCTAAAATGCTCCAACAACCGAGCTCTATCGTCGGGAGTCCAAGAACAACCTAAAAACAAGGGAGAACTCACCTTCGGTTTTTCAGCGCTGGAAGGCAAAACAGCTTCTCTCTTCAGCTCACCGGAGTACTCTGGGCACCGACATCTCTCCCTCGGCGGTCGGTCGTCGGCGATTTCCCTTCCCCGATCTCTCTTTTGCTCCCTTTCTCGGCCGCGCGACAACACGGTGGAATGGCTTGCACCCGAAGCCATTCCACCATATAACATTTTTTTTTAAAACTTTTAATTTAATTACAAATTAACAAAATGCCCTCACTTGTTTTAATCATCCGTAAATTTGTTAATTTCTCGACCTCCCGACTTTAAATTTTGAAAATCATCGCAAAAGTAGACTCGGAGTCTTATAATTTAAATTTTCCCGTTGAAATATTTCTCAAAACTTCGACCGAGATTAAATTAAAAATTTCGGAAATTAAAATTAAAATTCCAAAATTTCTGGGTTATTACACGTCAAAATTGCTCTAACTGTCACAAGCACACCCTATGGATGTCCTCATTCAACTGCACTATTGACCATCCGTAGGATCGATGTTCTCACTTGTGATAATATCAACTCCACCACAAAGTAAACTAATAAGCTTAATGTTCAGCAAGTGATCTCAAATAAAAGATGGATGCTCATGGATTTGCTATGCTGTTTGTAAAACATGCACTTGATCTGTTCTTTATTTTCTTGCATAACATGAGTCATTGGGGTCCTAATTCTCGTGGGGAGATGGCCTAACTGATTGTCCACCTGGCGGGGCGACCAACTCACTTAATGAGAAGTGTAATGGCACCCTTGACAGTCCCTCTAACGGAACAGTCATTACCCACAATGACTATTTACATACTTTACTGTATTCTTTCTGTTCTGGTTACATGAAAATGTATGCATAAAACCGTTTTCTATTATTTAAAAAACCATGATACATGAATGTATGTCACATACATAATCTCAAATGCTGTAAGGGTAATATAAAATAAACTAATAAATAAATCCATCAATAAATAATAAAAACTCATAAATAAATTACAACCTAAAAATCTATACCCAAACTAAAATTCTCGGAAACTATAAATCTCTAATTTCCTCAGTGTAGCCATCAATGTCCTAACTCTTTGTGGTGTAGACCAATCTGCCAAAACACTTGCAAACATGCACTTACCTCGCGGTCTGAGCTCGGTTTTGACAATTTGTACAACCTCCTCTTTGACTTGCAAACCTATAACAATTAAATTAAACCATCATTATTACCACTATGCAACATTCATCCAAATTTCACAACTAAATTCGGAATACCCTCTAAATTGGCTAAATTCTAAAATTTCATAACTTTTGCTATACATATCTAAATTCAAAAATTCCAACGGCTATGGACTTCTTAAAGAGTTTACTTTAACATGCTCAATTCATTTTATCAAATAAAACAAAGTCAATGAACCGAAATTACTGACATCTGAAACTACCCTCCGATTCTCCCTTTTAACTATTCATTATCCATTTTATACTTTCATCACTTTCATTCCATAAAACCCTTATTTCCCCTTTAAACATCCATTAAGTTAGAAAATAGAGAGATGAAAAAGTTTAGGTTCATGCATTCCAAGTCCCAATTCATAAGTCGTTCCAACACTCAACAATAAACATTATTCCTTCACTTTTCAATCAATAGACTAGCAGAAATATTACCTAGTTTCACTTTACCTTTAAACTTCAAGGGAGAGACAGAGACTTCTATGAGAGGAGATGCTTCAGCAAGGAGGGGAGAAGTCGTGGCGTGATGAAAGAGTCACAATTTATTTTCTAATTGTGAAGAAAGAAAGAAATGGAAGAAAGAATGAATGAAAAAAAGAAATGGTGACTCTCTCTACCCTCTCAAACGTACACACACTTAGGTACGTATCACCCCACATTAATTGGGGTGGAAAGATGGAAATGAAACATACGTAAATGATGTCTTCCCAATAAAGTAAGAAGCGTTTTGGGAGCACGATGACATCAGATCTCATAAGAACTCTAAAGTTAAGATTGCCCCGACAAGAACAGTATCAAATTGGGTGATCACTTGGGAAGTCCATGTTGAAAATAAATCTGTGTGGACGTGAGGTTACCTAAAGCGGATAATATTTTACTAGGAGGAAGTGGTTTATTACAAATAGTATCAAAGCACCTAGGTTTTAAAATCGGTACTGTAGACTGCTTAAGAACCTAAGTCACTACATGGAGGTGTTACAAACGGTATCAAAGCACCTGGGTTTTAAAATCGGTTCTGTAGATTGCTTAAGAACCTAAGTCACTACATGGAGGTGCTTTATCAACTGTAAGTATGTTCTCTTGTTATGTTTAGTTTTGAATTGTCTTCCTATTATTAATTCTGTTAGGATATTTAAGAAAATATTATTATAAGAGGAGAAATGTGCTAGGATATGCTTTATGACTTAGTTGAAAAATTTATAAGGGATGAGTAGTTATCTTATAACATACTTCTGTGAAGTTATAGGTTATCCCTATAAAACCATATAGCTGTATTTGATATTTCTATAAGAAAATGGATAGTTAAGTTGATCATTACTCAAGAGATTGGATACAATGATTAAATTGAAGTGGACAAATTCATCGATGACAATGATTTAAGTTTGTGGAAAATAAAAACAAAAGCGATGCTTGTCATCAAGGTTTAGTTGAAGTAATTGATCTCGAGGCGCTTGAAAGATTAAAGGCAACTAATGAAGGCAAAGCAGATGAAATTGAGTCATAAGCTCAGATTTGGCTAAGTCATGGAGAAGAAATACTTTTGAAAGTAATAGAGGAAACCTTAACATTTTCTGTATGGACAAAATTGGAGGTTCTCTATATGAAAAGGTTTCTAGAAAATAAGTCGTATAAAGAAGAAGTTGTATAGCTTAGTTATGGAAGATACAAAGGATATAAGGAAGCACATAAACGATTTTAATAAATTATTTTGGATCTTAAAACATAGGAGTCAAGATCGCGGTAGAGGACCTGTAACACCCAAAGTTTCTTTAGCCTAAAATAGTATGTACAAAACTTCGTTGTGTGAATGTTGAATTAAAATATAAAGCGCCTTGCCCGATAGATTATGGATACTTAGGTATGATTAAGAATAAGATTAAGAGCCAACCTCTTTAAAATATAGCGTGAGTGACTAAAGGAAAAACAAAAGGAAAGATACACTAGAGTACATAGTGAGTATGATCTACTTGTAGTTTGGATAAACTACATGTAACACAAGGAATTTTTACATTATAAATTTAGGATTCCGTACCGAGAATTTTAGAAACGTGGCTTCGGGAAGTAAATTAATGTATTGAGCCAACTAAGGAGTAACTACATAGTTAGAATGAAAGGAAGGACAAACGTGGACAGTGAAAGGAGGAGGAAATTGAATTATATTGAAACTTCTCCTCTAAACTACCACTATACCTACACCCAAACACCCCAACTCTCTCTCCCTTTCTTCCTCAATGTAAAAACCCCCTTCCTCAGACTTCTCCCTATCATTTTCTTTTTCTCTTCAGATTCCTCCTCCCCTCCCATGTAGCTCCCCTCCATTTTCCCTCACACATTTCCCTCTTGTTCTTTCCTCTTCTTGAAAATCTTAAGGTAAGATTAAGGTTATTTAAGGATGGGTTCTAAATTAAGGTTGGATTTAAGGTGATTTTCAAGAATAAGGGTTTTATGTGTTTTGCTTAGGATTTCCAGAATTTCCTCTTCCTCTCTCTTAAGTGGCCTAGTTTTACCATTCCTTAGAACTTTGAAGGTAAGGCAACCCCTCTCCTTTAGTGAATAGCTAATTTTAGGGCTTAAATGTATAGAGATTGGTTGAGTAAGTTGTCGATTGTTTGGTGTGAAAGAGGAATGCACGAAAATTTAGGGAATGTGGCTCAAAGGGTTGCTATGAATGTCAAGTATTGATGTTAGGATGAGAATTGAGGAACATGTGTTAGGTTTTAGGAATTTCAACAGGTGTTTAGTTAATACAATTCAACTGTAGAAATGTTTAAATTGAAGGTTAATGGTTATTTTGATGGTCGTTATTTTAGGAAATTGCTCAACATGGAAGTGAACCGAGAACGTTAAGGAACCGAGGTAAGTGGTGTAAGGTTTTCAGCCCTTAATCCCCTACATTATAATGATATTATAATGCTAGAATTACTATGATGTTTTGATAATTACAATGAATTGTTTGAGGTTTGAGCGAATCGGGTAGTGACAGGACGTTAGGAAGTCGTTAAGTGATATGTTTTCCTTTTTTGAGATATATATGTTTATTCATACGTCATTGAGGATTTATGTTTGTATTATGTGCGATCTCCCTCATGCATCATGTTTTTCCTAAAGTGGCATATCGAATGTCTTACATGCACGTTTTATAGTAAAGAAGAATAAGAACATGTAATGTATGTAAACAGTTAGGTGCGGGTAGTGGCTAAGTATGGCACAAGGCATATAAATGGCAACTCATGGCAAGTGAATGACACTCAATGTTAAGTAAATGCTAACGCATGGCAAGTTATGTGGTCTATGGGGTAGACGGGGTGATGCTTGTGCCTACTCGCATGAAGATGCCCCTTTTTTCCATGTTATGTAATGTTAAAGAAATGAAAATGAACATGTTTTATGAAATCATGGATTTGTGTATATGGATTCATGTAAATGTGTATGTTAGTGCATCCATTACTAAGCATTACACTTATAGTTTAAATCTTATGGTGTAGGTGACAATATTGAAGGTGAGAAGTGTCCTCCGAAAATCAATGCATAGGTCGGTTGATGGACGGGGCTTGTGACATCCGAGAGGTGTTTGGCATGGCTTTTATGTTTTGTTTGTAAAAGTTAGGTAGAAAATGATTTTGTTTTGAAAATACTAAAATACTTGGGATACATATATTTTGAACAGTTTTCTAATACATGGGTTTTCTATCAGGCGATGATAAGCTTCCGCTATGAGTCTTTTCTTGGATTTTACAAATTTTGATCGGAGTCATGTTTTGAGCAAAAATAACGTGTATTTAAAAAGGGTTTCCATTGGGAATATAGACTAAGAAAGAGGAATTTTGATGAGAAATGTATAAAGTGTTATTACGAGTTTTAAGTTATGTTACTAGTATAGCACCCAGAATATCCGTTTAAATTAATTTCAGATTTTTGTAATTATAGGTCGGAATTGATATGTAGAATTTATGCCCGTAAATAAAAGATTATTTTGAGGTTAATGGAGAAAAGAAAAATTTAAGAATCCGACCAGAATCATACCGTATAACAGATTTAATAAACGGTTAATTATTAAGAGCGAAATAGTAATTAAGTTATTATTATTATTATTATAAAACAAAGTGATGAAGAGAAGCTAAAACACTTTATGGTGTTATTCTCCATCGCAACCCTTCACTTCCTCTTGTCTCCCCCGCGGTGATTGGCAACCCTCTTCCAACAATGTTCGGTCGATTCCTTCTCTGTTTCCTCAGAATACGGTAAATTTTAGTTAGTTCTTAGTAGATAGTTAGTGTGTCGACTGTTTTAGCGACAAAAACAGTGTTGGCGGGGGTGTTGGGTGATTCTGTGAAAATGTAGTAGGAAAATTGAATGTAGAGTCGATTTTTAGTGCGTAAACTAGAAATAGTAGTAGATTACGAGATTTGGTGGGAAATATTGGGTGAGAGATTAGCCGAACGCTCAAATTTTAGAGCAGTGTCTGTTCGGCCACGTTCGAACAAGTTGTGGATGTCCAATGAGAAAATGGATAGGAGCATTGGAAACTAGACATTCTGTGGAGTTTATAGCACGTTGAATGGTCCAATTCGGATGAGTATTGGAGAAGTTGTGTATTTCTGAAGTTTCTAGAAAATTGAGTGGGTTTTCGGGTATAGTGGGAAGCCTTGGTTTTGGTATGAGTTATGACTTTCAAGCTAGAAATTTATGAATTGAACGAGTGAGAATTGATGGATGTGTAATTTTATAGGTATTCCCAGTTAGAGTACGAAGTTACGAAGTACGAGGGAATTTCAAGGACGCCAGGTAAGTGATGGAATGATTTTGGTTTGCCTTTAGGCCTACACCATGGAGCGGTAGGATTGTTTGTTGTTTTGATTATTTGTTGTGTTGTTTGATCAGTTGGTTGTTCATATGTGTTTTTATGCATCATGGTTTTGAATTACGAAACAACGAGCTTTGATCATGTTTTGAATTGTGTATATGAAATCTAATCAGATAAGAAAAAATACCACGCATAAGTGAACACCTCGTCGTTAACATGCTAGTGATAAAGTAGTAGGGGGTTTCCATGGATGAATGTACGTAAGATGACATGGTTTGTGAACGCCTCGTCGTTAATGTGCTGGTGAAAAAGCACTAGAGGGTTCTATGATCGATGTTGGGAGGGGATTTGGTGTGGCCGTCCCGTGTGTGATTATGATGTGTGCCTCCAATCTCGCTCTGTGGGTCATGGTGTGGCTGTCTTGAGTGGAACAGGATTTGCACCTACTTGACTCACACGTGAAAGTGAAAGATGATAATAATGAAAACGAAAACGAAACAAAATGTAGAAACTGCATGTGTTAGGGGTTGAGTTGTGCATTGATTTTAATTCATGCTCCATACTTGCTAAGCATTAGGCTTACGTTTTGTGTTCCGTGGTATAGGTGACGACGAGCTTTCCGGTGAGTTGCTAGACGACAGACATGCCTAGGATGGTGTTGGTGGCGTACGCTGTGTGCCGGTGCAGGCAGTTTTTCGGGGCGACTCGACCATGGCGGGATATAGGGTGTATGGTATAGTGATAGTCGGAATTTGAATATGGATTATGTTTTATTTTGAAATTACCTGAAAGAAGTATGTTTGAAAAATATAGGTCTTTACCTTATGGATTTAATCGCGGGATTGTCCACATGTATTTTCTCTGAACACGTGTCATCTTTATGCATACTGGTGTAAGGTGTCGACCGAAGTTAACTAGTGTCAACCGGTCAGTGTAAAATGGAAGCTGAGTGTCGACCACGGGGTTCAACCTACGTCGGTAGAAGCGAAGTAAGTGTCGACCCCTGGTTATAGGTGTCGACCGCGAGAATCGACTTGCGCAGACAGAGAGGATCAAGGTGTTGACCCCAATCTGAGTTGAACGTAGAAGGGTCGACCAATTTTCTCGGTGTCGACCGACTAAAAGACCCGAGAGGAATGTTTTGTTGAACGGTGTTCTCGGTGTCGACCGATGAAAAACCCGAGACGACCCAAGTGTCGACCGATGCATCAGGTGTCGACCGTGGGTCTTTGTTTTATGTTTAATGAAATGAAGAGTTACCCAAACCTGTTTTTATTGATTTGCCGCTGCAATGCCGTTTAAAAATCTGTTAAAAAATGTTGTTTTAGGTCGAACAACAAAAATTTTAAAAATTTTATGAAAATTGTACGATGCAAGTGAAATAAGGAAAAAATAACAAACTAGTCCAAGGGGGACTGGGATGAAAAGAGCGTGGTATCAGAGTAGTGAATGAACCGGGAATCATGTAAGGTTTTTGGGTCATCACAGAGCTGGTATTAGAGCAGTAGCGAATCGGGAATTGGGTAGGGTTTCCAGGTCGTTACAGGAGTTGGTATCGAAGCCATTATGGTCAAGTCGTTCAAAGAATCACCCAACATTGCCGGCCGCCATGCAACGTGCTCCACTAACTGTAAGTAGTTGTTTATTTTAGTTAGATTTTGACTAAGCCAAGATTATGCTAACTTCGTATAGGAATTTGCTGAAATTGATAGACGACCGAGACAAGCTATAGTTCCGAGAGAGACAGTAGGACCAGAGAATGATGATAGCTTGGTTACAATTAGACGACTGGCCGAGTTTGTCGATAGGCAGTCCCAATAATTGGGAATGCTATTGAATCAATGACAGGGGAGCCATGGAGCAGATTCTAGTGGAGAAAAGTTTAGAAGACTGAATCCTTCGATGTTTGAGGGCCAGATGATAGATCCGACGGCTGCGGAAAGATGGATCCGTACCATTGAGAATATGTTCAAGTATGCCAATGTGGAGGAAGGAAATATGGTTACTTGTGCCACATTTCACCTCTCGAATGACGCTCAGAGTGGGTGGGAGACAGTAGAGGCCACTATAGTTGCCAGGGACTTGACTTGGAAGAGATTTAAAGAGATGTTTTATGACAAGTATTACAACCGGATGGTACAAGCTGCAAAAAGGTTGGACTTCTTACAGTTAAAGCAGACTGGACCAATAGCTGAATGTGTCAGACAGTTCAAGTCGTTGTCCAGGTTTGCAAGCCAATTGGTGAGTGACGAAGAAGAAAATGTGCTACAGTTTGTGCAAGGGTTGAAGCCGGAGATATATAGAGGTGTAACAATTTCTGGAAATGAGGGGATACCATATGCACGAGTCGTGGCCAAAGCATTGGCAGTGGAGGGAGCGGAAGCCAAGTGTGCGAGGAAAGGAGAGACTACCAGAAAGTTCTTTAAGGAGATCACACCACAGAAGAGCAAGGGAGGATCTTCTTTTGGAACCAAGAGTCCAGGTGGCATTGTATATGATTCGAGGTGCGGAAAGAAACCACAAATGCAAAATAGGTACCCGAAGTTTCTGAAGTGCTTGAAGAGCCATTAGGGAGAATGTGGATAGTTTGCAGGCAAATGCTACAATTGCAATGAAGCTGGTCATATTTCCTAGAAATTCACAAAGCCGAGAGTCAATCGTTGCTTCACCTGCAATGAGATCGGTCACATATCTAGTGATTGCCCCGTAGCAAAGAAGGGTCTGGGCAAGATGACGCCTAGAATCTTTGCTATGATAGAGCCCGAGAGTGAGGATTGACCAGCTGTTATTTTCGGTACGGTACTAGTTGATACAGTGCCTGTATTTACATTGATAGATTCAGGAGGGTCACACTATTTTGTTGCTACAGCATTTGTGGTGAAAGTAAATTTGTGGGCTAAACCTGCCGGGTGTACATATGAAGTGAAGCTACTATCTGGTGCGCACATGCATTCCGATCAAGTGGTGTGTGACAGTGTAATATCAGTGGAGACTAGGAGTATGCCTGCTAATTTGATTGTGATGGGGATAACTGGCTATAACGTGATATTGGAAATGGATTGTTTGTTTCAGCACTATGCAACGATTGATTGCAGGGCTGGAACTGATAATTTCGAACCCCCAGGTGGTGCGAAACATTCGTTGCAAACTATGAAGAATGTGGAAAAGCTATCCGTAATGGCACCCATCGAGGCTCGAAGATTATTGATGGGTGAGAATTTTTGTTTTCTTGCAAGAATTATAGATACTTAATTTCACGTGGAGACAAAACTGCAGGATATTGTGGTAGTTCGTGAGTTTCTTGATGTGTTCGTATACGATTTGTCCACTTTACCCTCAGACCGGGAAGTCAAATTTGTGATTGACACATGTCCTAGTGCGGAGCCAACGTCAAGAACCCTTATATATTGGCTCCTCCTGAATTGAAGTAGTTGAAAAAGCAGTTGGGAGAACTATTAGAGAAAAGATTCATACGCCTGAGCTTTTCACCATGCGGCGCGCCAGTCCTATTCGTAAAGAAGAAAGACGGATCGCTCCGAATGTGTATTGACTACAGAGAGCTGAATAAGCTAACCATAAAGAATAAGTATTCACTGCCGAGGATAGATGACTTATTTGATCAACTACAAGGAGCTCGGGTTTTCTCGAAAGTGGACTTGAGATCGGGATATTACCAGCTAAAGGTGAGATTGTAGGATATCTTGAAGACAGCTTTTTAGACTAGATACAAACACTATGAATTCTTGGTAATGTCGTTCGGGCTGACAAATGCCCTAGTCGTTTTCATGGATCTGATGAATCAGGTATTCCAAGAGTATCTAGATAACTTCGTCATTGTATTTATCGACGATATCTTGGTTTACTCACGTAACAAAGAAGAATATACGGAGCATTTGAAGATGGTTCTAAGGACTTGGAAGCAGCATCGACTGTATACAAAATTCTTCAAGTGGGAGTTTTGGTTAGATAAGGTCCATTTCCTTGGACATGTGATTTCCGGTGGAGGGATATCGGTGGATCCAGCTACGATATAGTCGATCAATGAATGACCTCAACCAAAGAGTGTCAGTAAGATTCAAAGCTTTTTGGGGTTAGCTGGCTACTATAGGAAGTTTATTGTGGAGTTTTCAAGGATTGCAGCATCCCTAACTCGTCTAACAAGAAACGAAGTCAAGTATGTATGGTCGGAATACTGTGAGCACAGTTTCCAGATACTGAAGCAGAAATTGACTACAGCTCCAGTATTGACACTTTCGGTGATAGATGAGAAGTTTAGTATTTACTGTGATACTTCCATAATCGGATTGAGTTGTGTCTTGATGCAAAACGAAAAGGTGATCGCTTATGCTTCAAGGCAATTAAAGCCCCATGAGTGAAATTATCCAACTCATGATTTGGAGTTAGCGGCGGTCGTGTTTGCGGTAAAGATCTGGAGGCACTATCTTTGCGGACAGCAGTGTGAAGTATACTCAGATCACAAAAGTTTAAAGTATATCTTCACTCAGAAAGAGCTGAATATGAGATAGAGGTGGTGTTTGGAGCTCGTGAAAGACTACGACTTGTAGATCAAATACCACTTCGGCAAAGCCAATGTAGTGGCCGATGCATTAAGCCGGATTTCGACCTCAGCTTCAGCAATGCATGCCGAGATGTCTAAAGAGTTGAGTGCAGAACTTCCGAGATTTAATTTGGAGCTAGTCTCAAATGTGGCGGCAGAATTATTAACCTTATCACTGAAGCCGTCAATTCATGAGAAAATTAGAGAAGCCCAACAGGACGACCCAAGGTGCAATGAATTTAGGTCAAGCATTACATCTAATGACAGAACCAAGTTTAGCTGTTCAAGTGATGGAATCCTGAAGTTCCGGAATAGGTGGTATTTTCCGAACAATGGTCAACTTCGAAAAGAGATTTTATCTGAAGTGCACTCCCCAAGGTTTTCTGTTCATCCCGGAAGCACCAAGATGTACAAAGACCTTAGACAACATTATTGGTGGCCTGGCATGAAGAAGTCTATAGCAATGTATGTAGCGACATGTTTGATCTGCCAACAAATCAATGCTGAGCATCAGAGACTGGTTGGGAAGTTACAACCATTGTCGATTCCATAATGGAAGTGGGATCAAATATCCATGGATTTTGTTGTTGGGTTACCCCGAACAGCAAAGGGATTTGACGTGGTGTGGGTGATTGTGGATCGTTTAACCAAATCTGCCAATTTTCTACTGGTGAAAATGACATTCAATATGGACCAATTCGCTAACTAGCATATTTAGGAGGTAGTAAGGTTGCATAGAGTGCCGATTTCAATTGTGTCGGACAGTGACCCAAGATTCACATCAAAAATTTGGAAGAGTATGCACAAAGCAATGGGGACACGATTGAATTTTAGTACAGCCTTTCATCCTCAGACCGACAGACAATCTGAACGAACTATTCAGATTTTAGAAGATATGCTTCGAGCCTGTGTACTAGAGTTCCAGGGTTCGTGGAGTAAGTATTTGCCCTTAGTGGAATTCTCGTACAACAAAGGCTATCAGGCTACGATAGGTATGGCCCCATACGAAGCTTTATCCAGAAGAAAGTGCAGATCGCCCCTTTATTGGGATGAAGTCGGTGAAGCCAACTTGATTGGTCCAGACATTTTGCAGCAAACAACTGAGAAGATCAAGATTATTCGGCAGCGTATATTGACAGCTTAAAGTCGACAAAAGAGCTATGTCGATGGAAGAAGAAGAGAATTGTAATTCAAAGTGGGAGATGAAGTTTTCCTAAAAATTTCACCGTTCAAGGGTGTAATGAGGTTCGGGAGGAAGGGTACGTTAAGCCCAAGATACATTGAACTATTCTCGATCACAAAGAGAATTGGAAGTACTGCGTACCAACTAGAACTGCCAGCTTCCATGGAAGGAGTTCACAATGTTTTCCACGTGTCGATGCTAAGAAAATGTCTCAAAGATCCATCACACGTTGTGGTCTAGCAGGATATTGAGGTACAGCCAACCTTAGTGTACGAAGCAAGGCAAGTGGAGATTATGGATTATTCAGTGAAGACACTACGTAACAAAGATATTCCCCTGGTGAAAGTATTGTGGCATAACCACAATGTGGAGGAGGCAACGTGGGAAAGACAACAGGATATGATAGATAGTTATCCTGAGTTGTTTAGGTAGCAAATTTTGAGGACAAAATTTTTGTAAGTATGGAGGAATGTAACACCCAGAATTTCTATTTTAATTAATTTCGAATTTTTGTAATTATAATCAGTGAAGTTTTGATCAGAAATGATAACGAAAAATTTCTACCATTAAGTAAAAGATTATTTTAAAGCTAATGAAAAAGAGGAAAATTTAAGAATCCGACCGGAATAAAACTGTATAACAGATTTAATAAACGGTTAATAATTAATGACAAAATAGTAATTAAGTTATTATTATTATTATTATTAAAAAAAAAGTCATGGAGAGAAGCTAAAACACCTTACGGTGTTATTCTCCAACGTAACCCTTCACCTCTTCTACTTTCCCATGCAGCGATCGGCAACGCTCTTCCAGCAACGTTCGATCGATTCCTTCTCTGTTTCCTTAGAATACGGTAAATTTTAGTTAGTTATGAGTAGATAGTTAGTGTGTCGGTTGTTTTAGCGATAAAAACAGAATTGGTGAGAGTGTCGGGTGATTCAGTGAAAACCTAGTAGGGAAATTGAATGTAGAGTCGATTTTTATCCGCACGTTAACGCTTAATCTACGAGATTTGGTAGGAAAGATTGGGTGAGAGATTAGCCGAACGCTTGAATTTTGGAGCGGTGTCTGTTCGGCCACGTTCGGCCAAGTTGTGGATGTCTAATGAGAAAATGCATAGGAGCATTGGAAACTAGAAATCCTGTGGAGTTTGTAGCACGCTGAGTCATCCAATTCGGACGATTATTGGAGAAGTTGTGGATTTCTAAAGTTGGTAAGAAATTGACTGGGATTTCGGGTATAGTGGGGAGCCTTGGTTTTGGTATGCGTTATGACTTTCAAGCTAGGAATTTATGAATTGAACGAGTTAGAATTGATAGATGTATAATTTTATAGGTATTCGCAGTTATAGTACGGAGTTACGAAGTACGAGGGAATCTCAAGGACACTAGGTAAGTGATGGAATGATTTTGGTTTACCTTCAGGCCTACACCATGGAATGGTAAGATTGTTTGTTGTTTTGATTGTTTATTGTGTTGTTAGGTCAGTTGGTTGTTCATATGTGTTGTCATGCATCATGGTTTTGAATTACGAAAGAACGCGTTTTGAGCATTTTTTGAATTGTGCATATGGAATGTAATCAGATAAGAAAAGCTGCCATGCATGGGTGAATGCCTCGTCGTTAACGTACTAGTGAGAAAGCAATATGGGGTTTCCATGGATGAATGTACGTAAGATGACATGGTTTGTGAACGACTCGTCGTTAACATGCTAGTGAAAAGGCACTAGAGGGTTCTATGATCGATGTTGGGAGGGGATTTGGTGTGGTCGTCCCGTGTGTGATCACGACGTGTGCCTCCAATCTCGCTCCGTGGGTCATGGTGTGGCTGTCCTGAGTGGAACAGGATGTGCGCCTACTTGACTAACACGTGAAAGTGAAAGATGATAATAATGAAAACAAAAATGAAACAAAGTGTAGAGACTGCATGTGTTAGAGGTCTAGCTGTGCATTGATTTTAATTCATGATCCGTACTTGCTAAGCATTAGGCTTACGTTTTGGGTTCCGTGGTGTAGATGACGACAAACTTTTTCGGTGAGTTGCTAGGATGGTGTTGGGGGCGTACGTTGTATGCCGGTGTAGGCAGATGTTGGGGCGACTCGACCATGGTGGGATATAGGGTGTATGGTATAGTGATAGTCGGAATTTGAATAGGGATTATGTTTTATTTTGAAATTACTTGAAAGAAGTATGTTTGAAAAATATAGGTTTTTACCATGTGGATTTAATTGTCCTCGTGTATTTTCTCTAAACGCGTGTCATCTTTATGAATATTGGTGTAAGTTGTCGACTGAAGTCGACTAGTATGGACCGACAGTGTAAAATGAAAGGTGAGTATCGACCTCGGGGTTCGACCTGCGGGGGCAGAGCAGAAGTAAGTGTCGACCCCTTGTTATATGTGTCAACTGGACAGTGTAAAAAAAGCAACGGTGTTGACCGCGAGGGTCGATCTGCGCGTATAGAGAGGATCAAGGTGTCGACCTGTGGAAGCAGGTGTCGACCCCCCTCTGAGTTTAACATACAAGGGTCTACCGATTTTCCACGTGTCGACCGTCGAAATGACCCGAGAGGAATGTTTTGTCGACCGGTGTTCCCGGTGTCAACTGATGAAAAACCTGAGACGACCCAAGTGTCGACCGATGCATACAGGTGTCGACCGTCATCTCTGTTTTATGTTTAATGAAATGAAGAGTTACCTAAACTGATTTTTATTGATTTTTCCGCTGCAATGACGTTTAAAAATCTCTTAAAAAATGTTGGTTTAGGTCGAGGAATAAAAGTTTTAAAAATTTTACAATGCGAGTGAAATAAGGAGAAAATAGCAAACTTTTCCAAGGGGGACCGAGGACGAAAAGAGCATGGTATCAGAGCAGTGAATGAACAAGGGAATCGTGTAAGGTTTCCGGGGCATCACAGAGCTGGTATTTGAGCAGTAGCGAATCAGGAATCGGGTAAGGTTTCTGGGTCGCTACAACTAGTAAGCAAAGTGTGTGTCGACCTTTACGTTAAAGTGTCAATCGAACCTTGCATGTGTCGACCCCACGGATCGACCATCGTCAACAGAGGCAAACGAAGTGTCGACCAGTGCAAGAGAGTGTTGATTGTTTAGTGTAAAGATAAGTACAGGGGGTCGACCTGCATGCAAGGGGGTCGACCAAACCTTTTAGGTGTCGACTGCTTGGGTCGACCTACTCATGCAGAAAGGGATGAAATGTTGACCTGTGCAAGAAAGTGTCGAACGGTTGTGTAAAATAGATGGGAGTGTCGACCACAAGAATTGACCGTTGTAGACAGAGAGCAATGAAGTGTCCACCGGTAGTGTAAAATATATAGGAGTGTCGACCACAAGGATCAACTATCGCGGACAGAGAGGAATAAAGCGTCGACCGGTTTACACAAGTGTTGACCGGCAGTGTAAAATAGATAGGATTGTTGACCACAAGGATCAATCGTCGCAGATAGAGAGTAATGAAGTGTCGACCAATTTATGCAAGTGTCAACCCTTGGGTGAAGGAAAGATCAACATGCCGACCAAACGTTATAAGTGTCGACCGGGACCTCTCTTCCTTTATTAAAATAGTAATTTTTGAACATGTTTCAATCTAATGTTTGAGGTATTTTCCAAACGTATTCGTAGATTTTTTTGTGTGTTAAAAAAAAAGATGTAAACGTATTAAAAACCAGATTGAAATTTTTATAGAAGTTGAAAATTTTACGTCATTATGGAAAGTATAAGTTAGAAAATTGTCAGGGAAAGACTGTGGCGGCCCTACTCTGCCTCTGGGCGGGGGCTAGGGCGGGTCGTCACAACTTTGGTGTTAGAGCCCCCGGGTTTTAAAAGCATTTCTGTAGACTGCCTGCCAGCACAAACTGCTGCACGAGAACTCTCCATCAACTATAAGAGTTTAAGTTTCAGAAATTGTTATTAGATGTTTGTTTTTATCTTATGATGTGTCTAGGAACGACAAAATGCCGAGACCAACTAAACAGTCGAGGATGAACAGATTAGCCAGTTGATGGACCTGGTGAATCGGCAATCTGAACAGCTGGAGATTTTATTAAATAGAGATGGAAATGGGAATGGAAACGGACAAGATAATACTCCACGAGGCTAAGGTGAGGAAAGATTAAGGCGACTTAGGCCCCCAACTTTTAATGGATGGTCTTCAGATCCCACTTGTGCAAAGGAGTAGATCCGGAAGATCGAGAGCATGTTTGGTTATGCGAAGGTGGAGGAAGCCGAGAAAGTATCGTGCGTAGTATTCCACCTGAAGAAGGATGCTAGCTTTTGGTGGGATACTGTTAAGGCCACAGCAAATGCCAGAATTATGACCTGGGAGCGATTTAAGACTGTGCTTTACGGCAAGTACTTCAACAAGACAGTTCAGACCAACAAACTAGTAGAATTCACTCAATTACGCCAAACGGGATCGGTGGCTGACTATGTACAAAGGTTTGAAGCCCTATCCTGTTATGCTGACCATTTGGTTAGTGAAGTGGAGAACAACGTGTAACAATTTGTCCAAGGGCTAAAGTTGGAGATCTTTAAAGGGGTAAAGACTGGGGGCGTTGATGACATGCCGTACCACAGGGTTGTGGCCAAGGGCCTGGAGCTCGATGATATAGAGATGAAGCTTCAACGACAGAAAGAACCGCCGAAGAAGTTTTTCAGAGAGGTACAGGCACAGCATCGGGGATGGCAATCGCAACAATAAAGGGGCGTCCAAAGGCCCAATGAAGTGTCGATTGACCACGGCAAGGGCAAGTGACCACAAGGGGCTTCCCAGGCTCCTCAATGTCCTACATGTCAAAGAAATCACTTCGGGGAGTGCAAGTTGTATTCAGGGCGATGCTTTAGGTGTGATAAAATGGGTCATAAGACTAGGGATTGTCTTAGGCCAAGCAAGAGGCAGCCTAGCGGCGCTCCCAGAATCTTTGCTCTAGTTAAGGATGAAGAAACTGCCAAACCTTCAGTTGTTTCAGGTACCATTTTGGTCTGTAATGTAGCAGCCTCTGTTTTGATTGACACGGGGGCAACACATTCCTTTATATTGTTGGAGTTTGTGTCTAAGTGGAATCTAGAGTTCGTTTTGGTTGACCGTAGTTATAGCGTTATGTTACCTACTGGGCAATTTTTGCACTTGGATTAGGCAATACAGGGGGATGTAATAACAGTGGGTGGCCGAAGAATGTATGTGAGCTTGATTATACTAGCCATGAAGGGATATGACACGATCTTAGGGATGGACTGGTTGTTCAAACACTACGCTACGATAAATTGTAGGTCGGGACATATAGACTTTAGACCCCCGAAATGGTGAAGGTTACTCATTTCAAGCAACCCTTCGTACGGAAAGGATGCCTATAATATCGTCCATGGATGCTCAGCAATCGATGAAGACAGGATGCTTTGGCTTTGTAGAGAGTGCATTTGATACGCAGAGGCAGATTGAGAAGACGTTACAAGACATTCCAACAGTTGAGAGGTTTTTGGAAGTTTTCTTGGACGAATTACCGGGCTTACCTCCTGACAGAGAGGTGGAGTTTGCTATCAAAGTTAGTCCTAGTTCTGCGCCTGTCACGTCCCATAACACTATAAATCTTTGACTTGTGATGTCCCTCAACACTATTCCTAAAATCTCGTAAATAGTTTTTTTTATTTATAGTTTTAAAACAATATCGTGTAAGACATTAAATCGTTTAGAGCAGAATAATAATCTTTTCGTGGAAGCATAGTATAGTGTAAACTTAATTTCAAGTATTAAAAACAGTAAATCAGGGGTTTCAGTCGACACTTGTGAAGATAGGTCAACCCCCACTGGTTGACAGCTTCAGAGATGGGTCGACACCTCCTTCCTCTGTGTTTTACATAGGTCGACACCTGTTACAAATTTGGTCGATGCTTAATAAGATAGGCCGACACTTCATTCCTCTTTGTCTGAAATCGGTTGACATCTGCAAAAACTGGTCGACACCTCGTAAAAATTTGGTCGACCCTTACTAAAATAGGTTGACAGTTCACTTCTCTCTGTTTGTCATCGATCGACACCTACAAAGACTGGTCATACCTCTTATAAATTTGGTCGACCCTTACTAACATAGGTCGACACTTCATCCCAAAAGACTTAACTAAAACTTCTAAAAATGACTGTAACCATCGTAAACTTTCTAACAGATATCTCATTTCTTTATAAAAAAAACGGGCAGCATGCCTTTCCATTTACCGTTACACCGGTTCACCTATTCAAAATATCCAATATGTATTTAAACATAAAACCATTTAATTTGACTCCTAAACTTCCTCTATCAACACATTTTAAAACAAGTGAAACCTAAATACCTAGCCATATTCCGCAAACCTCTATACATTATACCAAAACACATTCACATAACCCACGTGACACGATTCCACCTCGAATGAGTCGTGTTTTACCCACAAACGAAATAGAAAAACAAAATATAAGTAGAAAACCGAATGCTGTCCGATGAGCAACCTTTTAGGCTCTTAGCATAACGATCTTCCGAAGGAATACGACAGCAAACGGGACCGATTTCTGGCCACTCTCTTCGTGTATCCTTCTCTGGAAAAGAGAGGGAAGACAAGTGGAACGATGGCTATTCAAGCAACCTCGGGCTTGAAAGCTCAAGGAGATGAACTCCTTCTCGGTTCTTGACCGAACCAAGCCTCACCGTTCACCAAGCTTCAACTACTTCGGCTGAACACAAAAGGGCTATTTCTCATATATTCAACAACCTTTACACACACCAATAGCCATGTATTTATAGACCTAAGGTGGCGGAAGGTTAGAATGAGCTTGGGCTTTGAAATGGGCCACATGGTTGGCCATTCTTAATCCAATTGCACACTAGATCACTCTTCAAGCTTTGGCCCATTTGTTGCATCAGTAGGCTATTAAACTCCGGCCCAATTGTTGCTTCTAACCACCATCTAACTTAACATACATTTAATCCTAATGCCTAAGGATGCATGCAATTATAAAACATTACAGGAAGGCAAATGTTTGCCAACAAAACATAAGGCGAATGTTTGCTGAATAAAATTCAATTACAAATTAATTCCGAGGGAAACAAATCCTTTCTTCATGTGCTTCCACCTTTAGCTCCCACGATAGCAAGTGCAAGGGTTGATCTTTGTCATTTGTGCTCGGGTCCCATTCCAAATCTGCGAAGAGGCATTCGACACCTGTAATTCCTGCAAAAGAATTGAAGTTGTTAGTTAACAGGTTGGATAAAGTTCGTGTCTTGGTTTGTGATCGAGTGATGGCCCTTTGGGGCACATCATCCTCCCCAGGTGATTGAGGATTTGACCTCAAATCCATTAATGGGGTCACTTGGATGTCATCATCGTCTCCTTTGTATGGCGAGAGATCTTGGACATTAGAGGTGGAGCAAATTCCGTAATCGCTAGGTAGCTCTATCTTATAGGCGTTATTATTGATTCTTTCTAAGACCTTGAATTGTCCTTTTGCTCTAGGCATCAACTTGGATTTCCTTTTAGCAGGGAACCTTTCTTTCCTTAGGTGCAACCAAACTAAGTCTCCTTCATTAAAGATAACTTCGCGTCGTCCTTTGTTAGCGTGTTTGGCGACCTTGTTGTTGCTCTTCTCAATGGCTCTGCGTACAGTCTCATGCAATTCCTTAATTCGTTCCGCCTTGTCCACTCCTGATGGATTAGCTATGTCTGTAAAAGGTAATGAGATAAGATCTAACGGTGTGTGTGGATTAAACCCATAGGCAACCTCAAAGGGCGATTGCTGAGTAGTGGAATGAAGGGTGCGGTTGTAGGCAAACTCCAAGCCTGGGAGTACTATATCCCAGTTAGACAGTTTCTTACCTACAACGGTGCGTAAGAGGGTACCTAGGGTCCTGTTGACGACTTCTGTTTGACCATCAGTTTGGGGATGAATGGATGTGCTGAAACACAACTTAGTCCCCAACTTTTTCCAAAAAGTGGTCCAAAAGGCGCTTAGAAATTTAGTGTCTCTGTCCGACACGATAGAACGCGGTATACCATGCAGGCGAACGATCTTTTTAAAATATAGGTTAGCTATTAAGACAGAGTTATCGGTCGTGGCACAAGGAAGGAAATGTGCCATCTTGGAGAACCGATCCACGACTACCATTATAGAGTCCTTATTCTGGGTGGTCTGTGGTAGTCCTAAAACAAAGTCCATACTAACCTCTACCCAAGGGTGTGATGGGATGGGTAAGGGCATGTATAAACCTTGAGGCAGAACTTTACTCTTAGCCTTCTTGCAAATCACACATGTCTCCACCATGCGATGCACATCTTTCATCATGCGAGGCCAATAGAAGTGTTCCTTAAGCGATTCTAGGGTCTTTCTTTCGCCGAAGTGACTTGCTAGGCCTCCGCAATGAGCTTCTTTTACTGGGCATCATCTTAAACTGCCTTGGGGAATGCACAACTTTCCCACTTTAAGTAAATAGCCATCCATGAGGCAATATTCGACTTCGGCCTTGTCCATACACTTGATGTAATAAGGGCCAAAATCAGGGTCAATTTCATAGGTCTCTTTAATCCATTCAAAGCCAAAGAACCTAACCCTTAATTCGGTGAATAGAATGTGCTTTCTAGAGAGGGCATCGACCACGACGTTATTCTCTCCTTTCAAATACTTAAGGGTGTAAGGAAACCTTTCTAAGAACTCCACCCACTTGGCATGTCTCTTGTTGAGCTTGTGCTGACTCTTGATATGTCTTAGGGCCTGGTGATCAGTGTTGATAACAAATTCTCGAGGTAAGAGGTAATGCTGCCAATGTTCTAAAGCATGTATAATTGCGTAGAACTCTTTGTCGCAGGTGGAATAATTTAGTATGGGTCCTTTCAACTTTTCGCTAAAGTATGCCACGGGTTTGCCATCTTGCATAAGCACTGCTCCTATGCCGACTCCAGATGCATCGCTTTTGACCTCAAAGGCTTTGTTGAAATTTGGGAGGGCAAGTACGGGGGAATGACATAATCTATCTTTAATAAGATCAAAGCTCTTTTGGTACGCTGGGGTCCAAGAGAACTCTTTCCCTTTCTTAGTGCAATCGGTAAGCGGAGCAACTATCAAACTGAAGTCCTTAATGATTCTTCTATAAAATGAGGTGAGCCCGTGAAAGCTATGCATTTCTATGATGGAATTCGGTATAGGCCAATCCTTGATGGCGTTGATCTTTTCCACGTCCGCTTCCATCCCGTCTTTTGAGATGACAAATCCTAGAAAGTACACCTTGTCCTGTGCGAAAGAGCACTTCCCTAAGTTACCAAATAGTTTAGCCTTTCTAAGGGTCTGGAAGAGGGAGTTAAGGTGGGAGAGGTGTTGAGTGAGATCCACGCTATACACTAAGATGTCATCGAAGTATACCACGATAAACTTTCCTAAGTACTCTTTAAGCACATGGTGCATGAGTCTCATGAACGTAATTGCGGCGTTAGATAAACCAAAAGGCATCACCATCCACTCGAATAATCCATATTTTGTCTTAAAGGCTGTCTTCCACTCGTCGCCTTCTCTCATCCTGATCTGATGGTAGCCGCTTTTAAGATCTATTTTAGAGAAAATGGAGGTTCCACTGAGCTCATCCAACATGTCCTCAAGCCTGGGGATGGGAAATCTATACTTGACAGTAATTTGGTTAACGGCTTGGCTATCGACACACATCCTCATGGTGCCGTCTTTCTTAGGAACTAATAAGGAAGGTACTGCACAAGGACTCATGGACTCTCTAATGTAACCTTTATCCAAAAGTTCTTGTACTTGGTCCTGTTGCTTCTTAGTTTCTTCGGGGTTCATTCGGTATGCTGGTCTATTAGGCAGTACGGCTCCGGGTAGGAGATCAATTTGGTGTTTAATGCCACGCAAGGGTGGCAGACCTTGGGGCAAGTCTTCTGGGAACACATCTTGGAACTAGTTAAGTAAAGTTTTAACTGCTTGAGGAATAACTCCTAGTTCCATAATTCTATCTCGAAAAAGTACCAAAATCAGGGGATCTCCTCTACGCACAGACGTCTCTATTTCTTTCTTAGTCATGAATAAAGTAGCCTTATCTTTGGCTTCCTTTCTTGCAGCATCATCTCTAGATATTTGTTCGGAGGTCATGGGAGCAAACTTAAAGGTCTTTCCTTCAAACTTAAGGGAATAGTAGTTAGTGTAGTCGTCGTGGTTTACCCATCGGTCAAACTACCAGGGTCGTCCTAGGAGTAAATGACTTGCACTCATAGGCATAACATCGTAGAGGACCGTGTCCTTGTACTTCCCGAGGGCAAATTCAACTTTCACTTGCTTGGTAACCTTGACATCATCCCTATCATCTAGCCAACGTAACTTGTAGGGGTGGGGGTGAGTGTTGGTGTCTAGGCCTAACTTGGTTACTAACTCTGTGGAGGCTACGTTAGCACAACTGCCTCCGTCTATAATCAGGGAACATAACTTCTCCTTGATGAAACACCTGCTATAGAAGATGTTCTTGCGCTGACAGTCTTCTCCAGAATTCTTAGTGACGAGAACACGTCTTCTTACCATAAGCATGGGTTCTTCAAGGGCGTGGAAAACTTCCTCTTGGGAGTCACTATCCTCTTCATCTTCTTTTATACCTTCTCGCTCGTTTTCGCTCGTAAACTCTCCAGTGTCCTCCTGGAGGATCATCACTCGTCTATTAGGACATTGAGCCATGAAATGACCCAGGCCATGACACTTAAAGCATTTAAGGTCTCGCGATCTAGGAGAATTAGCACTCTCTACTAAGGTCTTGTTGCTTGATTCTTTGGGTGGCCAACTACGTGTAAACGGTTTCTTTCCCTCAGCTTTGGTGAAAGTTTTGTTTGGTTCTGGTTGCGGAGGGGTGATCTTAGGAGTAGTCTTGAGTGAAAATTTCTGGGTGAAACTAGCTTTTCTCTTCCTACTAAGTTGTCGCTCTACTTTCATAGCCATTTGTACCACCGCGTCAAGGGATTCTAAGGGATGCAGCTCAATAATGTCTCCTATATCTTGTTGCAATCCTCGAATAAATCTTTCAAGTACTTGCTCTTCAGGCTCATCCATATCGCCACGAATCCTAAGGGTCTCAAACTCAGTAAGGTATTCTTCAACAGATCGACCTCCTTGTCTCAGGTTTTGGATTTGTAAGAATAGCTCTTGTCGGTATTGGCTAGGTATGAATCTTTTGGTCATGAGGGACTTCATCACTCTCCAAGTGGTGACAGGGTCGTCTCCTATCTTCTGTCTTTGGGATTTAATATTGGCCCACCAGAGAGCCGCGTATCCCGTGAGCTCGACCGAAACTAGCTGGATTTTAACCTTATCTGAATATTCATAGTAATCAAAGACTTTCTCCACTTTATCTATCCAATCTAGGAAGGTGTTACCGTCACACGCGCCATTGAATGACGGAACATGCAACTTAATGTTCTTAAGATCGTCTAAGTCCTTTCGATGGCTAGACCTGAAATTCTCTTCTTCATCTAGGATCCACTCATCATCATCATGACAGTCAAAGTCTTGGAACCTCCTTCTTGGATTAGGTGGCCTCTCACTTATTGGGGAAGGATCCTGGTTAGGAAATCTCCTGGGTGGGTATTCAGTTCTCCTAGGGTTATCAGGTCGCATCCTAGGAAGGTCATCTCGAGAGGGCTCTCTAGAGTTAATCTTATTGAGGTTATCCATTATAAATTTCATACCAAGGGTTAAGTCTTTGAGTTGTTGGCTTAGATTACTAACTTCTCCATTAAGTCCATTTAGTTGTCCTTGAAGGCTGGACTCTCCCTCTTTATGGGCACGAGTCTCGGGTTAGGGAACGTCCTTACACCGGTTCAGTTCTTGAGTCATAGTATCGGGGTTTAATTCTCGGTTGAGTGCACTCCTACTCTTCATGTGACTTCCTAAGGTTATAGGGAAAATATGTGTTGTTACGCTAGATTGACCCTAAGTGTTAGAAAGGAGGGAAAAATTTAGTGGATCCCGAATGCTTAAACTTGGAACGCAAATTTGAGGCCTTAAATGGCCATTTTTTGGAATGGAGGGTGGTTTCCATAGACAAAACGTGTGACAATTTCGTAGAGCTCTGAGAGAGCTTCGAATCGGTATCTTACGGGCGAAAATCTGACGTCCGTAGCAAAAGTTATGATCGTTTTAAGTTCAATGGGTCAAACCCACCAAAACAACTAGGTATTAACACATTCTGATAAACATGTTTTTCCTTTAGTGTTTATATCATACATCAACTCAGTTATCATTAAATTACACAGTAATGATATAATAACATAAGCACAGATTAGGCAAGTAAACAAAGTATTCTACCCAAGTATTCTGTAAGGTGTTAGCAAGCATGGAATGAGGCAGCAGACAACATAATCAGCACAAAAACAGTATTAAATCACCAAGTACAGAGTAGCAACAGAATGGTTGTTCCGAATAAGGTAATAACACTAGCTGCTACATAGCACACCCATATGCATAATAACATAAACATACAATACTAGTGGTCCAGCAATAGACACCTACCACCTGCACCTACCCTCTAACAGCAGCTAGGCTGTAGGGTGTTCTGTCCTCACCTGCACCTACCCTCAAACAGCAGCTAAGCTGTAGGGTGTTCTGTTCTCACCTGCACCTACCCTCAAATAACAGCCAATCAGTTGAGTAAGATTTGTGCAGAAAACACAATACGATTTTTAAATTTTGAACATACGAATATGAACAGATCAACAAATAAGTTTCCGGCTTTAAAGACTAAATGGTTTCGAGTTTCCGATTTTTAAATTTTGTTCAGTAATAACATATCTATGGTAGTGTTCAAGCTTATCCTTATATGTTAAACATAAAATTAATAGAACCGGTTTCTGCCTTTTTCAAAACCAACGAACCAGAGAAATGAAGAGTTTGCAGCAAACGAAATGTGCAAGAAGATTAATCCACATGTTTGCAGACATTCAGGGGAAGCTATCCATGGCTCTGATACCACATGACACGATTCCACCTCGAATGAGTCGTGTTTTACCCACAAACGAAACAGAAAAACAAAATATAAGCAGAAAACCGAATGCTGTCCGATGAGCAACCTTTTAGGCTCTTAGCATAACGATATTCCGAAGGAATACGGCAGCAAACGGGACCGGTTTCTGGCCACTCTCTTCGTGTATCCTTCTTTGGAAAATAGAGGGAAGACAAGTGGAACGATGGCTATTCAAGCAACCTCGGGCTTGAAAGCTCAAGGAGATGAACTCCTTCTCGGTTCTTGACCGAACCGAGCCTTACCGTTCACCAAGCTTCAACTACTTCGGCTGAACACAAAACGGCTATTTCTCATATATTCAACAACCTTTACACACACCAATAGCCATGTATTTATAGACCTAGGGTGGCTGAAGGTTAGAATGGGCTTGGGCTTTGAAATGGACCATATGGTTGGCCATTCTTAATCCAATTGTACACTAGATCACTCTTCAAGCTTTGTCACATTTGTTGCATCAGTGGGCTGCTAAACTCCAGCCCAATTGTTGCTTCTAACCACCATCTAACTTAACATACATCTAATCATAATGCCTAAGGATGCATGCAATTATAAAACATTACAGAAAGGCGAATGTTTGCCAACAAAAACATAAGGCGAATGTTTGACGAATAAAATTCAATTACAAATTAATTCTGAGGGAGACAAATCCCTTCTTCGTGTGCTTCCACCTTTAGCTTCCACGATAGCAAGTGCAAGGGTTGATCTTTGTCATTTGTGCACGGGTCCCAATCCAAATCCGCAAAGAGGCATTCGACACCTGTAATTCCTGCAAAAGAATTGAAGTTGTTAGTTAACAGGTTGGATAAAGTTCGTGCCTTGGTTTGTGATCGAGTGACGGCCCTCTGGGGCACATCACCACGGGTCAATCACGCTCCGATAGCCACAAGCGCTTTTTCTATTACGTCACTCGTCGGGTTTAGGTAGAATGTACTCACCTTCTTCTAAATCACCTATACCACAGAGATATCTATGAGTTAAAGGCTCAGCAAGTCAATATAAATATAAATGTATGTTGTGCATATGCAGTTCATAAAACATGCAGTCATTTCATTTCCTTTCGTTACATAGAGGGATGCCACCGGGGGTTTACTCTCACCAGATAGAGAGGGCACATCAAGCGGTTAGACAGCCTTCTGCATCTACTGGGGGGAAAACATGCTCCACCTACGGGACAGTCATGTTTGAACCCCACCCCGACATGACTAGGATTAAATGCATTTATTTCTTTTAATTAGTTCATTTCTTTTCATAAAACATGTGCAGAAATTCGTTTTCATGTCCTTTAAAAAAAATGTGATGCATGAGCAGTTGGTAATGCTTAAACTTATAAAAAGAATAGAAAACAAACAATGGAAACATAAAAGACATTTTATAACATACACAACCTAACTACTCGTCTAATTTACGCTAAAACTTACACTAAACAACCTAAATCATTAAATCCTCGAAAACAGGAATTCTTGTGGTATAGACCAAATCAGCCAAGCAAATCAGGAATACTTACCTCGGGTCCTTTACAATTTAAATTGTAGTCTGTTTTCTTTAACTGTGGAAATCAAACAACCTAACAAAACATCAAATTGAGATACTTAACATACACACAAGAAACTTTCATATTTTCTTATAACAGTTTTTTTTGTCCAATTTCAAATGCTCATAACTTTCTCGTTATAACTCGGAATCGAGTAATTCCAAGTGCTATGGACTCCTCTAACAGTCCAGTTCTTAATGGTGCAAGCGAGTTATCAAAATAAGACCAATAACTAGGTCGAACATCATAAGAACAGAATCTGTTCTATTTTTTTTTTCATAAAATTCAAACTCACCTCTAATTTTCACTTCCTTTATGCATAATCTTCCATTTTACTCCATCCAAGATCTTTAAAACCTCCAAAATTAAGTTAGAATATCCAAAAGAAGAAGAAAGAATAACTCTAACTTTGAATTTTGAGAGATTCAAAATCCATGCTTAAAAACTCTTCACAAATATCAATAAAACATGCATTTTTGCACGAAAACCTCAAGCCTATTTTAAATAATACCTTAATCCTTTGAAATGATTGGCTGAAGAAAAACTGAAAGAAGAGAGAATGGTTAGTGGAGAAACTGTGGAAATGAAAGAGAAGAATGTGGTTTTTATAAACTTTATTTAATAAAATTTAACTTTAGCTTATTTGCTTGATTTACACATAATTTTTAATTTCATAAAAATTAACTTTATTCTTATTTCCAACATTTTCCACTCTTTTCATTTCTTCTTTTGACTTATTTATTTTCCTTTTCTCTTTTACTAATTCTCATTTCTGCCTTTGTTGTTTGCATCTATCGTTTTAAAATAATTTATCGAATATTATTGGAACAAAATGTAAAAAAGTTTCGAGTGTTACATTGCACCCTCCTTAAACAAAATTGTGTCCCCAAAATTTTGATCAACCAAAAAGTTCAGGATATCTACTAGTCATATCCTGTTGTCTTTCCCACCGTAGCTTACTGCACTCCGTGATTCTGCCACAGAACCATTACCAATAGAATTTTCTTGTTGCGTAGTACTTTAATCGAAGACCCTAGAATCCTCACTGGTTTCTCTTCATATGTCAGTGTTGGTTGAACTTCGATTTCTATTGGTTCTACGACGTGAGGTGGATCACGTGCACACTTTCTGAGCATAGATACGTGAAATACATTGTGGATGCTTTCCATAGCTGCTGGAAGTTGTAACCTGTAGGATGTTTTCCTGATTCTTTTCATAATGGGGAAAGGTCCCACGTAACGAGGACTAAGTTTTCCTCTTCTTCCAAAATGCATAACTCCTTTGAATGTGAAAATCTTCAAGAATACCTCATCGCCCTCCATAAATTCTAATTTTCTTCATCTGTTATCAGCGTAGCTCTTCTGTCGACTTTGATCTACCTTTATTCTCTGTATGATAATGGCAGTCTTCGCTGTAGTTTTCTATAGAATATCGGGTCTAATTAAGCTATCTTCGCCAACTTCGTCCCAATATAGAGGAATCTCCATTTTCGTCCATAAAGTGCTTCATACGGAGCCATACCAATCGTAGCCTAATAGCTATTGTTGTAGGAGAACTTGATTAATGGCAAGTATTTACTCCACGTACCTTAAAATTTCAACACACAAGCTATAATCATATCCTCTAGAATTTGATTCGTTCTTTCTGTCTGGCCATCGGTTGTGGATGAAATGTTGTGCTGAAATTCAACTGAGTTCACATAGCTTTATGTAGATTTTTCCAAAATTTTGAAGTAAACCTCTTATCTCTATCTGAAACAATTGAAACAGAAACCCCGTGTAGTCTAACAATTTCTTGAACAAATAGCTATGCAAGTTGATCCATGGAATACGTCATCTTGACTTGTAGAAAATTGGACTTTGTCAGACGATCTATTATAACCCAGATTCCATCTTACCCTTTCGTAATTCTGGGAAGTCCAACAATAAAATCCATTGAAATTTGCTCCTATTTCCATTCTGGACTTGGTAGCAGCTGTAATGTTCCAGCTAGCCTTTGGTACTCTGTTTTGACTTGTTGACAGATTAAACAGGTTTCCATCTACCTAGCAATTTCCCTTTTCATGTTAGGCCACCAAAAGTGGTGAGATCTCTATATATCTTTGTGCTACCGGGGTGTACAGAGAAAGTCGATGAGTGAGCTTCTGACAAGATCTCTTTCTTCAATTCCTCATCATTAGGCACGTACCATCTGTTTCTGAACTTTAATATGTCATCGTCTAACTGGTTGAAATTAGACGAATCATTATATATCATGTTCAATCTGAAGCTTTCATAATCAAGATCTTTCAGCTGAGCTTCTCAAATTTTTTCCAGAATCGTCGGTTTCAGCAAAATAGCAGTAAGCATGGCCAACAGGTCCGACACAATCTCTATATTAAACCTGGA
This sequence comes from Begonia peltatifolia, assembly GCA_022433055.1. Lineage (NCBI taxonomy): Eukaryota > Viridiplantae > Streptophyta > Magnoliopsida > Cucurbitales > Begoniaceae > Begonia > Begonia peltatifolia. The sequence goes on along the minus strand of CM039529.1, from coordinate 4,248,449 downwards.
AATTTCATATTGTAGTGATACCAATAACGATGAAACTGAAGATTGGCTCATTGTAGGCATTCTGCTCAAGGCATCGGCTACTATGTTCACTTTTCCTAGGTGGTATTTGATTTTAAAATCATAATCTTTGACAAATGCTAACCATCTTCTCTGCCGCATATTCAATTCTTTTTGCATAAATAAATATTTCAAACTCTTATCATCTGAAAATAACTCGCACTGTTGTCCATATAAATAATGGCTCCATATTTTCAATGCGAAAACAACTGCTGCTAGCTCGAGATTGTGAGTTGGGTAGTTCTGTTCATACATCTTTAATTGTCAAGAAGCATACGCAATAACTTTCCCTTCTTGCATTAGTACACATCCTAACCTAGTCTTAGATGCATCACATTATATGCTAAACTTTTCACCTTCAACTGGCAGTATCAAGACGGGTGTAGTAGTCAACTTCTCTTTTAGCTATTGGAAACTTTCTTCACAGTCTGCCGACCAAACAAATTTTACAATTTTTCTCATCAATCAAGAAAGAGGCCCCGCAATCCTTGAAAATCCTTTGATGAATTTCTGATAGTATTCGGCCAATCCAAGAAAACCACATATATCTCTCACATTTCTTGGTTGTTGTCAGTCTCTGACAGCTTGTATTTTAGCTGCATCAACAGAAATTCCTTCTTTTGAAATCACATGACCAAGAAAATGAATTCTATCCAGCCAAAAATTGCATTTTGAAAGCTTCGCGTACAACTTATGCTGCTTTAGAGTTGACAGAACAATTCTTATATGCTTCTTATGATCCTCTTCCGTTCGCGAATATACCAAGATATCATCAATAAAGACGATGATAAACTTGTCTAAGTACTGCCGGAAGACACGGTTCATCAAATCAATGAAGGCTGCAAATGCATTTGTGAGTCTGAAAGACATTCTAAGAACTCAAAATGCCCATATCTAGTACGAAATGCAGTTCGGACATCTTCAGCTCTAACTTTTAGTTGATAATAACCCGAGCGAAGGTCGATCTTTGAGAAAACTCAAGCACCTTGCTTTTGGTCGAACAAATCATCTATCCGAGGCAATGGATACTTGTTCTTTATTGTAAGCTTGTTCAATTCTCAATAATCGATGCAGATTCTAAGGGTCCCAACCTTTTTCTTTACAAACAGAATAGGGGCCCCTTAGGGAGAAAAATTCGGTTGAACAAAGCCCTTGCTCACCAATTCTTCTAATTGAAACTTCAGTTCTTTCAATTCAGTAGGCGCTAGTCTATATGGATTCTTTAACATAGGCTCAGCTCCTGGGTACACGTCGATCACAAATTCGATTTCCCTGTCCGGAGGTAAACCCGGAAGATCGTCAAGAAAAACTTCAAGAAATTCTCGAACAACCGGAATATCACTTAACTTCACTTCAATGAGTACTCGCATGTCGATCACACTGACTAAATTAACTGAGCGCCCATCTTTAAACTTTTCCCGTGCCATCATGGAATACGGCACATACATTTTACTAGCCCTTTTTATCGCCGGAAAAATAAACTTTCTTTTATTTGGAGGCTGGAAAGACACAGTTCCTGTTCTTCAGTCGATGGTAGCATAATAGAGGGATAGCCAATCCATTCCTAAAATAATTTCATAACCCTTCATATCCATTACAAACTGGCATAAAGGGTATTATTTCCTACTGAAATAATATTACCTTGAACTACTTGCTCTGACTGTAAATGATCTCCTGAAGGTAACATTACACTATAAAAAAAACCAAGTAAACTGGGCAGCAAATTAACTCTAATTACGCAGACAATTGAAACAAATGAATGCGTAGCACTCGTATCAATTAACGTAAACGCAGATATACCAGCAATTAAAATTATACTTGTGATCACTGAAAGCTGCACATCACCTTCTTCCTCGTCAAGCTCTATGAAGGCAAAAATCCTTGGTATTACTCTCTTCTAGTCTCTGCTTTGCTTTGGACAATCCTTAACAAAGTGGCCAGTCTCCCCACATCGGAAGCATTTGTCTGTACCCATCCTGCAATCGCCACAATGCTCCTTCTGGCATTTAGGACACAAAGGCTTCTGAGAAGTTCCTTGTACCTGTTTTCCTTTTCTCTGATCAGTTCTTCCATCAAATGGTCTTTTTACACCATGTTGTTGTTGTGGCTGTCCACCTCTCGGTTGCTATCCTCTGCTCTGGGGCTAGATGTCTCGGAAGAATCCTCTTGTAGGTTCCCTCGGTTTGAAAACAATAAATCAGGGGTTTCGATCGACACTTGTGAAGACTGGTCGACTCCCATTCCTCTTTGTTTTACACCGGTCGACACCTTATTCCTCTTTGTTTTACATCTGTCGACACCTTCAAAGACTGGTCCACACCTCTTACAAATTTGGTCAACTCTTACTAAGATAGGCCAACACTTCATTCCTCTCTATTTCACATCGGTCGACACCTCTTACAAATTTGGTTCACCCTTACTATGGCCGACACTTCATTCCTTTCTATTTAACATCGGTCGACACCTGTAAAGATTGGTCGACAGCTCTTACAAATTTGATCGAACCTTACTAAGATAGGGCGACACTTTATCACCTGAGACTTAACTGAAACTTTTTAAAATTGACCGTAACCATCATAAACTTTCTAACGGACACCTATAGCATACTTAACTCCAAAATTAACATTTCTTTATAAAAAAAACGGGCAGCATGCCCTTCCATTTACCGTTAAACTGGTTCACCTATTCAAAATATCCAATATGTATTTAAACATAAAACCATTTAATCCGACTCCTAAATACCTAGCCATATTCCGCAAACCTCTATACATTATCCCAAAACACATTCACATAACCCACGGGTCGATCACCCTCTGACAGCCACAAGCGCTTTCCCACGGCCATCCTTATTCAACTACGTCACTCGTCAGGTTTAGGTAGAATGTCCACACCTTCTTCTGAATCACCTACATCATAGAAACATCTATGAGCTAAAGGCTCAGCCAGCCAACGTAAATATACATGCATGCCGTGCATATACAGTTCATAAAACATGCAGTCATTTCATTTCCTTTCGTTACATAGCGGGATGTCACCGGTGGTTTACTCTCACCAGATAGAGAAGGCACATCAAGTGGTTAGATAGCCTTCTCCATCTACCGGGGGGAAAACATGCTGTAGCACCCCAAGAATCTACACGTTCCCGGTACGTTCACTACTATTACACACTATTAAGATACCACAACTTGTCGCACCCCAACACAAAACATCTCACACTTGACATCTACAAACTCAATGTGAACTCACTCAATTTAACAACACTTTCATTTTCAAATCATATTCAAAAGAATATTTGTAACTATAAAATTTTTCGACTCGATTCAAAAACGACTTGCACCCCGTAGAGGGAACACATAAATCCTCAATATAAAATATTCAGTGGAAAAGTACAATTTAAAGGAGTTTCAAAAAAATGACAAGACTTAAAAATTTCATGAAGAATCCGAACACGCGACTTGTGCGACCAACTGTAACCTGCGCGCAACCCAGCAGCGGCACCACGAGCCCTCAGCATGGCGCCTCGCGCGCACGCTTTCATCTGCCGATAACACCCTGCACGCACACAAACTTGCCCCAGCGTGGCGTGCATGCCCTCTAGGCGCCGCACGCATGACGCCCACAGCTTCAGTGCCGCGCGCCTCGCGCCCTACCTCCGCGCTGAACATCCGCGCGGCGCACCCACTCTCTGTGCTGCACAACCCGCTCGCGCTGTAGCCTTGCCTTACTCCCGCATGCGGCCTCAACCTAGGCAGCACGCTCCGCCCAGCCAACCGACCCTCTGGCGTGTCCGGTACGCTCAGTTCAACTTCCCGACACCTTGCCTTTCTTCCAAAAATTCGGCAAAGTAACCCCTGTACCTACTGACCCCAACCTGCAAATAATACAACATATATATTCCCAAAGTATGCCATCCAAATTCATCTTGAAATCACAGAAGGAAAAATTGAGTGGAAGGAAATAAATCTAACAACTATCGATGAAGAAAGTCCACAGTATAGAGTAACATCATGCTCATACATATAATATACACACGTGTCCTCAAAACTATCCAAACAACTAGGAAAACCACATATGTACACTATACAACATGTAAGATAGAGCCGACCCCAAAATACATCAAGAAGAGAAACCCCGAACTCCTAACCCAAACCTCACCACCTCCACAGGTTAGGTGCCATCCGGTGCCTCGGTCGCATGCCAACAACTGCTATAATGCTCAGGACTTGGCTCTCATATCTCACCAGCAGAAACCTCTGCACCTACACCATAGAACACACAATATAAGCCTAATGGTTAGCAAGTAATGCGATATGAAAGTAAAACCGACAATGCAATCCTATCACATGCAATTTCTACGCTCACGCTCATGTTGTCACAATCTGTGACGCGTAGTGCAGCTGTGCCAGGGTGAGGGTGAACCTCATGCCACGCTACACCCTAACACGTCACCTCTATCCCAGACTCCGCAGCAACGAGGCCCACAAGCCACACACACGCGCCAACTCACAACAACCACACCACGGTGAAGGTGAACCTCGCGTCACACTACACCCTGATGCGTCGCCACCGTCCCGGTTTCCCCAGCAACGGAGCCACAGTTGCCACACACACATTTCGTGATGGCCCAGTCGGCCCACCCTATGGAATCTGCGACTAGAGATGCACTGGCCCACTCCCCAAGAAGGATCCGCAGCGCCACTGTCTATCATCCTCACCGTCAACACATACGCACCGTGTGACGGCCCAGTCGGCCCACTCCCCTAGCAAAATCTGCGGTTGGTTACGCACTAGCCTACTACTCGAGCAGGATCCGCGGTGCCATTGCCACTCGTCTCACCACCACTTACTCAAAACAATGATCAAAACTATTTTCTTTCCTTTTTCAAGACATGATCCTTATCAAACAATACACACACATAACACAATCAACCACACAATCCTAATGTTTCTCGGTGTAGGCCCACATAGGCAAATCATATGCATACATGACTTACCTGACGTCCTAAGCTTTCTTGGTGCATGACCTCACCAAAAATCTTGTTTACCTAAACATAAAACCAATTCCTGTTAAAACTCGTCTAAACACTTAACTCGATCGAAAACTAGCCTAAACTTTGGACGTGCATAACTTTTGCATTCGTTATCGTAATCAAACGGTACCAGTGGCCAAGCATTCCTCTAACAATTTCATTTAACCCACTAAAATAGAATTTGAAACAATTAACCATAGCTAGATTAAAACTCCCAAAAACAAAACTGGATTTCACAATAAAATGCCCATAATTTAGACTCTAATTCAACTCCACCAATTTCTTCACCCAATCAGTCACATTTCACTCATCCAAACTTAATCTAATCGAAAATGAATCATCTAGCTCAAAATTAAACCGCACCCGGCACAAATCCTTTCGGCCCTACCAGAGAATTCGGGCAACACTACCAATTAATGATTACCCACTTCACCTCCCTAATTCCCTCATATTTTCGCCACAATTTGACCTGAGAATCGCCCCCTACCCGTTTCACCAGTCAAACTTCTCCTCAGGCGATCCAAAGAGAGAAAACAAGGAGGAGAAGCTCACCTTTCTCGGTCGACATTGGCGTCGAAAGGCTGAGCCCCAAGTTAGCCCCAGCACAGACTCACACTGGTCTATGAAAACCTCAAGACCGAGCTCAACAAATCAAGAGTTCAGAAGCAACCTAACTCCTACAATTGGCTGACAAAAACTGAAACAAGGAGGAGGTTTACCTTCAGTTTTTAGCACGGGAAAACACCGAGCCAAACTTTACCTTAGCTCACCAGAGCAACCCGAACACTGCGTCTCTCTCTTGTTGATCGCCGATAGTTCCCTCTCTCGCTCTCTCAGCCTCGGTAACAGAAACAGGGTGGAATGGCTTCCACCCGAAGCCACATTTAAAAACAAAAAATTTAAATTTTTTAAAAATATTTTTAATTTACGAAAATGCTTTCACGTGTTTTAATCGTCCGTATCTCCGTTAAATTCGTGTCCTCTCGTCTTTAAAATTTGCAAATTCTTCTACAAATTAAATTTCAAATTTCATAAAATAAACTTCTCGCCAAAAACTTGCTGAAAATTCTAACAGGAAAAATAATTTAAATTTCAGAAATTTCTGGGTTATTACAGACTGATTAGTGTAAAATGTGATGAAAGTGTCGACTGGTATGCGTAGGTGTCGACCGAACTAAACAAATGTTGACTGCAGGGATCGACCTAAGGGGACATAGCCAAATTAGGTGTCGACTGGTGTCTTTAGGTGTCGACTGATTAGTGTAAAAATGGTGAGAGTGTCGATCGCGAGGTTCGACTTGTGCAGCCAGATAGAATTAAAGTGTCAATTGACAGAAGTAGGTGTCGACCGCTCTATGTGATGAGCATAGAAGTGACAACCGCGAGATTCGACCGGTGCAGGCAGAGAGTATCAAAGAGTCGACCGGTTAAGGCAGGTGTTGACCGCTCTTCGGAATGAGTGTAGAAGTGTCGACAACGAGGTTAGGCTGGTGCAGGCAGAGAGTATTAAGTTGTCGACCCCTGTGTACAAGTATCGACCGGTACTCCCTTTTTATATTGTTTTGAAAAGCAAAGTTTTATTTAAGCTGATTTTTTTTATGAGTCTTTCACTACGACAAGTTTAAACGTTTTCAAAATGTCGTGTTAAGTCGAGTAACAAAAGTTTTAAATTTTATACGAATTTTATCAAGGTGATGAGTAAGTGTACGGTTGGCGACCAGGGTCCAGGGACGACTCGGGGGCGTTGCAAGGGGTGGTGACAGTGAAGAGTGAGCCGGAGACCGCATGGGTTGTTGGGGTGTTACATGCATAATCTTCCATTTTAATCCATCCAAGATCTTTAAAACCTCTAAAATTAAGTTAGAACATCCAAAAGAAGAAGAAAGACTAACTCTAACTCTGAATTTTTGGAGGTTCAAAACTCATGCCTAAAAACTTTTCACAAACATCACTAAAACATGCATTTTTGCATGAAAAACTCAAGCCTATTTTAAATAATACCTTAATCTTTTGAAATTAATGAAGTCTTGGCTGAAGAAAAGCGGAAATAAGAGAGAATGGTTGCTGGAGAAACCATGGAAGTGAAAGAGAAGAATGTGGTTTTTATAAACTTTATTTAATAAAGTTTAACTTTAGCTTATTTCCTTGATTTAAACATAACTTTTAATTTCATAAAAATTGACCTTATTTCTTATTTCTAACATTTTTCACTCATTTCATTTGTTCTTTTCACTTATTTATTTTCCTTTTCTCTTTTACCAATTCTCATTTTTCCTTTGTTGTTTCCATCCATCGTTTTAAAATAATTAATCGAACATTACTGGAACAAAATGTACAAAAGCTTTAGGTGTTACAGCACCAGTATCTAAGAACCCCTATCGAATGGCGGCAGTGGAGTTGAAGGAATTACAAGCCCAATTTAAGAAATTGACGGATAAGGGCTTTATACGCCCAAGTGTTTCTCCTTGGGATGCTCCAGTGTTGTTTGTAAAGAAGAAGGATGGCTCTCTACAAATGTGCGTGGATTACAAGGAATTGAATACGTTAACCATTAAAAACAAGTACTCATTGCCCAGAATCGACGATTTGTTTAACTAACTACAAGAGGCTAGAGTCTTTTCAAAGATCGATTTGCGTTCAGGATATTACTAATCAAAAGTCAAAGCCGAAGATATATCGAAGACGATTTTCTGGACTTGCTACGAGCATTACAAATTTATGGTGATGTCCTTCGGATTGACGAATGCCCGATGGCTTTTATGGACTTAATGAATAGAGTATTTGGGGATTTTCTAGACAAGTTCGTGATAGTCTTTATGGACGACATCTTATTATATTCCCGGAGTGACGATGATCATGCAGAGCACTTAAAGACCATTTTGACTACTCTGAAGTAGCATCGATTATATGCCAACTTTTCTAAGTGTGAATTTTTGTTGGATCAAGTCAATTTCTTAGGCTATGTTATTTCTAAAGGTGTTTAAGTGGATCCGATCAAGATTCAGGCCTTAAGAGAGTGGCCACAACCAAAAAATGCCAGTGAAGTGAGGAGTTTTGTAGGCCTGGCTGGATATTATATGAGATTCATTGAAGGATTTTCTGTTATTGCTAAGCCTCTGACTAATTTGATAAAGAAGGACGTGAAGTATGAATGGTTGGAGAATTGCGAGAGGAGCTTCCAGACTCTAAAGCAGAAATTGACCACAGCTCCTTTATTAATACTTCCGGTGAAAGATGAGAAGTTTAGTATTTATTGCGATGCTTCCAAGATTTTTTTGGGATGTGTACTAATGCAAGATGGAAGAGTAATCGACTATGCCTCTAGACATTTAAAAAGTTACGAACAGAATTACCCGATACATGACTTGGAATTGGCAGCAGTGATGTTTGCATTAAAGATATGGAGTCATTACCTTTATGGACAGAAGTTCGAGGTACTTTTGGATCACAAGAGTCTAAAGTATCTATTCACACAGAAGGATTTAAATATGAGGCAAAGGAGGTAGCTACAAATTGTGAAGGATTCAACTTTGAGATTAAGTGCAATCCTGGAAAAGCTAACGTTGTGGCAGACACTTTAAGTAGAATGCCGAAGACTATACAGTCCACCGTTTCCTGCGTGTCGGTTCCCTTGGAAATGAAATACAGAAGTTTGAATTGGAAATAATTTCAGAACTTTTGGCTTTACTATCAGACTTAATGATACGATCGAGAATTTTAGACAAGATTAAGGAAGCTCAATAGAAAGATTCAAAGGAGAAGGAAGATATTCTTAACAAATTGATGGATGTCTCTTCAGAATTTAGTTACTCAGTGGAAGGCATTCTAAAATTTAGAGATCGAAGGTACATTCCAAAGGATGAATAGTTAAGGAAGTTGATTTTGGCAGAAGCACACTCATCATCCTTCTCAGTGCATCCAGGTAATACCAAGATGTACCGAGATTTGAATGTGCACTATTGGTGGCCCAATATAAAAAGAGAAGTAGCCAACTATGTACTGTCATGTTTGGTTTGCCAACAGGTAAAAGCAGAACACCAAAGGTTAGGTGGAATGTTACAGCCCTTACCGATTCCCGAGTGGAAGTGGGAAAATATTTCGATGAATTGTGTAATGGGTTTACCGAGGACAGTTAAGGGTCATGATAGTAAATGGGTCATAGTGGACAGGTTTAAAAATTCGGCCCATTTCTTGCCAGTAAAGATGACCTATACGATGAGTAAATTTGTAGAGCTATACGTCCAAGAGATTATCAGGTTACATAGGATTCCTGTATCAATTGTTTCAGATCGGGATCCCAGGTTTACTTCGAGGTTTTGGAAGAGTTTGCAAGGCTCTATCGGAATGAAGCTGACTTTTAGCACTACATTCCATCCTTAGACAGATAGACAGTCTGGGCAGACAATTCAAATACTTGAAGACATGTTGAGGGCATGTGTGTTAGAGTTTCAGGCATAATGGAGCCAGTATTCACCACTGGTCGAATTTTTCTACAATAATAACTACCAGTCTTCGATTGGTATGGCGCCTTATGAGGCGTTGTACAGTAGAAAGTATAGATCACCTCTGTAATGGGATGAAGTGGGCGAAGCAAAATTGGTTGGTACAGAAACTTTACAGCTGCTATCGGAGAAGGTTGCTGTTACTAAACAAAGAATGGAAATTGCACAGAGCCGACAAAAGAGTTATGCGGACCGAAGAAGGAGAGATCTGGAATTTGCAGAGATTTTGCCATTTAAGGGCGTTGTACAGTTCGGTAAGAGAGGAAAATTGAATCCACAGTTTGTTGGACCATTTGAGATTTTGGAGAGAATAGGCGCTACAGCATACAAGCTACAGTTGCCTTGCTCTATGGAAGGAGTCGACAACATATTCCACTTGTCAATGCTGTGTAAGTGTGTACGTGATCCAACGCACGTAGTTAGCTTGGTGAATGTTGGGATTCATCCGACTTTAACGTATGAGGAGAAACCAGGGCAAATATTGGAGTATGCGGTGAAGGTTCTATGCAATAACACAATTCCTCTAGTGAAGGCTTTATGGAGAAATCATGATTTAGAGGAAGCCACAAGGGAATGACAATAGGACATGATGGACAAGTATCGAGAGTTGTTCAGGTACACAATTTTGATCACAAAATTTTATTAAAGAGGGTAGAATGTAACACTCGAGATTTTTACATTATAAATTTAGGATTCCGTAACGGAAATTTTAGAAACGAGGCTTCGGGAAGTAAATTAAATGGATTGAGCCAACTAAGAAATAAATAGATAGTTGGAATGAAAAGAAGGACAAAGAATGGGTTGGTGTGTAACCAACCTACATGTAGTTTTGGAGCAACAACATGTAGAAATAGTTAATTTAGAATAAATGGATAAGTTAAGGATTAAAAAACTCATTTCCCCACCAACTCATCTTGTCCTCTTACGCAAAACTTCCAGCCCTCTCCTCTGCATCGAAGCTCTCTCTCCAAGCTTGATAGCTTCATTTCTTTAAGAGTTTAAGGTAAGCAAATATTAAGGATTTAGTTTATGCATGAAAGAGGTTGTAAATATGATTTTTCTTTCAAGTTTTCTCTTAGGGATAGGAATTTCCAAAAATTGCAGAATTAGGGTTGAGTTTCTTCCTTCATTTGATGTTCTAACTTAAACTAAGGGTGTGTAAAGGTTTACGATGAATTATAATGAAAGTCTATGCATGATAGAAGAGAAATTTTGAAGTGAGTTTGTGATTTAAAGAAAAAAGAAGGGAGAACAGAACAATTTTTGTTCTTGAGCTATCTAGCGAAATTTTATGTTTTCTTTTGATAAATGGATTGTTCCATTAGAAAGATGAAATTCTAAGGTTTTCCGAACATATTGGATAATTGAAAATGTTTAAGTTGTGAGTGAGTTATGGGTGTTTGAAGTTCGCCCTAATCTGCAGTGAGACATTTTTGGTTAAGGTTACTGGTATAAAGTGTCGACCGATATGCATAGGTGTCGACCGAACTTAGTAAATATCGACTGCGTGGGTCGACCTATGAAGACAGAACCAAATAAAGTGTCCACCTGCATGCATAGGTGTCAACTGAACGTGGTAAGTGTTGATCGCGAGGGTCGACCTACAAAGACAGAACCAAACTAAGTGTCGACCAGTTAGTGTAAAAATGGTAAAGGTGTCGACCGTAAGGTTCGATCGTGGTGAACAGAGAGGATTAGAGTGTCGACCTGTGCAAACAGGTATAGGCCTGTGCAAAAAGAGGTAAATGAGCAGCCGACCTATGTATATAGTTGTCGACCCTTGTGTGCAGAACGGGTCAAGTGTAACACCCCAAAAACCTACACAATCTCCGGCTCACTCTACTTTGTCACCACCTCAGTACCGCCCCCAAATCATCTCCGGACCAGGGTCGCCAACCGTACACTTACTCATTACCTCGATAAAATTCATATAAAATTTTAAACTTTTGTTTCTCGGCTTAAAACGACATTTTGAAAACGTTTAAAAATCGTCGCGGCGGAAGACTTAATCAAAGTCAGTTTAAATAGAACTTAACTTTTCAAAACATTAAAAAAAGGGGTACTGGTTGACACTTGTACACACCGGTTGACGCCGTAATACTCTCTGCCTGCACTGGTCGAACCTCGTGGTCGACACTTCTACACTCATCACGAAGAGCGGTCAACACCTGCCTTCACCGGTCGACACTTTAATGCTCTCTGCCCACACTGGTCAAACCTTATGGTCGACACTTCTTTGCTTATCGCACAAAGCGGTCGACACTTGCCTTCATTGGTCAACAACTTGATGCTCTCTACATGCACTGGTCTAACCTCGTGGTTGACACTTCTACGCTCATCACATAGAGCGGTCGACACCTACCTTCATCGATCGACACTTTAATTCACTTTGCCCACAAAGGTCGAATCTCGTGGTCGACACTCTCACCATTTTTACATTAACCGGTGGACACCTAAAGACACCGATCGACATCTAGGCATACTGATCGACACCTAGGCATACTGATCGACACTTTAACGCTCTCTGCTCGCACTGGTTGAACTTCACGGTCGACACTTTCATCATTTTTTACACTAATCGGTCAACACCTAAAGACATAAGTCGACACCTTGCACCAGCAGCCTAAAGTAAACACCAGTTCAAAATAAAACGAATGAAGAAAACTCCATCAATTGAACCACCAATTAAAAACCAAGATTATTCAATAAAAAGCTCTCAAATAGTTTCAAAACACGATTTTATATCAATCTCGACTACTAACGTTCCCTATACCTCAAAATCTATACACTTGACATGGACTCCACAAGATACAACCCTCAAAACCTACCATCTGGCCTCACTCTATGGGTCGGGCTGTTCTCACGAACTCCACCTATCGGTAGATGGTAGCACGCCGGCAACCGCGTACTCGTCCTGCCTGGACTCTCGTAACTTATCAGCAGTAATCTCTGCACCTACACCACAGAACACACAACATAAGCCTAACGCTCGATAAGTAGTGCGATATAAAAGTAAAACCGACAATGCAATCCTATCACATGCAGTCTCTACGCTCACGCTCATGTGGTCACAATTCAGTAATACATAGTGCAGTCGTGCCAGGGTGAGGGTGAACTTTGCGCCACGCTACAACCTGATGTGTTGCCATCGTCTCGAACTCCCTAGCAATGAGGCCCACAAGCCCCACACACACGTTTCACCACAGCCCAGCCGGGCCACCCCGTGGGATCCGCGAGTTGTGATGCACCAGCCTACTCCCTGAGCAGAATCTGCGACGCCACCGTTAATCATTTAGCGACAGTGAAACCGGCCAACCCCGTGGGATCCGAGACTGGTGATGCACTAGCCCACTCCCCAAGTAGGATCCGCGTGCCACCGTCCGTTATGCTCACCGTCAACACATACATGCCGCGTGACAGCCCAGTCGGCCCACTCTCCGAGCAAAATTTGCCGTTAGTTATGCACTGGCCCACTCTCCAAGCAGGATCCGTGGTACCACCGCCACGCGTCTCTGTAAGGCCCAAAATTTTCGTTAAACAATTTTTAAAATTTTTTATTGGTAAAGGACGGAGTTTTGATCTGAATCGAGAGCTGAGAATTCATACTAGTTGATAAAGGATTTGTCTGAGGCTAATGGAGAAAAGAAAAGTTTAGTAATCTGACCGGAAACGGACTGAATAGCCGTTTGGTTAAAAAATTAAAGTATGACGATGAAAAAGTAATTAGTTTTTGCTTCTGTTCTTTATTTCCTATTGCCGAGTGAAGGAGCAAGGGAGGGGCTGAGTGACGAGTTGAGATTCGCCGACGATCGAAAAGAGAGGGACACCGGCTTGTCGAGAACTGCGACGAGCTGAGAGGAGGAGTCAGTTTGGCCCTTTTAATACTGAGAACCAAAGGTAAACCCTTTGTTTTGGTTTCTGTCGATCGAGTGTGAGTGCTTGGTTGTTTTTGAATTTCTGATGGTTTGACCTCGATTTATGTGGTGATTAGGAGGTACAAGTAATGGTGTGCTTGATAATAGTGATCAGCTTCAAATTTTGAGGAGAACCTAGAGGATTTAATTGTAATTGAGAGTTTTCTAAAATTGAAATCTCCAACGGTAGTTAGATTGTGCTTAATATGTTAGAATGTCATAGATTGTTGAGGAATTGATTAGTTTGTTGACAAACCGAGAATGTAGGATTTTAAGCCATAAAATAGAACTTTTTTGAATTTTCGGCCTAGCTACAAATGTTCGTTTTAGAAACACCTTTTTGTATGTTAAACTAGGTTATGAGTAGAGCAATTAGCTACTAAAGTCGAGTGATTCCGATAGCCGACGCAAAAGTTATGCGCATTGGAAGTTAGGTTGATTTTTTGCATGAATTCGGGTTATGCCGTCATTTTAGTTGGGCTTTAGTGGATTGAGTTAGTAGCTGTAGCTTTTACTACGTAGAATGAGTTGTGAGATGAGTTTGAATGTGAATTGGTTATGTGATAGGTTGAGCCTAAGCAAGTGATAGAGGCGGATCACCACAGAAGCTAAGAACGCCAGGTTAGTTTAAGTGATAGGACGTTAGGAAGTCATTAAGTGATATGTTTTCCTTTTTGAGATATATATATGTTCATTCAAACGTCATTGAGGATTTATGTTTTATTATGTGTAATCTCCCTCATGCATCATGTTTTTCCTAATGTAGCATATCAAATGTTTTACATGTACATTTTAGGTAAAGAAGAACGAGAATATGTAATGTATGTAAACGGTTAAGTGTGGATAGTGGCTCAGTAGGGCTCAAGGCATGTAAATGACAACTCATGGCAAGTGAATGACACCCAATGTTAAGTAAATGGTAACTAATGGCAAGTTATGTGGTCTACGAGGTAGACGAGGTGATACTTGTGCCTAATCCCACAAAAACGCCCCTTTCCCAATGTTATGTAATGTCAAAGAAATGAAAAAACAATGTTTTACGAAATCATGCATTCGTGCATATGCATTCATGTAAATGTGTATGTTAGTGCATCCCTTACTAAGAATTAGACTTATAATTTAAATCTGATGGTGTAGGTGACAATATTGAAGGTGAGGAGTGTCCTTTGGAAATAAATGCATAGGTCGATTGATGGACGGGGCTCATGACGGGCGAGAGGGTTTTGGCATGGCTATGACGACCCGTGGGTGGTACTACGAGCACTAGGTTATGTTTTGTTTGTAAAGATTAGGTAGAAAATGATTTTGTTTTGAAAATACTAAAATGCTTGGGATACATATATTTTTAACCGTGCTCTAATACATGGGTTTTCCATCAGTCCATAATAAGCTTCCGCTATGAGTCATTTCTTGGATTTTACAAATTTTGATGGGAGTCATATTTTGAGTAAAAATGGCGTGTATTTAAAAAAGGTTTTCATTGGGAATATAGGCTAAGGAAGATGAATTTTGATGATAAATGTATGAAGTGTGATTAGGAGTTTTAAGTTATATTACTATTAAATTAAGTGTCGACCGTTTAGTGTAAAGATGAGTGTAGAGTGTCGATCTACATGCAAGGAGGTCGACCAAACTCTGTAGGTGTCGACCACATGGGTCGACCTACTCGGGCAAAGAGGGACGAAGTGTCAACTTGTGCAAGAAAGTGTCGACCAGTAGTGTAAAATAGATGGCAGTGTCGACCACAATGATCGACCGTCGTGGACAAAGAGGAATGAAGTGTCAACCGATTTATACAAGTGTCGACCGGTAGTGTAAAATAGATAGGAGTGTCGATCACAAGGATCTACTGACGCGGACAGAGAACAATAAGTATCGATCGGTTTATACAAGTGTCGACTTATAGTGTAAAATATATGAGAGTGTCGACCACAAGGATTTACTGTCGCGGACAGAGAGGAATGAAGTGTTGACCGATTTATACAAGTGTCGACTTGTAGTATACAATAGATGGGAGTGTCGACTACAAGCATGAACTGTCGTGGACAAAGAGGAATGAAGTGTCAATCGTTTTATTCAAGTGTCGACCCTTGGGTGAAGAACAGATAAACGTGTCGACCGAACGTTTTAGGTATCGACCGGGACCCCTATTCCTTGATTAAAATAGTAATTTTTGAACATGTTTTAATCTAATGTTGAGGTATTTTTCAAAAATATTCGTAGACGTTTTTATGTGTTTTTTAAGAAAAAGATGTTAACTTATTAAAAACCAGGTTAAAGTTTTTATAGAAGTCAAAAATTTGACGTCATTATGGAAAGTATAAGTTAGAGAAATGTCACGACAAGACCGTGGCGACCCTACTCTGCCTCAGTGCGGGGGCTAGGGCGAGTCGTCACAGGTAGTCACAATTTGTGGTATCAGAGCTTGTATCCAACCGGAAATGTGGCAAACGTGGATGTTGGGCCCCCGAGGGGGGGTGATTGTGATGATCCAAATGTGTACATATGAGTACATCTGCAGGGTAAACCTCGGGACATAAGTCAAGTGTAGGCAAATCTTGGATTACAGTATAGGCAAATCTCAAGTCGTGGAAAAAGTGGTCGTCACAATCCGACATCTCTTGAGGAGGTATATGGAAATGAAACATATGTAATAAAACCTTCCCAAGATAGTAAGACACATTTTGGAGAACAATTGACAATGGATACCATAAGAACTCTGAAGTTAATAGTGGTCCGGCAAAAGTAGTACCATGTTAGGTGACTGACTGGAAAGTTCTCGCGAAACAAATCAGTGAGCAGAGGATATTGGGTTACGACCCAATCCCAATAGTAGACAATATCTTAATAGTAAAATTAGTTGTGACAAATGGTATTAGAGCACTCGGGTTTTAAAATCAGTTTTGTAGACCGCCTGACTACGCAAACCACCTCATGAGAACGCTCTAACAACTGTAAGAGTTTAAGTTAAGTTAAGTTATGTTATTGAGTATATGTTTGTGTTTATATTGTCTAGCAGTGCTAACAAGTCAAGAGATCAATGGAGGGATACACAAAGCCCAGTAGACAAAAGGGGTGATTCAGACACCATAAGACAGTTAACTGAACTGGTGAACCAGCAATCCCAACAACTGGAGAGGTTCATGAACAGGGACAACAATTCCCACACCAGAGGTTCTAGTGATCTCAGTGGGGAGCATTTCAGACGACTTCGACTCCAATCTTCGACGGACAGTCTACGGATTCAACACATGCGGAAGATCGGGTCCGGTCAATCGAGAATATGTTCGACTATGCGAAGGTGGAAAAAAGTAAGAAGGTGTCATGTGGAGTTTTCCACCTCGCAAAGGATGCAGGGTATTGGTGTAACGCCAAGGATTTATGCTAAAATAATTTTTAGAAATTCGTATTGGTAAACAGCTGTAATAACCCAGAAATTTTCAGAACTTAAATTATATTCTCGTTAAAATCTTTGGTAAAGGTTTTTTCAAGAAATTTATTTTATGAAACTTAGAATTTAATTCGTAGAAGAAATTTCAAATTTTGAAGTCGAGAGTACGCAAATTTAATGAAGTTTCGGACGGTTAAAACACGTGAGGGCATTTTCATAAATTTTAATTATTTAAATTAATTTTGTTTTTCTTTTTTTTTTAAAACAACCAAATGAATTCGAAGTGAAGCCATTCGGCTGCTGAACACCGAGAGGGCGAGAGAGAGTGCCGACGATAGACTGCCAAGAGGGAGAAGCCGGCGTGCAAAGTGCTCCGGCGAGCTGAAGCCAGCTGGTGGCTTAATTTCTCCATGCCAAAATTTCGACTAAAAAAACAAATAGTCTTCCCCTATTTTCCTCTCTGTTTGGCGACAGGTTGTGATTGGTATGCTTTGAGCTAGACTTCTGAAGTTTGAGCGTGTAACTAGAACGTTTAGAAGGGGCTTCAACGGTGTTTACCGTTGATTGACCGAGTGCTCGGGTTGGGAGGAAAACACGAGATTGTTGACTGTGCAGTTCGGATTTTTTGTGTTTGAAATCTTTGGTTTTGTTCAGATTATGCTTAATTGATTGGAATGTGGCTGTTCGGTTAAGAAATTTATGGCAATCGGGTTAAAGTTTAAATTCGGGTTTTTTTGTGTAAAAATTAGTTCTATTGTTGGGAGTTTCGGCCTAGCTATGATTACGCCAGCCACTTGGTCGTATAGAGGAAACCAAGGTACATCAATTTGTTTATGGGTTGAAACTGGACATTTACAAGGGGGTGAAGACGGCTAGGATTCATGACGTGTCATACTCTAAGGTAGTGGCTAAAGCATTGGAGCTGGAAGAGGTTGAAGCAAAATGTCAGAGACAACGGGAACCTCCGTGAAAGTTTTTAACAGAAATTCAACCTTAACAATAATAGCGAGCTCAACAGAAGAAAGGCTGGCAATCACAACCACAACAAGGTAGAGGCGTTGAAAGGGCCAATGACGCAACTATTGACAATTGAAAAGGGGAAAAGACACAAGGAGCCCCTTAGCTTCCTTATGCAGAGTGCAGATTACTGATAGGCTGATGTTTTTAGAGTAACAAGGAGGGCCACCAGATAAAAGATTGTCCTATGCCAAATAAGAGGTAGACAGGTGCTACTCTAAGGATCTTTGCCTTGATAGAAGATGAGGAAACTGTACAACCATCTGTTGTCTCAGGTATTATCCTCATTTTCAGTGTAGCGGCTTTTACGTTATTAAACACATGGGCTACACATTCATTCATAGCCATTAAGTTTGTAGTTAAGTGGAATTTAGAGTTTTCGCGGGCTAATCGGTGTTATTGTGTTATGTTACCATCTGAGGAGTCTTTGGATTCAGCTCAGATGGTTCAAGGCGATATAGTGTCTATAGAAGGCAACGAGCTATACGCAGACCTGGTTATAATTGATATGAAGGGCTATGAAATGATTTTGAGAATGGATTGGTTATTCAGACACTACGCTACGATCAACTGCAAGTCGGGGGTAGTGGACTTTCGACCTCCAACGGGCGAAAGTTATTCCTATCAGGCAACGTTGCACTCAAACAAGATGCATAGAGTATCGTCCATGAATGCTCAACGTTCGCCAAAATTTGGATGTGTGGGATTCCTAGCCAATATGTTTGATCCATGAATACAGAAGGAAGAAAAACTGCAGGATATCCTTATAGTTTAAGAATTTCTGGAAGTTTTCTTGGATGACTTGCCGTAATTGCCTTCGGATCAGGAAATAGAATTTGGAATTGATGTTTATCCTGGTGCAATGCCAATATCCAAGAACCCGTACCGTATGGCTCCAGTGGAGCTGAAGGAGTTGAAGACTCAATTAAAGTAATTGGTGAACAAAGGTTTTGTCTGCCCTAGTTTTTCCCCCAATAGTGCACCGTTCTATTTCTCAAGAAGAATGATGGATCCCTACGCATATGTGTGGACTTCAGGGAACTAAATAAGCTGACAATCAATAATAAATATCCATTGCCAAGGATCGATGATCTATTCAACCAGCTTCAAGGAGCGCGAGTATTTTCGCAGATAGATTTATGCACGGGTTTTTACTAGTTGAAGGTGAAAGCTGATGACATTCTGAAGACGGCGTTTAGAACCCGTTATAGGCAATAAGAATTCATGGTGATGTCGTTTGGATTGATGAATGCTCCTGTAGCGTTTATGGATCCAATGAACAGAGTATTCCAAGATTTTCTTGACAAATTTGTGATAATATTCATCGATGACATCCTGGTGTATTCTGGAAGTGAAGAAAATCATAAGGAGCATCTAAGAGTAGTCTTATCTACTTTAAGGTGGTGTCAATTATATGCCAAGCTGTCGAAGTGTGAGTTTTAGCTGGATAGGATTAATTTCCTAGGCCATGTAGTCTCTGCAGAAGGCATTTCGGTTGATCCAGCGAAGATTCAAGCTATAAAAGAGTGGTCACAGCCAAGGAATGCTAGTAAAATACATAGTTTTTTGTGGCTAGCAGGTTATTCCCAAAAGTTTATCCAAGGATTTTCAATGATAGCCAAGCCTCTGACAAGGTTAATAAAGAAAGACAAGAAAAATGTGCGGTCCGAAGATTGCAAACAAAGTTTTCAGACGCTGAAGCAGAAATTAACTATGGCTCCATTGTTGACTCTTCCAATAGAGGACGACAAGTTAAGTGTATATTGTGATGCTTCCAAGATCGGTTTGGGATGCGTATTTATGTAGGATGGAAAGGTGATAGCTTATGCTTCAAGATAGTTGAAGAGTTATGAACAGAATTACCCTACACATGATCTAGCGTTAGCGGCGGCGGTATTTGGACTGAAAATATAGAGGCACTATTTGTATGGACAACAATGTAAGGTGTTTTCATATCACAAAAGTTTGAAATACAAATTTACTTAGAAGGAACTGAACATGAGGAAGAGAAGGTGGTTAGAGTTTGTCAAAGAATATGATTTTGAGATTAAGTACTACTCTGGAAAAGCTAATGCTATTGCGGATGCATTGAGTAGAATGACAGATACGATGCAGCAAGCAATGTCAGCTATATCGATGCCCTTGAAAATGGAGATACAGAAATTTGAATTGGAAATGGTTTCTGAATTAGTAGTGGTACTTTTAGAGCTTTCAATATGCCTACTATTTTGGACAGGATCTAAGAGGAACAGGAGTCTGACTCGAAAGAAATGATTGACATAATGAGAAACATGGCAGATGCTTCTTCCAAATTCACCTATTCAGATGACGGTATAGTGAAGTTTGGGAACAAGTGGTATGTTCCAAAGGATGAGTAGTTGAGAAAGGAAATCTTGTCTTAAGCTCACTAGTTAACTTTTTTAGTGTACCCGGGTAACACTAAGATGTATCGAGCCTTAAAACAGCACTATTGGTGGCCGAATATGAAGAGGGAAGTAGCAAGTTACGTGGAATCATGTTTGGTATGTCAACAGGTGAAAGTGAAGCATCAGAGGCTGGGTGGAACTCTTCAGCCTCTGCCGATTCAGGAATGGAAGTGGGAGAACATCGCTATAGATTTTGTAGTTGGTTTACAAAGGATGGCCAAAGGCCATGATAACATATGGGTTATAGTGGACAGATTCGGTCCATTTTCTGCTCGTGAAGATGACGTTTAGGATGAAACAGTATGCAGAGTTGTATGTCCAAGAGATTATTAGGTTACATGGGATTCTGTTGTCGATTGTTTCAGATCAGGATCCTAGGTTCACCTCAAGATTTGGGAAGAGTCTGCAAAGTTCTACGGGTACGAAGTTAACTTTTAGCACTGCATTCCATCCTCAAAGAGATGAACAATCTGAGCGGATGATTCAAATATTGGAGGACATGCTAAGAGTGTGCGTGCTAGAGTTTCAGACATCGTGCAGCAGATATCTACCATTGGTAGAGTTTTCCTACAACAATAGCCATCAATCCACTGTTGGTATGGCCCCTTATGAAGCCCTATATGGCAGAAAATGTAGATCACCATTGTATTGGGACGAAGTTGGTGAAGCAAAGCTAGTCGGTCCTGCGATTCAGCAACAAATGTTAGAGAAGGTTGCAGTAATCAGGCAAAGGATGGAGACTATTGAAAGCTGACAAAAAAACTATGCAGATAAATGAAGGAGAAATCTGGAGTTTGCTGAAGATGATGAAGTGTTCCTCAATATCTCGCCGTTCAAGGGAGTTATGTGGTTTGGCAAGAAAGGAAAAGTCAGTCCATGATTCGTCAGACCGTTTCCTATTTTGAAGAGAGTAGGAAATACGGCTTATAGACTGCAACTACCTTCGTCAATGGATGGAGTCCACAACTTCTTTCACGTATCCATGTTGAGGAAATACGTACGTGATCCTACTTAAATTGTTGAATCAGTAAATATAGAGATCAAACCAATCCTAATATACGAAGAAAGATCGGTGAGAATCCTAGAATCAGCAGTAAAGGTGCTTCGCAACAAGTAGATTCCGCTGGTAAAGGCTTTATGGCATAACCATAGCATGGAAGAAGCCACTTGGGAAAGACAAAAAGTTATGATGAGTTAATATCCGGAGCTATTCGGGTAAGCAAATTTTGGGGACAAAACTTTGTTTAAGGAGGGTGGAATGTAACACCCAAAGTTTCTTTAACCTAAAATAGTATGTACAAAACTTTGCTGTGTGTATGTTGAATTAATATATAAAGTGCCTTGCCTGATAGCTTATGGATACTTAGGTAAGATTAAGAGTAAGATTAAGAGCCAACCCCTTTAAAACATAGCATGAGTGACTGAGGGAAAAACAAAAGGGAATATAAAATAGAGTAAGAGTGGGTATGATCTACATGTAGTTTGAATAAACTACATGTAACTTGCAAATGAAAAAGAAGAGCATGTGTGCAAGAGGGATGGCATGAATGCATAAAGGGGAAAGAATGGGTTGTTGTGTAACCAACCTACATGTAGTTTTGGAAGAACTACATGTAGAAATGGTCAAGTTAGAATAAAAAGGATAAGTTAAGGATTAAAAAATTCATTTCCCCACAAACTCATCTTCTCATCCTATGCAAAACCTACAGCCATCTCCTCTCCATCAAAGCTCTCTCTCAAAGCTTGATAGCTTCATTTCATCAAGAGTTTAAGTTAAGCAAATGTTAAGGATTTAGTTTATCCATGAAAGAGATTGTAAATATGAGTTTTCTTTCAAGTTTTCTCCGAGGGACAGGAACTTCTAAAAATTGCAGAATTAGGGCTGAGTTTCTTCTTTCATTTGATGTTCTAACTTAGTTTAAGGGTGTGCAAAGGTTTAGGATGAATTAGAATGGAATTCTATACATGATAGAAGAGAAACTTTGAATTGGGTTTGTGATTTAAAAAAAAAAAGGGAGAACATAACAATTTCTGTTCTTGAGCTATCTGGCCAAGTTTTATGTTTTCTTTTGATTAATAGATTGTTTCATTAGAAATTTTATATTCTGAGGTTTTCGAAACATATTGGATCATTCAAAATGGTTAAATTGTGAGGGAGTTATGGATGTTTGAAGTTCACCCTAATCTGTAGTGAGAAATTTTCGCTTAAGGTTACTGATATGAAGTGTCGACCGGTATGCATAGGTGTCGACCGAACTTGGTAAATGTCGACCACGAGGGTCAATCTACGAAGACAAAACAAAACAAAGTGTCGACCTGTATACATATGTGTCGACCGCGAAGCTCGACCTATGCAGATAGAACCAAAATAAGTGTCGACTTGTGTGTGTAGCTGTCGATCGGTTAGTGTAAAAATGGTAAAAGTGTCGACTGTGTAATAAGCAAAAAATTTTGAATTTTTTTAAAAATCTAATTTCTGAAATTTTTAATTTAATATCGGTTGTGGTTTCGAGAAATGTTTCAATGGGTAAATTAAGTTATAAAACTCAGAATCTAGTTTTAGTAATGGTTATCGAAATTTAAGGTTAGTAGCACGAGAATTTAATGAAGTTACAGACGATAAAAACACGTGAGTACGTTTCGATAAATTGTTATTGTTTAAATTAAATAAAAAAAATATATTATAACAACTGAATGACTTCAGGAGTAAGCCATTCGGCTATTACAAACCATGCACCCGAGTGATAGAGAGAGCGACGGAGAGCAAACCGCGATCGGGTGCTGAAGTATGAGCTCCGATCGACAGTCGACGAGTGTGAGCGTGAAGGGAAAGCCACAAGCGAGTGTTGCTACTCTGACAGACCGAAGCCATTTGGTTTTAGCAGCTCGAGCTTCCGAATACAGAGAGCCCGACACTTTGTACCGACAACCGCGAGGGTGTTGGTCTCCGTCCAACTCTGCCACCGGCGATTGGGTGCCTTATTGGAGTCCTCCTTCTCCCGCTCGATTCCAGAATGACACCACTCAGTAAGTTTCTCTCTCCCGCTGCTGTACTGTCCTGTTTTGGTCGAGCTTGATGCTCTACTCCCTTTCGTTTTGTGGACTTGGCTGAAGTGTTGAGTGAATTTGGGGCTGTGAATGCGGGTGTTAGTGAGGGTGGCAGTGAGTGCTCAGGTTCGGGGGGGGTGTGGGCGCGGGGGAACCCGAGACTTGTTGCCTGTGGGGTTCAGGTTCTTGAGTTTGATATTGTTGGTATTGTTCATATTAGGCTTAATTGGTGGGAATGTGGATGTTCGGTGAAGAGAATGGCAAAATTGTATCGAAGTTGAGATTTTGGATTTTTTTCATATAAAAGCAGTTCTGTTTTTGGAGATTTTAATGGAGCTATAGTTAATTGTTTTAAATTCTGTTTTAGTGGGTTAAAATAGGTTGTTAGAGGAACGTTTGGCCGCTGGAATCGTTCGATTCCGATATCCGACATAAACGTTATGCGCGTCGGAAGTTTATGTCAAATTTTTGACCGAGTCAAATTAGTGATCGTTTTTCATAAAATTGTGACTTGTGATACTAGCATTGCTGTTTTTAATCTGTAAAGCTAGTTTTGACTAAGTTTTTGTTGAAAGAAACGAAAATGTGAAATTTGGATAAAAAGGGTAGATTCAGTTTTTGGTGTTTTTCACTTAACACCTCCAGCCGCTGGACGGGAGCGCTCCACCAACTGTAAGTGTTTAGATTTAGTTTTATTTTAAAACTAATGTGGACTTTGTATATTTTAAAGGTAGAAAATGTCAGGAGAGACGAGAGGCAGAGGTCGACCACGACGAGAGGCGCATAGAGCTGTGGGCGATATGGATGATACCGTCCGGCAGCTTATCAAGTTAGTCCACCGCCAGTCTCAGCAGCTGCAGAGATTTATCAGTAGGGACGACCTAGGTCAGTCTAGTGCCCAAGGTTCGTCTGACAGAGGGGGTAATAGGCTGCATAGACTTAGACCCCTGACTTTTGATAGATCATCTCCGGATCCTCTCAGTGCTAAGGAGTGGATACGGAGTATGGAGAGGATGATGGGTTTTGCAAAGGTGGAGGAGCAGGACAAGGTTTATAGTGCGGCATTCTATCTGGCCAAGGATGCGAGCCATTGGTGGGATACTGTAGTGGCCTCGAGAAATGTTGAGACCATGACCTGGGAGGAGTTCAGGTCGGTATTTTTCGGTAAGTATTCCAGCCATTCTGTCAGGGCACGGAAGATGGTGGAGTTTGCGCAGTTGAGGCAGACCGGCACTGTGGCCGAGTATGTTCGACAGTTCGAGTCCTTGTCACGATTTGCGGGGCATTTGGTGAACCTCGACGAGAATAAGGTACATCAGTTTGTGCAGGGCCTTAAGCCGGATATCTATATGGGCATGTGGATTGCAGGAACTCGAGGCATGCAATACGAGGAGGTGGTAGCGAAGGCCCTGGATATTGAGGAGGCTAGGACGAATCTTCCTAGTTATATGGAGGTACCTAAGGAGCAGACTCGGAGATCATTCAGAGAGTCACTGCCCTAGTCGAGTGGAGAGGAGGCGTCCATGCAGAAGGGCTTGAAGAGGCCTAGTGACAGTTCCAGCAGCCAGGGGAGCACCAAGAGGCCACAGGGGTCGGGACAGTTTCTAGTGTGCCTGAAGTGCCAGAGGAGCAACCCGGGCGAGTGGAGAGTGGGCCCAGTGCGGTGTTATAATTGTGGCGAGGTGGGCCACATGTCTAGGGAGTGCCAAAAGCCGCGTCAGAACCGTTGCTTCAACTGCAATGAGGTGGGACACTTTTCCAACAGATGCCCAGCTACGAGCAGACGTTAGCGAGAGTTACACCTAGGGTCTTTGCCCTTTTTGAGCCAGATGATGTTGCCCAGCCATCAGTGATTGCAGGTAACATTTTTGTTTCTGGTGTGGAAGCTTATACCCAGATTGATATGGGCGTTATGCACTCGTTTGTGTCAACGGATTTTGTTGTTAAGGCAAATTTGGAGTTCAGTCCTGCCGGACGACATTATGATGTGACCTTGCCATCAAGGGAACATTTGTATTCACAACAGGTGGTGCGGGGTAATGTGGTGATAGTGGGGAGAAAGCAGTTTTATGCCGAGTTAGTCATACTGCATATGAGCAGCTATGAGGTGATCTTGGGAATGGACTACCTGTTCAAACATCATGCCAAGATTGACTACAGGACCAGAGAGGTTCATTTAGGCCCCCAGGCAGGGAAAGCTACACATTCAAAGCAGGTAAAGGTCTTGCCCGGATTTCTGATATCTTTTCTCGTCAGACTCCACGGTTGTTGGGCAAAAGTTGTCAGGGGTTTTCGGCAAGTGTCGGGGATGCGCAGTCACAAGAGTTCCTAGAGGTGTTTCGTGATGATTTACCAGGGTTGCCCCCTGACAGGGAGATTGAATTTGAGATAGATGTTTTTCCATGTGTCGAGTCGGTGTGTAAGAACCCGTACAGGTTAGCACCTATTGAACTTAAGGAGCTGAAGGCTCAGTTGGAGGAACTGATGGATAAGAGCTTTATATGCCCTAGTTTTTCACCTTGGGGCACGCCAGTTTTATTCGTAAAAAATAAGGACGGATCCCTACATATGTGTATTGACTATTGGGAGCTGAATAAGTTGACGGCGAAGAACAGGTATCCTTTGCTGAAGATTGACGATTTGTTTGATCAGCTACAGGGTGCCCGAGTGTTTTCTAAGATCGACTTGAGGTTCGGCTATCATCAGTTGAAGGTAAAGGGAAAGGATGTACCAAAGACGGCCTTCAGGACGAGGTACGGCATTTTGAGTTCCTGGTTATGTCATTCGGGCTGACCAATGCCCCTGCTATGTTTATAGATTTGATGCACCGAGTGTTTAGGAAGTACCTGGACAAGTTTGTGATCGTGTTTATCGACGACATCCTCATTTACTCGCGGAGTGAAGAGGAGCACAGGGAGCACTTGAAAACCATATTGACTATTCTGAGCCAGCATCAGCTATATGCTAAGTTCTTGAAGTGCGAGTTTTTGTTAGACATGATTCACTTCTTGGGGTATATTATTTCCTCTGAAGGTATTTCAGTCGATCCGGTGAAAATTCAGGCTATAAATGAGTGGCCACGGCCGACCAGTGATAGCAAGATACGCAGTTTTCTAGGGTTGACTGGTTATTATCGGAGATTCATTGAGGGGTTCTCTAAGATCTCGGCTCCCTTGACCCGGCTGACCAGAAAGAATGCGAAATATGAATGGACTGATAGGTGTGATGATAGCTTTCAGACATTGAAGCAGAGATTGACTACGGCTGCTATACTGACGCTGCCTGTGGAAGGAGAGAAGTTATGCATTTATTATAATGTCTGCAGTATTAGTTTAGGGTGTGTTTTGATGCAGGGTGGGAGAGTCATTGTCTATGCCTCTAGAAAGTTGAAGGCTTACGAGCAGAATTATTCCACTCACGATTTAGAGCTGGCGGCTGTTGTATTTGTATTCAAGATTTGGAGGCATTACCTTTATGGGCAGCAGTGCGAGATTTACTCAGACCATCAGAGCCTGAGGTACATTTTCACGCAACAGGAGTTGAATTTAAGACAGAAGAGGTGGCTCGAACTGCTCAAGGATTACGATATGGAGATCAAGTATCACCCGGGAAAGGCAAATGTGGTGGCAGACGCCTTGAGTTGGGTGATAACTTTGACTTCTGCCATGACTTCCATAGGGCCTATTGAGTTGATAATAGAGATGTAGAGTTTTGGCATGGAGGTAGTTTCTGATCTAGCAGCCACTCTTTCGGCATTGTCGTTGAAGCCGACTATTCTAGACAGGATTAGGTAGGCCAAGGAAATTGACTCGGAGTGTAGCGAGTTGAAGGCGAGTATGGAGGCCAGGCCTAATTTTGAGTTCAGCTATTCAAAGGATGGGATTCTGAAATTTCGAGATAGGTGGTACGTTCCGAAGGATGAGGAGCTGAGGAAGGAGATATTATCAGAGGCCCATTCATCTTCTTTCTCTGTGCATACCGGAAGCACTAAAATGTACAGGGATTTGAAGCAGCACTATTGGTGACCTAACATGAAGCGAGCGGTGGCCGATTATGTTCAGACTTACGTAGTTTACCAATAGGTGCAAGCGGAACATCACCGATTGTTTGCGATACTCCAACCATTGCTAATACCAGAGTAGAAGTGGGAGCGGATCACTATGGATTTTATGGTCGGGCTGTCGAGGACTACCAAAGGACATGATGCTATTTGGGTGATTGTCGACAACTTGACGAAGTCGTCTCACTTTTTGCCTGTAAGGATGACTTATACCATAGATCAGTTTGCCCAGTTATATATTCAAGAGATAGTCAAACTTCATGGGATTCCGGTGTCGATTGTTTCAGACCGAGACCCCAAATTGACGTCTAAGTTTTGGAGCAGTCTGTATAAGGTCATGGGCACTAGGTTAGATTTCAGTACGGCCTTTCATCCTCAGACCGAGGGGCAGTAAGAGCGTACTATACAGATTCTGGAGGATATGCTCAAGGCCTGTGTGTTGGAGTTTCAGGCGGCTTCGAGTAAGTTCTTACCGTTAGTGGAGTTCTCATATAATAACTGCTACCAGTCTACCATTGGTATGACGCCGTACGAGACCCTCTACGGAAGGAAGTGCAGGTCGTCATTGTATTGGGATGAGGTTGGGGATGCCCGATTGATAGATCCTGAAATTTTACAGCAAACTGTCGACAAAATTTATGTGATACGGAGGATGATTGAAGCAGATCAAAGTCGAGAAAAAAGTTATGCTGATCAGAGGCATCGGCAGTTGGAGTTTAGTGAGGGCGACGACATATTTTTGAAGATCTCGCCATTCAAGGGAATAGTGAGGTTCGGGAAGCGAGGGAAGCTCAACCCTCGGTTTATGGGGCCATTCCTGATTGTCTAGAGGATTGGGAGAACTGCGTACCAGATTCAGTTGTCTTCATCAATGGATGCTATCCATGATGTTTTCCATGTCTCAATGCTGAGAAAGTGTATGCACGATCCCTCTCAGGTAGTGCCACAACAGGATATAGATATCTAGCCGACAATGTCTTACGAGGAGAAGGTAGTGAGGATCTTAGGGTCTGCTATGAAGGTACTGCGCAACAAGGAGATCCCTTTGGTCAATGTGTTGTGGCGCAATCGTGGTGTGAAGGAAACTACTTGGGAC
Organism: Begonia peltatifolia; assembly: GCA_022433055.1. Taxonomy (NCBI): domain Eukaryota; kingdom Viridiplantae; phylum Streptophyta; class Magnoliopsida; order Cucurbitales; family Begoniaceae; genus Begonia; species Begonia peltatifolia. The sequence continues at coordinate 4,219,908 of CM039529.1, read as the reverse complement.
CGGCGTGAAGACATGGAGCGCCAGTATCCCAACTTATTCGGTACGTAAATTTTACGGACAAAATTTTTATAAGGTGGGGGGATGTAATAACTCAGAAAATTTCGAATTTTTTTAAATCAAATTTCTGAAAATTTTAATTTAATCTTAGTTGGGTTTCGAGAAATGTTTCAACGGGTAAATTAAGTTATAAAACTAAGAATCTAGTTTTAGTAATGGTTTTTGAAATTTAAAGTCAGTAGTACGAGGATTTAACAAAGTTACAGACGATAAAAACACGTGAGGACGTTTTGGTAAATTGTTATTATTTAAATTAAATAAAAAGAAAAAAAATATTATAACAACCGAATGGCTTTGGAAGGAAGCCATTCGGCTGTTACAAACCGTGCACTCGAGTGATAGAGAGAGCGACGGAGAGCAAAGTGCGATTGGATGTGGAAGTCTGAGCTGCGATCGACGGCCGACGAGTGTGAGCGTGAAGGGAAAGACGCAAGCGAGTGCTGCTACTCCAACGAACCGAAGCCATTCGGTTTTAGCGGCTCGAGCTTCCGAAATAGAGAGCCCGAGCACTTTCTGCCGACGACCGAGAGGGAGTGGGTCTCCGCCCAACTCTTCGACCGGCGAGTGGGCGCCTTATTGGAGTCCTCCTTATCTTGCCCATGTGCAGAACGACATCACTCAGTAAGTCTCTCTCTCCCTCTACTGTCCTGTCCTGTTTTTGCTGTTCTTGATGCTCGTGTCCCTTTCGTTTTGTAGACTTGGCCGAAGTGTTTAGTGAATTTAGGGTTATGAATGCGGGTGTTAGTGAGGGTGCAGTGAGTGCTCGGATTGGGGGGGGAACTCGAGACTTGTTGGCAGTGAGGTTTGGGTTCTTAAGTTTGATATACTTGGTTTTGCTCAGATTAAGCTTAATTGGTGGGAATGTGGATGTTTAGTGAAGAGATTGGCAAAATTGGATCGAAGTTGAGATTTTGGATTTTTTTTTGTATAAAAACAGTTCTATTTTTGGGGATTTTGATGGGGCTACGGTTAATTATTTTAAATTCCGTTTTAGTGGGTTCAAATAGGTGGTTAGAGGAACGTTTGGCTGCTAGAATCGTTCGATTCTGATATCCAACGAAAAAGTTATGCGCGTGGGAAGTTTATGTCAATTTTTGGACCGAGTCAAATTAATGAGCAATTTTTGTAGAATTGTGATGCGTGGTACTAGCATTGCTGTTTTTAATGCGTAAACCTAGTTTTGAGTGAGTTTTGGTTGAAGGAAATAAGAATGTGAAATTTGGATAAAAATGGTAGATTCGGTTTTTGGTGTTTTTCACTTATTTGTGGCTTATTGTTTTAAAATCGTCTTAGTATGTTAAACTAGATTCCAAAGGGAACGTTCAGTCTCTTGAGTCACTCGATTCCGTTAGCGGACGCAAAAGTTATGCGCGTCCGAACTTTAGGTTGGTTTTCGGCCAAACCAAATTGCTGACCGGTTTTAGTTGGAATTTCATGGGTTTAGTTAAGGGATGTTATTTTTACCTTATTTGGTGAATTTTGAAGTGAAGATTGATGAGTCATTGTTTGCGTTTAGGTTGAGAAATTTTTGGAGAATCTGTGCGTTGAGTGAGATTAGGAAGCCAGGAAAGTAGTGCATGCTTGTGTTTTGCTCAGGTGGGCCTACACTGTAGAACTTTACGATTTATGTTGTTTATTGTGGTGTGCGTGCGTATTGTTTGACATGCATCATGTTTTAAAAAGGGAACGAAAATGGTTTTAAACACATTTTGAGTAAGTGGTGAGACGCGTGGCAGTGCTACCATGGATCCTACTAGTGTGTGTGCCTGTGCTTAAGCATTCGCGGATTCCGCTCAAGGGGTGGGCCGGCTAGGCAGTCACGCGGCGTGTATACGTCGGCGGTGAGGATGATGAACAGTGGTACCGCGGATCCTACTAGTGTGTGGGCCGGTGCAACACCAGTTGCGGATTTCGCTCGAGCAGTGGGACGACTGGGCTGTCGTGAATTGTACGTGTGGCAACTGTGGCGCCATTGTTGGGAAGGCAGGGACGGGGGCAACGTGTCAGGGTGTAGTGTGGCGCGAGGTACAACCTTACCCTGACGTGGTTGCTTGGTGGTGATGCGTGTGGGTAGCTTGTGGGCCTCGTTGCTGGGGAGTCAGGGACGGTGGCGACGTGCAGGGTGTGTGGCGCTAGATTCATTATCACCCTGGTGCGGCTGCACTACGCGTCACAGATGTAACTACATGAGTGTGAGTGTAGAGACTGCATGTGATAGGATTGCATTGTCGGCTTTTATTTTTATATTGTACTACTTACTTAGCGTTAGGCTTATTATGTGTGTTATCAAGTGTAAGTGCTGACGATATTGCTGGTGAGCCCCGAGAGCCTAGTTTTGAGGTCTAGCACGGTTGGCAGCGTGCGACCAAGGCACCAGACTGTGGCTTGTTAGGGCAACCCGACCCATGGAGATGGTAGGTGATGGTGAGATGCGTTTGGGTTGTTGTTTTGTGTAAGGATATTTATGCGGATAGAGGAGTTCGTATATACGTCGGTTGTATAGTATTGTATAGAGTGGTTGTAGTGTTTTGAAGATGCGTACGTATTTTTATATGTTACAGTATGATATTGCTCTATACTGTAGACTTTCCTCATTTGTAGTGGATGGATTTTTGTTGTCTTTAAACTTCGAATATTTTTGTTATGGAGATTCTCTTAATGGTTGATGGATTGATATTGCTAGTTTCTGGTGAACTGCGTGCAAGATTTAAATTTTTGGGATAGCCAGTTTTTAGGGGTTACTCTGCTAAAATTTCGAGAGAAAGGTTGGGAGTGAGAGAGGATGTGAAATAAGGCGGGGTGTGTATAGTGAGGTACTATAGAAGTGTGAATGGAAGCGGGAGTGCGGTGTAGTCGCAGGTGTGCGGGGCGTGCGGGCCTGCAGGTGCGTACGGGTCGTGCGGCGTCAGGTGAGGGCGTGCGTGAGGACTTGCTGTACGGAGGCAAGGTGCATGGGGCACGCGGCACTGTGAGCGTGCGCGTGACACGGTGATGTTAAGTTGGCGCGCGGGGCGCTGTAGTGGGAATGTGGGTGCGCAGCACTGAATTTGTGTGGTTCGAGGTGTGTGTTGGACTCCTTCCTAGGGTTTCAAGTTTTGTTGTTTTATTTATAAAACTACTTTAAATTATCTTTTTCGCTGCGTATTTGGTATTTAGGATTTCGTGTTCCCTATTCGGGGCGCGAGTTGTTTTGAAATCGAGTTGAAAATTTTTGTTATATACTCACAAATGTCCTTTTGAATATGATTTGAAAATGAAACTAGTATTAAATTAAGTGAGTTCGAGTCAAGTTTCTGTAAGTCATGGTCTTTGTACGTAGTGAGCGCACTGGGAACGTGTGGGTTCTCGGTGCGTTACAGACTGTAAGGTTCAACCGGGGCGAATAGAGAGGATTAGAATGTCGACCTGTGCAAATAGAAGCAAACGAGGTGTCGACCTATGTTTATAGGTGCTGACCCTTGTGTGAAGAACGCGTGTCGACCGAAGATTTCAGAGGTCGACCGGGATCCCTCCTATTGTTTTAAAACTTTAAATTTGTCTACTTTTTCATATAATGAGACCTCCACGCACGAGTTGTCTTTTGCTGCAAAGGTTTAAATGTTTTAAACGATGACGTCTTAAGGCGATTAATAAATTGTAAACAATTTATTAAATGTTTTATTATGAGTCAGTAGTTCAAATCAGTGAACCAGGTTCAGATAACTCGGGACGCCATATTGTAAGTCTGATTGGTTCAGGATTTTTAGGTTGTGATTTGTTAATGGTTTTAATGCGCTTGTATTAGGTTCCAAAACTTTGAGGAAGAGTGATCAAGGTTGCTCGACTGCTAAGGACCGAGGTAAGTTTATATTGCATGTGTTTGACCCTTAAGGCCTACATCACAAAGTTACTAGGTTTTGTGCTTTTATGAGGTAGCTTAAGGGTAGTTAAGTTTTTGTAGACGTTTAGATTAAGTGAAATGTCTTATTGAAATGTCTTGAGGATATTGTTTACGTTATGCATTGATGAATTGTTTTTCGCTATGTGAATTCTCATGTTAATGCATCATATTTTTTGGAAATCACGAAAAATATTTTATGTACATGTTTTAAGTAAGAAAGACGATTTTATGTAAAATACGTAAATGGTTAAGATGTGGGACGAGGTAAAAGTATGACTTATGTATTATCCACTGAGTGGTCTATGTTATGTATATGCATTGTCCGCTCAGGGGTCCACGTTATATATATATTATCCACTTTGTGGTCCACATTTTATTAACTGCCTACTTCCCACATCGAGCCCCTTTAACCCATGTCAAGTGAAAAGAAAAGAAAGTACATGTTTTATGTAATGTCCACGCATGTTCATTCATGTCATTTTATATATTCTTACTGAGTTTTAAGCGCATTAATTTAAACTTTGTTGATGTAGGTGAAGAACTAACAGGTGAGAACTTCGGCCCGATTAATAGGTTCAGTTGGAGGAACGAGCTAGTGGGGTGTGTTCGCGGCAGTCAGGCAACATTTTGACCCGTGGGTGATATATCCTAACTTTTGATGTAGTCTCTGGAAGTGTTTAGATTGGGTGTATAGTTAGGATTTCATATTTTGAAATTTTTGCAACCGTTTGGGTGTATATTCGATGGAATGGAAAAGCTTAAGTTTTAGAGACTCCCATGCATTTTAATTTTTTTGCTTCCGCTATGTATTTTGGGTTTTTGAATTATTAGAAAGATTAGAGGTGGATATCGTTTAGGTGGTTGCGTAGGTGGATGCATGTGTTGAAAGAAAGTGTTAGTGTATGTTTGATGTGGGACGGGTGATAATTAGGGTAATTATAAAGGTTAAGTCTTAAGTCAATCCTAGTGGCGACCTGCGGGTCGTCACAGGACCAAACAATTATAATTATAATTTGTTTGCCGAAAGTATATGAGCATTTCATAGACACAAGGCGATATGGTTAAAAGATTCTATCAATAACTAAGGTTAAGATAACATTGAATTTGAAGGAGTTGTAGAAAAGAATCTATTTGGAAGCAACCGGGGATGGTGAAGGACTCACAGTAAGGGGAAGAAAAAAACAAAAGAGGACAAACACAAAAGAGACAAGTCTAGATCTAAGTCTAAGCTAGGAAGGAGAAGTTGTTGTTGTAATAAAGAGAGACATTTCAAACAAAAGAGATTGTTGCAAATGGAATTGATAACCATCTAAAAAGAAGGTTAAATAAGGGATGCCTCGGTGGTCTCTAATAGATACAAGTCGTCAGATGTGCATGTTGCTTTAAAATTAGAATCCGAAGAACAATGGGTATTAGACTCTAGATGTTTATTTCAAACAACATCAAGATAGGAATAACACCAGAATTTTAAGAAGACCACATAAAGAAGGGTATTATTGTAACAAGAGAAATCGGCTCATTGAATTAATAAGTAAAAGGTTATAAGCTTTCGCTAATATTATTTGATAGGACGAATGATGGATCAATAAGGATGTGTACCAATTATGGGGAACAGAGCAAATAATGAGTTTGAAATGATTTATTTTTGGGTAGGGTAATAATTTATAATGGTCGAAATTTAGGGGAAGAGTATAACACTCGACAATTTTGAACGTTTTGTCCCGATAATATTTTCATGAATTATTTTAAATATAGATGAAAACAACAGAGGAAGAGATGACAATTAGTAAGAGACGTTTAACAAAGGTTAGGAGTTAAATGAAAGGGAGTTTGGTATTGATATTAAAGTGGAAAAGTTAACAATTGGCAAGTATAGGTGAAGCACTTTTACGTGAGAATGAGGAGGGTGAAAGAATTTGCAAACTACAAGTAGTTTTATCAAAATTACATGAATTTGGTTTAAATGTTGAAATGGTAATTAGTAAAAGGTGATTTGTTTTTTTTAAAGGGTAAAACCATTTATTTCTAAAACCATTTATTTCTCTCCCACGATTTTTGTCTGCTCCGGCTCTCTTCCATTGCAAAACTTCCTTTCCACGCCCAGCTTCCTTTTTATTGAAGATTTAAGGTAAGTTTGGTGTTTAGTTATGAATTATGCAATTATTAGTGTTTATAGTTAAGGTTTTGAAGTTTTGTTAGAGTGGGTTTCAAAACCCTAAAACTTGCGGATTTCTCCCTCAAATTTGGTTAATTGATGAGTTAAATGTGTTTAAAAGATATTTAAAGGGTTAGGTTTGGATTGTATTAGAGATTGGTGCATGAGTTTACAAAATTGGAGAAAACAGTTTTGAAAAGTACGCGAAACAGGGCAGTTATGTTTTGTACAAATTCGACCTAACTCTTTAAATTTATTTGCTAAATGGCTTGCACCATTACAAAGTAGACTCTTAAATGAGTTCATAGCACTTGGAATTACTCGATTCCGAGTTATATCAAGAAAGTTATGAGCGTTTGAAATTGGACAAAAAATTATTATAAAAAAATCTGAAAGTTTCTTATGTGTATGTTAAGTGTTTCAATTTGATGCTTTGTTAGGTTGTTTGATTTCTACGATTAAAGAAAACGGACTCCAAGTTAAATTGCAAAGAACCCAAGATAAGTCTTCATGATTTGCTTGATCGATTTGGCCTACACCACAATAATTTCTGTTTTCGAGTATTTGATGATTTAGATTGTTTATTGTAAATTAGACGGTTAATTAAGTTGTTTAAGTTATAGAATGTCTTTTATGTTTCCATTGATTGTTTTATATATTTAAGTATTATAAATTGTTCATCCATCATGTTCTTTCAAAAAATGGCATGAAAATGAATTTCTGCACATGTTTTATGAAAAGAAATGAACTAACGAAAAGAAATAAATGCATGTAATCCTGGTCATGTCTTGGTGGGGTTCAGACATGGTTGTCCCGTAGGTGGAGCATATTTTCCCCTCGGTAGATGGAGAAAGCTATCTAACCGCTTGATGTGCCTTCTCTATCTAGTGGGAGTATCCCGCTATGTAATGAAATGAAATAAAACGACTGCATATGCACAGCATGCATTTACATTTACGTTTACTTGTTGAGCATTTCGCTCATAGATGTCTCTGTGATGTAGGTGATTTAGAAAAAGGTGAGTACGTCTTACCGAAACCTAACGAGTGACGTCGTTGAAGAAGGATGGCCGTGGAACAGCGCTTGTGGCTGTCGGAGTGATATTAACCCATGGGCTACGTGAATGTGTTTTGGAGTTATGTATAGAGGTTTACGAAATATGGTTAGGAACTTAGGTGTTGAATTATTTTAGATGTGTTAATAGGAGAAATTTAGTAGTATGATTAAACAGTTTTGTGTTTAAATGCATATATTGGATGTTTCAGATAGGTGGATTTGGTTTAATGGTAAATGAAGGGGCATGCTACCCGTTTATATAAACAAAACGTGAAATTGGAGTTTGGTATGCTATAGGTGTCCCTTAGAAGGTTTACGATGGTTATGGTCACTTTTAGAAAATTTCGGTTAAATTTTCTGGTGTTGAAGGCTCGATCTGTGGAAGTAGGCGTCGACCGATTAGTGTAAAATGAGTACGGAGTGTCTACTAATGCAAAGCAGTTGTCGACCAAACTCTATGGGTGTCGATCGCAAGGATTGACCGTGGCAGACAGAGAGGAATGAGGTGTCGACCGGCTTATGCAAGTGTCGACCAGTTAGTGTAAAAATAGATGGAAGTGTCAATCTGTGTCCACAAGTGTCGACCGCTTAGTAGAAAATGTTACAAGAGTGCCAACTTGCATGCTTGGAGGTCAACCAAAATCTAAAAGTGTCAACCGCAAGGGTAGAGCTACTCGGACAGAGAGTAATCAAGTGTCGACCGATGCATGTAGGTGTCGATCGATCCTTGCACAATTGTTTAAGGTGTCGACCGGCACTCGCAGGTGTCGACCAGAATCTCGTTTTACTACCTTGAAGTTTAAGTTTGTTTAGTTTATTGTATAACGAGATTTTCATGCACGAACTGTTTTTCGCTGTCAAGTTTTAAATTCATGGTAACGTCGTTTTGAGGAAATGAATGAATGTAGAAAAAAAAAATGAGAGTTTTGTATGAAGATTTACGAGAAAATTAAGTTAGTAAGGATCGAGTTACAGATTGTTACAGTATGGTATCAGAGCGCCCGGGTTGAAAATCGTTTATGTAGACTGGCCGACAACACAAGACCCTACACGGACATGCTTCCTCAACTGTAAGTACGTTTATGAGTTTTAAGTTTATTTTCTAAGGTGTATATGTTTATATAGGATAAGCAAAATAGTCAGAAATAAGACTTAAAAGGATACCATTGATCAACTGACGGAGCTACTCGATCGACAATCTCAACACCTAGAGCGACAATCTCAGCAGTTATAGAGATTTATAAACAGAGAGGACCAAAGAGACCGAGAATTTGACGTTCCTAACAATCACGGCAGTGAGAGATTCCAACGACTATGACCTCCAGTATTCGACGGACAGTCCACGGATCCCACCTATGTAGAGGAGTGGATTCAGACGATGGAGGATATGCTCTGACATGCCAAGGTGGTCGATGAAGAAAAAGTCGAGTGTGCCACGTTTCAGTTTGCACGGGATGCGAGATTTTGGTGAGACACCATCAAAGGCACCACTGATGTAACAGTGATGACTTGGCAGCGATTCAGAATGATATTTTACGACAAGTACTTCAGCCGTACAGTGCGAGCGAGCAAGATGGTGGAGTTTTCACAGTTACGATAGACGGTCTCCGTAGTAGAGTATGTCAGACGTTTCGAAGCATTATCACGATTTGCTGTTCACCTGGGAAGTGACAATGACAACAAGGTACATCAGTTCGTTCAGGGTTTGAAGCCTGAAATTTACAAGAGTGTGAATATATCAGGTACTCTGGATGTTCCTTATACGAATATCGTGACCAAAGCCTTAAAGGTAGAGGAGGCTGAGACAAAAATAATCAAACCGAGGGAACCTGTAAGAGGATTCTTCTGAGAAATCCAGCCCCAGAACAGAGTATGGCAATCAAGAGGTGGACAGCCACAACAACAACGCGGTGTAAAAAGACCATTTAATGGAAGAATTGATCAGGGAAAAGGAAAACAGGTACAAGGAACTTCTCAGAAGCCTATGTGTCCTAAATGGCAGAAGTAGCATTCTAGTGATTGTAGGATGGGTACAGACAAATGTTTCCGATTTGAGGAGGCAGGCCAATTTTTTAAAGATTGTCCGAAGCCAGGCAGAGACCAGAAGAGAGTAATGCCAAGGATTTTTGCCTTCATAGAGCTTGATGAGGAAGAAGGTTATGTGCAGCATTTAGTAATCACAGGTACAATTTTAATTACTGGTACATCTTCATTTATGTTAATTGATACGGGGGCTACGTATTCATTTGTTTCAACTACCATGCATAGTTGAGTTAATTTGCTGTCCAATTCAACTTGTTGCTTTTATAGTGTGATGTTACTATCAGGAAAACATTTACACTCAAAGCAAGTAGTTCAAGGCAATATTATTTTAGTCGGAAATTATAATCTATATGCCAGTTTTATTGTAATGGATATGAAGGGTTATGACATTATTTTGGGAATGGATTGGTTATTCTTCCATTATGCTACCATCGACTGCAGAATGAGAATTGTGTCTTTCCAGCCTTTGGGTAAAGAAAAGTTTGTTTTTCAGGCAATAAAAAGGACCAACAAAATGCCTGTTTCATATTTCATGATGGCTCGGGAGATGTTTAAGGATGGGCACTCATATCATTTAGTTAGTGTGATCGACCCGCGAGTACTCAGTAAGGTGAAGTTGACTGATATTCTGATTGTTCGAGAATTTCCAGAAGTTTTTCTCAACGATCTTCCAGGTTTACCTCATGACCGGGAAATTGAATTTGTGATCGACGTGTATCTAGGAGCTGAGACTGTGTCAAAGAATCCATATAGACTGGCGCCTACTGAATTAAAAGAACCAAAGTCTCAATTACAATAATTGGTTAGCAAGGGCATTGCTCGATCGAGTTTTTCTCCTTGGGGTGCTCCTGTTCTGTTTGTAAAGAAAAAGAATAGGACGCTCCGAATGTGTATCGATTATCGAGAATTGAACAAGCTTACAATAAAGAACAAGTATTCATTGCCTCGGATAGATGATTTGTTCGATCAACTGCAAGGTGCTTGAGTTTTCTCAAAGATCGACCTATGTTCGTGTTATTATCGGCTGAAAGTTAGAGCTGAAGATGTACCGAAGACTGCATTTCTTACTAGATATGGACATTTTGCGTTCTTGGTAATGTCTTTCAGACTCATAAATACGCATGTAGCCTTCATAGATTTGATGAACCGTGTCTTCTGAGAGTACTTAGACAAGTTTGTCATCGTCTTTATCAATAATATCTTGGTATATTCACAAACGGAAGAGAATCATAATGAGCATATAAGAATTGTTTTGTCAACTATGAGGCAGCATAAATTATACGCGAAACTTTTAAAATGCGATTTCTGGCTGGACATAATTCATTTTCTAGGCCATATAGTTTCAAAAGAATGAATTTCTATTGATCCAGCTAAAATACAAGCTGTCAGAGATTGGCAACAACCGAGAAATGTGAGAGATATATGTGGTTTTCTTGGACTGATGGATACTATCGAAAATTCATCAAGGGATTTTCAAGCATTGCGGTGCCTCTATCTCGATTGACGAGAAAAAATGTAAAGTTTGTTTAGTCGGCAAACTGTAAAAAAAGCTTCCAGCAGCTAAAATAGAAGTGGACTATTGCACTAGTCTTCACACTGCCAGTTGAAGGTGACAAGTTTAGTATATACTCCGATGCATCTAAGACCGCATTAGGATGCGTAGTGATGCAAGAAGTGAAAGTTATTGCGTATGCTTCTCGACAATTAAAGACATATGAATAGAACTACCCAACTCACGATCTCGAGCTAGCAGCAGTTGTCTTCGAATTGAAGTATGGAGACATTATATATATGGACAACAGTGCGAGGTATTTTCAGATCATAAGAGCCTGAAATATTTGTTTACGCAGAAAGAACTGAATATGCGGAAGAGAAGCTTAGAATTTCTCAAAGATTATGATTTTGAGATCAAATATCACCTAGGAAAAGTGAACAAAGTAGCCGATGCCTTGAGGAGAATGCCTACAACGAGCCAATCTTCAGTTTCAACGTTACCGATATCACTACAATCTAAAATTTTCAAGTTTAATATAGAGATTGTGTCGGAACTATCGGCTATGCTTACTGCCATTTCGTTGAAACCGACGATTCTGACAAAATTCAAGAAGCTCAGCATAATGATCCTAATTGTGAAAGCTTCAGATTCAGCATGATATATAATGATTTGTCTAATTTTAGCAAGTTAGACGATGGCACGTTAAAGTGCAGAAGCAGGTGGTATGTGCCCAATGATGAGGAATTGAAGAAAAAGATATTATCAGAAGCTCACTCATAAACTTTCTCTCTACATCCCGGTAGCACAAAGATGTATAGATACCTGAAACATCATTTCTGGGGGCTTAACATGAAAAGAGAAATTGCTAGGTACGTGGGAACCTGTTTAATCTGTCAACAGTTCAAAGCAGAGCACCAAAGGCCAGATGTAACTTTACAACCCCTACTAATTCCTGAATGGAAATGGGATCAAATTTGAATGGATTTTATTGTTGAACTTCCTAGAACTACAAAAGGGTATGATGGAATCTGGGTTATAATAGTTCGTCTAACAAAGTCCACCCATTTTCTACTAATCAAAATAACGTATTCCATGGATCAACTTGCAGAGCTATATGTTTAAGAAATTGTCAAACTACACGGGGTTTCTGTTTCAATTGTTTCAGACAGAGATCTGAGGTTTACTTCAAAATTTTGGAAAAGTCTGCATAAAGCTATGGAAACTCAGTTGAATTTTAGCATAGCATTTCATCTATAAACAAATGGCCACACAGAAAGAACAAATCAAATTCTTGAGGATATGCTTAGAGCTTGTGTGTTGGAATTTCAAGGTACGTGGCATAAATACTTGCCATTAATCGAGTTCTTCTACAACAATAAAAATCAGGCTACGATTGGAATGGCTCCATACAAAGTGCTTTATGGACGAAAATGCAGATCTCCTCTGTGTTGGAACGAAGTTGGTGAATGTAGCTTAATTGGACCTGATATTCTACAGCAAACTGTAGAGAAGATATAACACCCAGACATTTTCCATTAGATTTCATTTCGGATTTTTGTAATTATAATCGGTGGCGTTTTGTTCCGAATTAATAACGAAAAATTTATGCCAATGAGTAAAAGATTATTTTGAGGCTAATGGTGAAGAGAAAAATTTAAGAATCCAACCGGAATCGGACGGAATCAGAGAATTATGAAACGGTTAAAGGTGCGGGGCAGTTTGGTAATTAGGAAAAGTATAAAAAAAAAAAGTAATGGGTTAGAAAACTAAAACACCTTGCGGTGTTATTCTCTAGCGCAAATCCCCTTCATTTTCCCCTCCTTCTCTGCAGCGTCTCCTCTCCCACGTGAAGCCGTCAACGATCATTCTCTGTTTTGCCATGAATCTTTAAATCGATGGTATGTTTTAGCTAGTTCTGAATAGATAGTTAGTATGTTGGTTGTTTTGGCGACACAAGCGGAGTTAACTAGGGTATCGGGGGATTCGGGGAAAACCTAGAAGGGTAATGCGAGAAGTTGAGGGTAGAGTTGAATTTCATCCGCATATTGGTGCTTAGTATATAAATAGGAGTGGATTACGAGAGTTAGTGAGAAAGATTGGGTGGTCGATTGGCCGAGTATAGGAATTTTAAAATGGTGTCCGTTCGACCACATTCGGTGAAGTCGTGGACATCTGAATTGGAAATGGATGATACCATAGGAAACTAGACGTCCTCAGAAACCCGTAGTACGTTGAATCGTCCAATTTGGACGAATATTGGAGAAGTTATAAATTTTCGAAGTTGGTAAGAAATTGTGCGGGATTTACGTTTAGTGGGGAGTTTCAGCTATAATATGAATTAGGACTTTCAAGTTAGGAAATTATGAATTTAATGAGTGAGAATTGATGGATGTATAATTTTATAGGTATTCCAGTTAGAGCACGAAGTTACGAAGCACGAGAAGATTTTGAGAACGCCAGGTAAGTGATGTATCGTTTATGAATTACCTTCGGGCCTACACCATGGAATGGTAGGATTGTTTGTTTGATTTGATTCTTGTTTGGTTGTTTGGCTAGTGGGTCGTGCAAATTGTGTTGTCATGCATCATGATTTTGAAATACGAAATACGAGTTTTGAGCATGTTTTGAACTGTGCATATGAAATGTAATCAGATAAGAAAAGATTTTCCACGCATGGGTGACCGCCTCGTCGTTAACGTGCTATTGAGAAATCACTACGGGGTTCCCATGGATGAATGTACGTAAGATGACATGGTTTGCGAATGCCTCGTCGTTAACGTGCTAGTGAGAGAGCACTAGAGAGTTCAACGATTGATGTTGGGAGGAGATTTGGGTTGGGCGTTCCGTGTGAGATCACAATGTGTGCCTTCAATCTCGCTCCGTGGGTCATGGTGTAGCTGTCCTGAGTGGAGCATGATGTGCGCCTACTTGACTCACACGTGAAAGTGAAAGATGAAAGCAACGAAACAAAGTGTATAAACTGCATGTGTTAAGGGTTAAGTTGTGCGTTGGTTTTAAATTCATATTCCATACTAGCTAAGCATTAGGCTTATGTCTTGTGTTCCGTGGTGTAGGTGACGACGAGCTATCTGGTGAGTTGCTAGTTGACGAACGTGCCTAGGATGTGTTACAGCCAAGCCCCTGCTCGGACACTAAAATGCATGAAAGGATCGGTTAGGCCCTCGGATCTCAGCCAAGCCGAGAAACCCTTGAGAAAAACAGCAAATGAACAACCAGATGTGCTTTAAATGAAATGAAATTTGGTGTGAGATTAGTGGAGTGAGTGAGGTGTGTGATGGTGGTGGTCATGGTCCAGATTGATTAGAGATGACAAACTTGTGCAACAAACCCGCAAGCTGGCCGAAGAGACAACATTATGTTCTCGGCAATCACAACCTTTCCATGGAAAAGCTCTCAACTTGGGGAACCGGTTTTGGCCACTTCCTTCTTGTTTCCTTCCCTTGAAAGGGAGGAGAGAAAAGTGGAACACAAGCTCGAGCAACAACCTTGAGTTGCCAAGCTAGGAGGTTACTCCTAATCGATTCATGGAACCGAGCACTTACCTTAAATGGTGGTGGGAAAACTCTCTCGGTTTCCTCTTAGAAAACATCCGATGCTCATTAACTTTGCCAACCAAAATACAAACACCAATGTTATGCTTATATAGGCCTAGGATGGAGGGGTTAAGGGTTGTGCTTTGGTCTTCAAAAACTTGGTGCAAAGGAGCTTGTAACCGGCCCTAAGTGTTGTGGTGTGCGGCCGAGATGATGGCAGCCAAGTGGTCGATCAATGGCTTGTTGAATGCCATGTCATGGATCCATGTTTCTTCCATAAAAGGTAAAGGGGACATGCATCTCAAATGACAGCCTAATGGTGTGGCCAAATCGGGTAAAATGGGCCACCACTTGCGGCACTTTCTCCTTGGTGCATTTGCGGCTGAGAGTGGCATGCCTTGCATGCCCGAATGCATCTTCAATTTAAGCCAAGCCCGAAGCCCATTCCATCATCTATCATAACCATTCAATCTACTCCTAAATGCCTAATGCATGCTCATAATAAATAGTTAAACAAGAAGGCCAATGTTTGCCCAATAAGTTCAAAATAAAACATTACATAAAAGTTGGCTCGGGAAGACAAATTCCCTTAAGAGCTTCATGATCTTCAAGGGTGGCTTCCCATGCAATGATGTGCTTGGTTGCTCCATGTCTTGAGCCTCCACTTCCCACCTTAAGCTTGCAACATCCGGCTCCATTGAATCATAACCTCCACAAGAATAAAATGTGTGAGAATGTAGGTTAATTAAAGTGTGTGCTTGGACTTGAGATCGTGTGACGGGCCTATGGGGCACATCAGGATGGGATTGGAGGCGTACGATGCATGCTGGTGCAGGCATTTGTTGGGGCGACACGACCATGGCGAATTAGATGGTGGGACTTTTGTAAGTGTTTTGAGTTGAATAACGATGTATAGATTTTGAGGTTATAGGTTGCATGGTGGGGTATAGAGTTGTCAATTGAAGACGAATCATGTTGTTTTTAAATTTACTTGGAGAAGTTATGTTTTCACATTATAGGTTTTACTTCGTGAATTTGATCGAAAAATGTTTGTCGTGCGTTTTTTTAAATGAACTGATGTTGATTTTTACTGATATTGGTGTGAAGTGTCGACGGAAGTCCATAGTTGTCAACCGGTCAGTGAAAATTAGAGGTGAGTGTCGTTCGCGGGGTTCGACTGACGCGGGCAGAGAGGAACGAGGTGTCAACCGGCGACCGTGGTTGTTGACCATTTAGTGCAAATACAGCGAGAGTGTCGACCGCGGGGTTCGACTTGCGCGGGCAGAGAGGGTCAAAGTGTCGACCTGCAAAAGCAAGTGTCGACCGCTCTCCTAGCTGAGCATAGAAGTGTCGACCAGTGATTCCTAGTATCGTTCGTTGAAAAGACACGAGAGAAATGTAGTGTCGACCGGTGTTCTCGGTGTCGACCGATGAAAAACCCGAGACCACTCAAGTTTCGACCGGCGTTTACAAGTGTTAAGCGGTCTCTGTATTTCTGTGTTTTAAAATGGTGAAGTTTATTTAAACAGATTTTAAATGAGTTTTCTGCTGCGATGCCGATTAAAATATTTTCAAAAATGTCATTTTAGGTCGAGAAATAAAAGTTTCAAAATTTTACAAAATTTTTGCGATACGAGTTTCAGAGTTGGTATCAGAGCGAGTGAACGTACCAGAAGCGGGTAGGTTTTCTGGGCGTCTCAGCGTTGATATCAGAGCAGTAGCGTACTGGAAGCGGGTAGGTTTCTAGGGCGTTACAAGAGTTGGTATCAGAGTGAGTGAACGTACCGGAAGCGGGTAGGTTGTCGGGGTGTCTTATAGTTAGTATCAGAGCAATAGCGAACCGGAAGCGGGTAGGTTTCCGGGGCATTACAAGAGTTGGTATCAGGTCATTATGATCAAGTCGTTCAAAGAATTCCACCAACTGTAAGTAGTTGTTTATTTTAGTTATAATGTGATTAAGGCTAGATTATGCTAACCTTGTACAGGGATTAGCTAAAATGGATAGACGACCAGGACGACCTAGGGTTTCAAGAGAGGTAGCAGGGTCAGAGAATGATGATAACTTGGCTACGATCAGACGACTGACCGAGTTGGTCGACAGGCAGTCCCAACAATTGGGAATGCTATTGAGTCAGGAACAGGGGAGCCATGGAGCGGGCTCTAATGGAGAGGGGTTCAGCAGATTGAAGCCTTCGACGTTTGAGGGTCAGATGACAGATGTAGAAAAATGGATCCGCACCTTTGATAATATGTTCAAGTATGCCAACGTAGAGGAAGGAAATATGGTTACGTGTGTGACATTTCACCTCTCAAATGACGCATAAAGTTGGTGGGAGACAGTAGAGACCACCATAGCTGCTAGGGACTTGACCTGGAAAAGATTTAAGGAGCTGTTTTACGACAAGTACTATAACCTGATGGTCCAAGCTGCAAAGAGATTGGAGTTCTTACAGTTAAAGCAGGCTGGGCCGGTAGCCAAATATGTTAGATAGTTTGAGTCATTGTCTAGATTTGCAAGCCAATTGGTGAGTACTGAAGAAGAAAAGGTGCTGCAATTTGTGCAGGGACTGAAACCGAAGATATATAGAGGTGTAACAATTTCTGAAACTGAGGGAGTACCGTATGCACGAGTCGTAGCTAAGGCACTGACGGTGGAGCGAGCGGAAGCCAAGTGTGTGCGGCAAGGGGAGGCCACCAGGAGGTTCTTTAAGGAGATCACACCGCAGACGAGCAGGGGAGGATCTTCTTCTGTAACCAAGAGGCCAAGCAGCATGGTACATGATTCAAGGGGAGGAAAGAAGCCACAAATGCAAAGTAGGTACCCACAGTGTCCGAAGTGCTTAAAGAGCCACCCAGGAGAGTGCGGACAGTTTGCAGGTAAGTACTACAATTGCAATGAGGCTGGTCATATTTCCCAGAATTGCATAAACCGAGGGTCAATCAGTGTTTCACCTACAATGAGACCAGCCACATATCTAGGGATTGCCCCGCAGCAAAGAAGGGTCCGGTCAAGATGACACCCAAAATCTTTACTACAATTGAGCCCGAGAGTGAGGATCGACCAGCTGTTATTACAGGTACGTACTAATCAATACGGTGCCTGCATTTACATTGATATATTCAGGAGCGTCACACTCCTTTGTTGCTATGGCTTTTGTGATGAAAGTAAATTTGTGGGCTAAACCCACCGGGTGTACATATGAAGTGAGATTGCCATCTGGTGAACGCATGCACTCCGATTAAATGGTTCATGACAGCGTCAAATCGGTGGGGGCTAGGACTATGCCTGTTGAATTGATTGTGATTGGGATAACTGGCTATGACATTATATGGGCCATGGATTTGTTGTTTCGGCACTATGCAACGATCGATTATAGGGCCAGAATTGTTAATTTCCAACCCTCGGACGGTGCGAAACATTCATTGTAAGCTATAAGAATATGGAGAAAATATCTGTAATGGCACCCATCGAGGCTTAGAAATTATTAATGGGTGAGCATTTTTTTTTCTCGCAACAATTCTAGATACTCAATTCTGCGTGGAGGCAAAACCACAGGATATTGCGATAGTTTGTGAGTTTCTTGACGTGTTCTTGGACGATGCCCGATTTACCCCCAGACGGGGAAGTTGAATTTGTGATTGACACGTATCCTGGTGGAGCCAATATCGAAGAACCCTTAGAGGTTGGCTCCTCCTGAATTGAAGGAGTTGAAAAAGCAGTTAGAAGAACTACTAGAGAAATGATTCATACGCCTGAGCTGTTCACCATGGGACGCACCGATCCTGTTTGTAAAGAAGAAAGATGGATCGCTCTGAATGTGTATTGACTACAGTGAGCTAAATAAGCTAACCATAAATAATAAGTATCCATTACCGAGGATAGACAACTTATTTGATCAACTTCAAGGACCTCGGATTTTCTCGAAGATAGACTTGAGATCGGGGTATTATCAACTAAAGGTTAGATCGCAGGATATCCCGAAGACAGCTTTTCGAACTAGATACGGAGACTATGAATTTTTGGTAATGTCATTTGGGCTGACAAATGCCCCAGTTGTTTTTATGGACTTAATGAATCGGGTATTCCAAGAGTTTCTAGATAAGTTCGTCATCGTATTTATCGACGATATCTTGAATTAGTCCCGAAACGAAGAAAAGGATAAGAAGCATTTGAAGATGGTTCTAGAGACTTTGAAGCAGTATCGGCTGTATGCGAAGTTCTCCAAGTGCGAATTCTGGGTGGATAAGGTCAATTTCCTTGGACATGTGATTTCCGATGGAGGAATATCGGTGGATCCAGCTAAGATACAGTCGATCAATGAATGGCCTCAGCCAAAGAGTGTCAGCGAGATTCGAAGCTTTCTGGGGTTAGCTGGCTACTACAGGAAGTTTATTGAGGGGTTTTCAAGAATTGCAGCATCCCTAACTCGTCTGACAAGAAAGGAGTCAAGTATGTATAGTCGGAAGACTGTATGATACTTTCGAAATCGGATTGGGTTGTGTCTTGATGCACAACAGAAAGGTGATCGCTTATGCCTCAAGGCAATTAAAGCCTTATGAGCAAAATTATCCGACCCATGATTTGGAGTTAGCGGCGGTTATATTCGTGCTAAAGATCTGGAGTCACTATCTCTGTAGACAGCAATGTGAAGTATACTCAGATCACAAGAGTCTGAAGTATATCTTCACTCAGAAGGAGCTGAATATGAGGCATAGGCGATGATTAGAGCTCGTTAAGGACTACAACCTATAGATCAAATACCACCCCGGGAAGGCAAATGTAGTGGCCGATGCATTAAGCCAGATTTCAACCTCAGCTTCAGTAATGAGTGTCGAGATGCCTAAAGAGTTGAGTGTGGAATTTCAGAGATTTGATTTGAAGCTAGACTCGGATGCGGCGGTACAATTATCAACCTTATCTTTTAAGCCGTCAATTCTTGAGAAAACTAGAAAAGCCCAACAAGATGATCTAAAGTGCAACGAGTTTAGGTCGAGCATAATATCTGATGATAGAACCGAGTTCAGGTGTTCAAATGACAGGATCCTAAAGTTCCAGAATAGATGGTATGTTCCGAACAATGGTCAACTTCGTGAAGAAGTTTTGTCTGAAGCGCACTCCTCGAAGTTTTCTGTTTATCCCGGAAGTATCAAGATGTACAGAGAGCTCAGGCAACATTATTGGTGGCCTGGCATGAAGAAGTCTGTGGCAAGGTACGTAGAGACATGCTTGATCTGCCAGCAAATCAAGGCTGAGCATGAGAGACCGGCTTGGAGGCTGCAACCATTGCCGATTCTCGAATGGAAGTGGGATCAAATCACCATGGACTTTGTCATTGGATTACCCTGGACGACAAAGGGATTTGATGCGGTGTGGGTGATTGTGGATCGTTTGACCAAATCCGCCAATTTCCTACCGATGAAGATGACATTTAATATGGACCAATTCGCTGGTTTGTATATTGAGGAGATAGTAAGATTTCGTGGAGTGCCGATGTCGATTGTATCGGACAGGGACCCGAGATTCACATCAAAATTTTGGAAGAGTCTGCGTACTAGAATTCCAGGGTTCGTAGAGCAAGTATTTGCCCTTGGTGGAATTCTTGTACAACAATAGCTATCAGGTTATGATAGTTAAGGCCCTTTACAAAGCTTTATAAGGAAGAAAGTGCAAATCGCCCCTTTATTGGGATGAAGTCAGTGAAGTTGGTCTGATTGGTCCATAAATTTTGCAACAAACAATGGAGAAGATCAAGGTTATTCGGCAGCGGATATTGACAGCCCAAAGTAGACAAAAGAGTTATGCTGACGAAACGAGACGGGAATTGGAATTCGAAGTAGGAGATGTAGTTTTCCTGAAAGTTTCATCGTTCAAAGACGTAATGAGGTTCGGGAGGAAAGGTAAATTTAGCCCAAGATACATTGGACCATTCTCGTTCGCAAAGATAATTGGAAGGGCTGCGTACCAACTAGGACTGCCAACTTCTATGGAAGGGGTTTATAATGTCCTCCATGTGTCGATGCTAAGAAAGTGCTCAGAGATCGGTCACAGGTTGGGGTCCCGGAGAAGATTGAGGTACAACCAACCTCAGCAAACGAGGAAAAGCCAGTGGAGATTTTTTATTATGCAGTGAAGACATTACGCAATAAGGATATTCCGCTGGTGAAGGTATTGTGGCGTAACCACAATGTGAAGGAGGCGACGTGGGAAAGGCAACAGGATATGATGGAACGTTATCCTGAGTTGTTTAGATAGCAAATTTTGGGGACTAAATTTTTGTAAGGAGGGTAGAATGTAACACCTAGAAATTTTCCATCAGATTTCATTTCGGATTTTTGCAATTATAATCGGTGGTGTTTTAATCCAAATTAATAACGAAAAATTTCTGCCCTTAAATAAAAGATTATTTTGAGGCTAATGGTGGAAAAAAAAATTTAAAAATCCAACCAGAATCTGACGGAATCACATAATTATGAAACGGTTAAAGGTGCAGGGTAGTTTTGTAATTAGGAAAAAAAAAGAAAAAAAAAAGGGGTTAGAAAACTAAAACACGTTGCGGTGTTATTCTCCAGCGCAAATCCCCTTCAGTTTCTCCTCCTTCTCCGCAGCGTCTCCTCTCCCGCGTGAAGCCCTCAACGATCCTTCTCTGTTTTGCCATGAATCTTCAAATCTACCGCATGTTTTAGCTAGTTCTGAGTAGATAGTTAGTGTGTTGGTTTTTTTGGCGACAAAAAATGAGTTAACTAGGGTATCGGGGGATTCGGTGAAAACCTATTAGGGTAATGCAAGACGTTGAGGGTAGAGTTGAATTTCATATGCATACTGGTGCTTAGAATAGAAATAGGAGTGGATTACGAGAATTAGTAGGAAAGATTGGCTGGTCGATTGGCTGAGTATGTGAATTTTGAAATGGTGTCCGTCTTGCCCAATTAGGTCAAGTCGTCGACATCCGAGTTGAAAATGGATGAGACCATAGGAAACTAGACGCGCTCAGGAACTCGTAGTAGGTTGAATCGTCCAATTTGGACGAATATTGGAGAAGTTATAAATTTCTGAAGTTGGTAAGAAATTGTGTGGGATTTAAGTTTAGTAGGGAGTTTCAGCTTTAGTATGAATTAGGACTTTCAAGTTTGGAAATTATGAATTTAATGAGTGATAATTGATGGATGTATAATTTTATAGGTATTCCAGTTAGAGCACGAAGTTACGAAAAGTATTCACAATGTATTTCACGTATCTATGCTCAGAAAGTGTGTACGTGATCCATCTCATGTCGTAGAACCAATGGTAATCAAAGTTCAACTAACACTGACATATGAATAGAGACCAGTGAAGATTCTAAAGTCTTCAATCAAGGTGCTTTTCATTGTGAAAAGAATCGGGAAAACAACCTACAGGTTATAACTTCCAGCAACTATGAAAAACATTCACAATGTATTTCACGTATCTACGCTCAGTAAGTGTGTACGTGATCCATCTCATGTCGTAGAACCAATGGAAATCAAAGTTCAACCGACACTGACATATGAATAGAGACCAGTGAAGATTCTAAAGTCTTCAAACAAGGTGCTACATAACAAAGAGATTCCACTGGTAAAGGTTTTGTGGCGGAGTCACGAAGTGAAGGAAGCCACGTGAGAAAGACAACAGGATATGATAAATCGATATCCTGAATTTTCTATATAATCAATTTTTGTGGAAAAATTTTGTTTAAAGAGGGTGGAATGTAACACCTAACAATTTTGTACGTTTTGTCCCAATAATATTTTGATGAATTATTTTAAACAATAGATGAAAGCAACAGAGGAAGAGATGACAATTAGTAAGAGACGTTTAATAAAGGTTAGGAGCTAAATGAAAGGGAGTTTGGTATTGATATTAAAGTGGAAAAGTTAACAATTGACAAGTATAGGTGAAGCACTTTTACGTGAGCATGAGGAAGGTGAAAGAATTTGCAAACTACAAGTAGTTTTATAAAAACTACATGAATTTTGTTTAAAGGTTGAAATGGTAATTAATAAAAGGTGATTTGTTTTTTTAAAGGGTAAAACCCTTTATTTCTCTCCCACGATTTTGTCAGCTCCAGCTCTCTTCCATTGCAGCACTTTCTTTCCACACACTAGCTTCCTTTTTGTTGAAGATTTAAGGTAAGTTTGGTGTTTAATTATGAATTATGCAATTATTGGTGTTTATAGTTAAGGTTCTGAAGTTTTGTTGGAGTGGGTTTCAAAACCCTAAAACCTACGGATTTCTGCCTCAAATTTGGTTAATTGATGAGTTAAATGTGTTAAAATACATTTAAAGGGTTAGGTTTGGATTGTATTAGAGATTGTTGCATGAGTTTACAAAATTGGAGAAAATAGTTTTTAACAGTACGCGAAATAGGGCAGTTACGTTTTGTAAAAATTTGACCTAACTCTTGAAATTTATTTGCTAAATGACTAGCACCATTACAAAGTAGACTCTTAGTGTTATGTCCCATAACACTATACATCTTTGACTTGTGATGTCCCTCGACACTATTACTAAAAATCTTGTAAATATTTTTTTTTATTCGTAGTCTTAAAACAACATCGTGTAAGACATTAAACCGTTTAAAGCAGAATAATAATCTTTTTTATGGAAGTCTAGTATAAGATAAACTTAATTTAAAGTGTTGAAAATAGTAAACACTTCTCTATTTTACATTGGTCGACACCTTCAGACACGGGTCGAGACCTCCCTGCTCTCTATTTTACATCGGTCGACACCTCTTACAAATTTGATCGACCCTTACTATGATAGGCTGACGCTTCATTCCTCTCTATTAGACATCGGTCGACTCTTACAAAGACTGGTTGACACCTCTTACAAATTATGTCAACCCTTACTAAGATAGGTCGACACTTCATTTATCTCTGTTTGACATCGGTCGACATCTCTTACAAATATTGTCGACCCTCACTAAGATAGGTCGAACTTCATTACTCTCTGTTTGACATTGGTCGACACCTGCAAAGACTGGTCGACACCTCTTACAAATTTGTTCAACCTTTACTAAGATAGGCCGACACTTCATCACCAGATACTTAACTGAAACTTTCTAAAAACGACCGTAACCATCGTAAACTTTTTAACGGACAACTATAGCATACTTAACTCCCAAATTCACAATTCTTTATAAAAAAAAACGGGACAATATGCCCTTCTATTTACCTTTAAACCGGTTCACCAATTCAAAACACCCAATATGTATTTAGACATAAAACCATTTAATCTGATTCCTAAACTTCTTCTATCAATACATTTTAAAACAATAGAAACCTAAATACCTAACCATATTCCGCAAACCTCTATATATTATCTCAAAACACATGCACATAACTCACGGGTCGATCACCCTCTGACAGCCACAAGCACTCTCCCACGGCCATCCTTCTTCAACTATGTCACTCGTCAAGTTTAGGTAGAATGTTCTCACCTTCTTCTAAATCACCTACACAACAAAGACATCTATGAGCTAAATGTTTAGCAAGTCAACATAAATGTAAATACATTCCATGCATATGGAGTTCATAAAACATGCAGTCATTTCATTTCCTTTCCTTACATAGCGGGATGTCACCGGGAGTTTACTCTCACCAAATAGAGAAGGCACATCAAGCGGTTAGACAACCGTCTCCATCTACAAGGGAGAAAACATGCTCCACCTACGGCACAGCCATGTCTGAACCCACCCCGACATGACTGGGATTACATGCATTCATTTCTTTTTATTAGTTCATTTATTTTCATTAAACATGTGCGTAAATTCGTTTTCATGCCCTTTTAAAAAAACGTGATGCATGAATAATTCATAATGCTTAAACTTATAAAATTCATAGAAAATAATCAATGAAAACATAAAAGACATTATATAACATACACAACCTAACTACCCGTCTAATTTATGCTAAAACTTACACTAAACAACCTAAATCATTAAATCCTCAAAAACATGAATTCTTGTAGAGTAGACCAAATCGGCCAAGCAAATCACGAATACTTACTTCGGGTCCTTTGCAATTTAACTTGGAGTCCGTTTTCTTTAACGGTTGAAATCAAACAACCTAACAAAACAGCAAATTGAAACACTTAACATAGACACAAGAAACTTTCATATTTTCTTATAATAGTTTTTTTGTCCAATTCAAATGCTCATAACTTTCTCGATATAACTCGGAATCAAGTAATTTTAAGTGTTATGGACTCCTCTAGTAGTCTACTTCCTAGTGGGGCGAGCCACTTACCAAAAAAGATCCAATAACTAGGATGAATATTACAAGAACAGAACCTCTTCTGTTTTTTTCATAAAATTCAAACTCACCTCCAATTTTCCTTCTATTATTCATAATCGTCTATTTTACTCCATCCAAAATCTTTAGAACCTCTAAAATTAAGTTAAAACATCCAAAAGAAGAAGAAAGACTAACCCTAACTCTGAATTTTTGGAGGTTCAAAACTCATGCCTAAAAACTCTTCACAAACATCACTAAAACATGCATTTTTGCGTGAAAAACTCAAGCCTATTTTAAATATACCTTAATTCTTTGAAATGAAGGAAGTCTGGACTGAAGAAAAGCTTAAAGAAGAGAGAATGGTTGCTGGAGAAACCATGGAAATGAAAGAGAAGAATGTGGTTTGTATAAACTTTATTTAATAAAGTTTAACTTTAGCTTATTTGCTTGATTTACACATAACTTTTAATTTCATAAAAATTGACCTTATTTTTTATTCCCAACATTTTCCACTATTTTCATTTATTCTTTTCACTTATTTATTTTCCTTTTCTCTTTTACTAATTCTCATTTCTTCCTTTGTTGTTTCAATCTATCGTTTTAAAATAATTTATCGAACATTATTGGAACAAAATGTACAAAATTTTAGGGTGTTACACTTAGAGGAGTCCATAGCACTTGGAATTACTCGATTCCAAGTTATATCAAGAAAGTTATAAGCGTTTGAAATTGGACGAAAAACTATTATATGAAAATCTGAAAGTTTCTTGTGTGTATGTTAAGTGTTTCAATTTGATATTTTGTTAGGTTGTTTGTTGTGCCCCAGAAACCCTACACGATTCCTGGTTCGCTCAGTGCTCTGATACCAACTCTCTAACGTCCCGGAAGCCTACTCGTTTTCGGTACGTTCACTTGCTCTGATACCAACTCTGTAACTCGTATGGTAAAAATTTCATAAAATTTTGAAACTTTTGTTACTCGACCTAAAACGATATTTTTGAGAACATTTTAATCGGCATTGCAGTGGAAAACTCGTTTAAATTCGGTTTAAATAGACTTCACCATTTTAAAACAAAGAAATACAAAGACCGGTCGGCACTTCTAAACGCCGGTCGACACCTAAGTGGTCTCGGGTTTTTCATCGGTCTACACCGGTCGACACTACACTCCTCTCGGGTCTATTCTTCGGTTGACACTTCTATGCTCAGCTAGGAGAGTGGTCGACACTTGCTTCTGCAGGTCGACACTTTGACCCTCTCTGCTCGCGCAGGTCGAATCGCGCGGTCGACACTCACCCTCCCATTTACACTGATCGGTCGACACCTATGGACTTCGATCGACACTTCACACCAACATCAGTAAAAAAATCAACACCAGTTCGTTTAAAAACGCACGACAAACATTCTTCGATCAAATTCACGAAGTAAAACCTATAATTTGAAAATATAACTTCTCTAAGTAAATTTCAAAACAACATGATTTTTCTTCAATTGACGACTATACCCGCACCACGCTACCTATAACCTCAAAATCTATACATCGTCATTCAACTCAAAACACTTACAAAAATCCCATCATCTAACTCGCCATGGTTGTCTCGCCCCAACAACTGCCTACACTGGCATGAATCGTACGCCTCCAACCCCATCCTAGGCACGTTCATCACCTAGAAACTCACCAGATAGCTCATCGTCACCTACACCACATAACACAAAATGTAAACCTAATACTTAGCAAGTATGGAATATGAATTAAAACCAATGCATAACTCAACCCCTAACACATGCAATTTCTACACTTTGTTTCATTTTCGTTTCATTGCTTTCATCTTTCACTTTCACGTGTGAGTCAAGTAGGCGCACATCCTGCTCCACTCAGGACAGCCACACCATGACCCACAGAGCGAGATTGAAAGCACACATCGTGATCTCACACGGAACGGCCAACCCAAATCTACTCCAAACATCGATCGTTGAACCGTCTAGTGCTCTTTCACTAGCACGTTAACGACGAGGCATTCGTAAACCATGTCAGCTTATGTACATTCATCCATGGGAACCCCCTAGTGCTTTCTAACTAGCACGTTAACGACGAGGCGTTCACCCGTGCGTGGCAAATCTTTTCTTATCTGATTACATTTTATATGCACAGTTCAAAACAAGCTCAAAACTCGTATTTCGTAGTTCAAAATCATGATGCATGACAACACAATATGCACAACCCACTAACCAAACAAGAATCAAATCAAACAAACAATCCTATCATTCCATGGTGTAGGCCCGAAGGCAATTCACAAACGATCCATCCCTTACCTGGCGTCCTTAAAATCTTTCGTGTTTCGTAACTTCGTGCTCTAACTTGAATACTTATAAAATTATACATCAATCAATTTCACTTATTCAATTAATAATTTCCTAACTTGAAAGTTCTAATTCATACTAAAGCTGAAACTCCCCACTAAACTTAAATCCCGCACAATTTCTGACAAACTTCGAAAAATCATAACTTCTTCAATATTCATCCAAATTGGACGATTCAATGTGCTACATATTCCTGAGGACGTCTAGTTTCCTATGGTCTCATCCATTTTCTAATTGGACATCTGCAACTTGGCCAAACGTGGCCAAATGGATACAACTCCACAATTCAAGCGGTCGGCTATCCCAACGCTAAATCTTTCTCATCAAATTTCATATCCTACTTCTATTCCTAGATTAGGCACCAACATGCGAATCAAAATCAACTCTACACTCAATTTCTCTCATAGGTTTTCACCGAATCACCTAATACCCTAGTTAACTCAGTTTTTGTCGGTAAAACAACCAACACACTAACTATCTACTCAAAACTAACTAAAACTTACCGTGATTCAAAAAAAAAAGGAAGAATCGGTTGTTGAGCAGGAGGGGAGATTGCCGGTTCGCGGGAGAGAAGAGAAACGAGGGAGAGGGTTTGCTAGGAAGAAGAACACCGATGGTGTTCTTCTTCTCATATACTTATTATTTTATATATTTTTTCTTATTATTATATTTTCTCCTAGTTACCAAACTGTCCTCCGCCTTCAACCGTTTCATAATTCTGTGGTTCCGTCTGGTTACGGTTGGATTCTAAAATTTTTCTCTCCACTATTAGCCTCAAAATAATATTTTACTCAAGGGCAGAAATTTTCCATTATTAATTCGAACCAAAACCCCACCAATTATAATCACAAAAATTAGAAATGAAATACAATGGAAAATTTCTGGGTGTTACATTGTTTGATTTCTAAGATTAAAGAAAACGGACTCCAAGTTAAATTGCAAAGGATCCGAGGTAAGTCTTTGTGATTTGCTTGGCCGATTTGGCCTACACTACAAGAATTTATGTTTTTGAGGATTTGATGATTTATATTGTTTTAGTGTAAATTAGACGGGTAGTTAGGTTGTTTAAGTTATAGAATATCTTTTATGTTTTCATTGATTATTTTATATATTTAAGCATTATGAATTGTTCATGCATCACGTTCTTTCAAAAAATGGCATGAAAATAAATTTATGCACATGTTTTATGAAAAGAAATGAATGCATGTAATCTCGGTCATATCAGGGTGGGGTTCATACATGGTTGTCCCGTAAGTGGAGCATGTTTTCCCCCCGGTAGATGGAGAAGGATGTATAATCGCTTGATGTGCCTTCTCTATCTGGTGAGAGTAAACCCTAGTGACATCCCACTATGTAAGGAAATGAAATGAAATGAGTGCATGTTTTATGAATTGCATATGCACAGCATGCATTTACATTTATGTTGACTTGCTGAGCCTTTAGCTCATGGATATCTCTGTGATGTAGGTGATTTAGAAGAAGGCGAGGACGTCTTATCTAAATGTAACAAGTGACGTCGTTGAAGAAGGGTGGCTGTGGAAGAGCACTTGTGGCTGTCGAAGCGTTATAGACCCGTGGGCTACGTAAATGTGTTTTGGAGTAATGTGTAGAGGTTTGCAAAATATGGTTAGGAACTTAGGTGTTAAATTAATTTAGATGTGTTGAGAGAAGAAATTTAGGAGTCTAATTAAACGGTTTTGTGTTTAAATTCATATATTGGATGTTTTGGATAGGTGGACTCGGTTTAATGGTAAATGAACTGGCATGCTGCCCGTTTATATAAAGAAAACATGAAATTGGAGTTAGGTATGTTGTAGGCGTCCGTTAGAAGGTTTACGATTGTTATGGTCATTTTTAGAAAATTTCGGTTAAGTTTTCTGGTGTTGAAGTGTCGACCTGTGAAAGCAGGTGTCGACCGATTAGTGTAAAATGAGTACGGGGTGCCAACCAGTGCAAGCAAATGTTGACCAAACTCTATGGGTGTCGATCGCAAGGATCGACTGTGGCGGACATAGAGGAATGAGGTGTGGATCGGCTTATGCAAGTGTCGACCGGTTAGTGTAAAAATAGATGGAAGTGTCGACCGCTTAGTAGAAAATGTTAGCAGAGTGCCGACCTGCATGCTTGGGGGTCGACCAAACTCTAAAAGTGTTGACTGCGGGGGTCGACCTATTTGGACATAGAGGAATCAAGTGTTGATCGGTGCATGTAGGTGTCGACCGATCCGTTCACAATTGTTTAAGGTGTTGACCCGCGCTCGCAGGTTTTACTGCCTTGAAGTTTAAGTTTGTTTAGTATCTTGTATAACGAGCTTTCCACGCACGAATTGTATTTTACTGTCAAGTTTTAAATTCATGGTAATGTTAGTAACGATCGAGTTACGGGTCATTACAAAGAGTTTTAAAAAAAAAATTTTCAAATGAGGACATAGTGAACCAGGTATCAGTTGATGTGTTGAGAATCTTAAGACAAGAAGTTCATACATTAGAATGTATAACTTAATATAACTTTAAGAAGCTTAGACATGGATTAGTCTAGATCAATCATCAATTGACAAGATAGAACACTTAAGTTTCACTTTGGGAAATCAATATACTCGAGAAATATAGACAACTAAAGAAAAGTTGGGAACTTTCAATTCGAGTTTATATTTGGGTCAATAAGAAGTTTATCAATTTTAGAGAATGAAACAAATTAAGAATTTGGAAATGTGGAATTTGGATTGTAGTTATATTATGACTATAGCTAAAGTCAATGAACATAAGTACAAGATTTATATCAAGGTGTTTAGTTAGATGATCATTACATGAGAAAAAATAATAATAATATAAATATAAGTTTTTCGTTTTTTTTTATTTAAACTTTTAAATGGCAATTTAAAGTAGGGGTTTTTCACTAATACGCAAAGACTTCTGCCACACATTTGAAACGTTTTCAAAGATTTACAAGCATTTCAAAACGATTTGAGTTAGAAGCGTATGGAAGGTCATGCCCAGTCACGTTTCAAAAATTGGAGGGGTTTCTAGGCATAACAAGAAATGGTATCAGCGACTGTACCCAACTTGAGATGTGACCAACGAGGACGTTGGTCCTCATTAGGGGAGAAGGGTGATTGTGACGAACTGAAAGATCATGAATGCGATTGTGGGACATACCTCAAAGAAAACCGAGTATAAGAAAATCCTAGATTCAAGTATAGACAAATCTTGCATCGTTACAAAAAGGGAGTCGGGTACAATCCCACATTGCTTGATGGGAAGATGGAAATGAAACATATGAAGCGGGAGATAGCCAAGCACGTTGAGACTTGTGTGGTATGCCAGCAGGTAAAGGCGGAGCATCAGAGACCGTCGGGAATGCTTCTGCCATTCCCTATACCTGAGTGGAAGTGGGAGTGGGTCACTATGGATTATGTGGTCGGACTGCCAAAGACTGGTAAGGGCCACGATGCGATTCTGTGGTCTTTCTACATATGATTGTAGAAAGACTAACCAAGTCGTCTCACTTTTTACCGGTGAGAATGACTTACTCGATGGATCAGTTCGCTCAATTGTACATGCAGGAGATAATTAGACTTCATGGGGGCCCAGTGTCGATAGTGTCAGACTGAGACCCTAGGTTTACGTCTAAGTTTTGGAGGAGTCTGCATAAGGCCATGGGTACCAAGTTGGAATTCAGCATGGTCTGTCACCCTCAGACCGACGAACAATCGGAGTGAACTATACAGCTACTGGAAGACATGCTCAGAGCCTGTGTGTTGGAGTTCCAGGCAGCTTGGAGCAGGTTCTTGTCGTTAGTAGAATTCTCATATAATAACAGTTACCAGTCTACCATTGCCATGGCGCCGTACGAGGCTTTGTATGGGAGAAACTACAGGTCACCATTGTATTGGAACGAGGTTGGAGAAGCAAGACTTATAGGCCCGAAAATACTGCAACAGATGGTCGACAAGATTGTTATTATAAAGAATAGGGTCGAGGCAGCTCAAAGTCGGCCGAAGAGCTATGCCGATCGGAGGAGGCGGGAACTGGAGTTTGGCGTGGGTGATGAGGTATTCCTGAAGATCTCTCCGTTCAAGGCAGTGGTCAGGTTCGAGAAGCAAGGGAAGCTCAACCCTCATTTTGTTGGACCGTTCCCTGTTGCGGAAAGGATTGGGAAGACCGCCTACAAGCTTCAGCTGCCTTCCTCGATGCATGCCATACATAATGTCTTACATGTCTCCATGCTGAGGAAGTGCATGTGTGATCTTTCTCAGGTGGTTGCACAAGAGGATATAGAGGTACAATCGACGCTATCTTACAAGGAGAAGCCAATGGGCATACTGGGATTAGCTATAAAAGTGTTGTGCAACAAGAAGATACCCTTAGTCAAAGTTTTGTGCCGCAATCACAACATGGAGGAGATCACTTGAGAAAGGCGGTAGGACATGGAGCAACAGTACCGAGAGCTATTCGGTACGTGAAATTTTGGGGACATAATTCTTTTAATGAGGGGAGGATATAACGCCCAATATTTTCGTGATATCGATTTTTAGGGATGTCAATGTGCTGAGGGGCGGGATTCGGGAAGGAATGGAGATAAAAAAATTTGTAATGTGAGGTGGGGAATTATTTTGAGGCTAATGGTGGGGAGAAAATTCTACGAATCTGACCGTAAGAATATTGGATAGCCGCTGGATTAAAGTATTAAAATGTGAGGGTGAAATAGTAATAAGTTATTATTATTATTATTTTATTTTATTTTTTTAAAAACATTAACAGAGAGGAGAGGGATTCCTAGGAAACCCTCTCCCATTTCTGCTATTCCCCTCCCCCACCGCATAACTTCCCCTTCGGCTTCTCCTTCCCATTTGTGTGCTCTCCTTCGGCGATCATCTTCCAGCCAATAGTACTCTCCGTCCCTTCTCCTCTTCAGCAATTTCAAATAGGTTTTTGTAGTTATGGTTTAATTTTGGTTTAGTGTTGGAGATTGAGAAGAAATTAGTGGATAGAGATTTAGGGTTAAAGTGTTTATTGGGTTACTATTGATTTTTGTGGGTTATTGAGAATAAATGTGATAGATTGATGAGGAAATTGTTGAGTTTTATCGAAAGACAGAGAATGTGAGATTTTAACCACTAAAACGAAACTGACTTTGGATTTTTGACCAAGCTACGAGCATTGGGTTCAAAAACCCTTTTAGTCTGTTGAACTAGGTTATGATTGAAGCGTTTGGCCGCTGAAATCGAATGATTATGATAACCGACACAAAAGTTATGCGCGTCGGAAGTTAGGTTGAATTTGGAGCCGAGATAGGTTAGTGAGCGATTTTGGCGATTTCGTGAAGTGTTGTGGTAGTATGGTGATTTTAGTGCACAAGTAGAGTAGTGGAATGAATTTTGACGGGAAACTGGTTTTGTTGTAGGTTGAGCAGGTTTCGTATGAAATGAGCACCACGGAGAGCTAGCATGCTAATTAAGTAGTGTATGCATGTGTTTTACCTAGGTGGGCCTACACCGAGGAACACTAGGTCTGTGTTGGTTGATTGTGATGTGCGTGTGTATTGTTTAACATGCATCATGTTTTTGAAAAGGTAGGAAAAATGAATTTTGAGCATGGTTTTATTTGCGGAAGTGAAGTGCGATGTGGAGGGTGAGAACGATGTGTGTGTGGGCAGCTAGGCTCCGTTGCTGGAGGAATGGGGACAGTGGCGACATGCCAGGGTGTGGTGTGCCGAGTACGTCTAGCCTCACCCTGGGATGACTGTTGTGGTGTGCGTGTGGTTGTGTTCAACTATGCCCTCGTTGCTAGAGAAACCAGGACGATGGCAACGTGACAAGGAGTGGTGTGGCAAGTGTGGCCAGCCTCACCCTGGAATGGTTGCGGTGCGTAGAGTGACGCGTGGGTATGATTTGAGGGCCTCGTTGCTGGAGAAACCAGTAGGATGGCGACCTGCCAGGGTGTGAGGTGGCGAGAGAGTCCAACCTCACCATGGTGCGGCCGTACCACGCGGCACTGTTTGCGACAAGATGAGCGAGGACGGAGAGACTGCATGTGATAGGATTGCATTGTCATTTTACGTTTCATATTGCACTACTTACTGAGCGTTAAGGTTATGTTGTGTGTTCCATGGTGTAGGTGCAGACTTTCCTGCGGGTGAATTGCCAGAGCCTAGATAGGATGAGTAGCCGGTTGGCGGCATACTACCGTGTGCCGGCAGATGGAGTTTGTCATGGCGGCCTAACCCGTGGAGTGAAATTGGGAGGTAGGTTTTTAGGAGTTGTGTTTTTTAGAGATCTATGCCAAGTGTCTAGGTTTTGAGGCATAGATGGGTGTGGATGTCGATAGTCGAGATTGATGTATAGATACATTTTAAACTACTTGAAAGAGTTTAAATGAATTATTCAGGTTTTCAAATCAGTAGTTTTAATTCGGGGAAGTTTTCGTGTCCGGTTTCTTTTGAACTACTGTTGTTTTTAGGCTGCTGGTGCAAAGTGTCGACCGAAATCCATAGGTGTCGACCGGTCTGTGTAAAATGGAATGTGAGTGTTGACCACGGGGTTTGACCTGTGCAGGCAGAGACCAATGAGCAGTCGACCGGCGACCGTGGGTGTCGACCGATTAGTGTAAAATCAGTGAGGGTGCTGACCACGGGGTTGGAACTGCGCGGGCAAAGAGGATTAAGGTGTCGACCTGTGAAACCGGGTGTCGACCACTCTCTGAGATGAGCATAGAAGTGTTGACCAGTGTTTCCATTGTCGACCAGTGAGAAGACCCGAGAGAAACGTGGTGTCGTACGGTGGTTGCCAGTGTCGACTGATGAAAAACTCGAGACATCCCGAGTGTCGACTGGCGTTCGCAGGTGTCGACCGGCGTTTCTGTTCTATGTTTCTAAAAAGGAAGTTTTATTCAAACTGATTCCAATTAACTTTTCCACTGCAATACCGTCTAAAATATTCTCAAAAACATCGTTATAAACCGAGAAACAAAAGTTTTAAATTTTATTCAAATTCTTTTTAGCATAGTGAGTGAATAGTAAAAGTGAACGAACCGGAAATGGGTAGGTTTTCAGGGTGTGACATGGTTGACACTTCATTCCTCTATATCCGCATGGGTCGATCCTTGAGCTCCACACTTCTATTTGTTTTTTACACTACCGGTCGATACCTCATTCTTCTCTGTCCGAGTAGGTCAACACAAGCGGTCGATACCTATAGAGTTTGGTCGACCCCCTTACATGCAGGACGACACTCTGTACACATTTTTACACTAAGTGGTCGACACTCTCTTGCATAGGTCGACATTTTGATCAACTCTACCTTCGCAGGTTGACTCTCGCGATCGGCATCTCTAGTATACTGGTCGACACTTGCTGGGCTTGGCTGACCACTCAACATATAGGTCGGCATCTCCTTCACAGAAATTTGCATAAAAACCTTAAACTTTCCAAAAACAACCGAATTTTGACTCAATGTTAAAAATAACAAACACGCACTTTCCAATCAGTTCAAAACCATTATGTACTTCAAAATGAATACAAAAGTTTGAAATTCATTTACACTTCAAATCGACTAAAAACAACTGCGACCAAACTCGAAATAACTAAACTCCCTTACATACCCCCGCCCTGGTCAAAATCCCATAAAAGTCGGCTGGACCGTCCACGAGTGCACTCCTCCAACTACCTCCTAGTTATGGGCTTACTCAGGGTACTCACCAGCTACTGCCTCGTCACCTAGATCACATAACTCATATATTAGCCTAATGCTAAGTAAGTAATGCACATAAAACATAAACACTGAAACAACCATATCCTAACACATGCAGTTTCTATAGTTTCATATCTTTCTTACATCTTCTTTATCTTTTTACTACTGGGTTTTTTTTTACGTGCTAGATTAAAGTGACACCTCGCGGTCCACTTCACGGGATGAGGCCAACCTTGATCTAGTAAAGTGACACACCTTATCGTCTACCTCTCGCGACAAGGCCACCACGTAAAGCAGAGGAAAAAGTGATACACCTCCCGGTCCACCTCTCGGGACAAGACCACTCAACTCCACCTTCATTATCTTCTTACGTATCTTCTCATTTTGTTCATCACGTCACATCCTACTGTTTCATTTCGTAAAAACATTGAAATTTATTTTCATTTCGTTCTTATACTTTAAAACTATGATGCATAATCACTAAAGGATAACATAAAATAAATGTGCATGCAACCTACCAAACTGTGATGTAGGCGCGAAGGCAAAAACACCTACTTACCTGGCATCCTTAGCAATTCATATCTAGAAATTCGTAGTTCGGTCGCTAAACTAGGGAACCTATAAAACAACACATTTATTAGCTTTACTTTCTTTCGAATTCATAAAACTCTAAAGGAAACCACAATTTAAAATATAATCTATCTAAACCCGAATTCCAACTCAATTTTTAACTAACCTTCGAAAATGCATAACTGTCACGATTCTTATCCGATTTTGACAATTCAAAATGATACGATTTCCTTACGACATCTAGTTTCTAATAGTCTCATCCATTTCCTAATCCAACATCTACAGCTTGGCCGAACATGGCCAAACAGAAATCGTTCTGTAACCCAAGTATTCGATTTTCCAAACGCTCAATCTTCTCCATAAAAACCTATAATCTACCCCTAATTCAAGCTTAAACACCAATACACTAATAAAATCAACTACAAACCATAAAATCTCTTATCTCCCTCCTCGGTTTCACCAAAACTACCCAATACTCACTGTAACTTCACTTTCACTGCTCGAAACAACTAAAAGACTAAATATCTACTAAGAAATAACTAAAACTTACCGTAGATTTGAAGAAATGGAGGAAGAACGTTGCTTGTCATTGTTGCAAGGGAAAATCGTCGAAGAGGAAGGGCTTTCACGCATGGGGAAGGGAAAGAACAATGAAGGCATGTTCTTTCTCTTTCCTTTCTTTTATTTAAAAAAAAAAATAATAATAATCATAATTACTAAATCACCCTCAGCCTTTAACCATTTAATTAAACTGTTATTCGGTTCGTTTCCGATAAGAATCTTATAACTTTCTCTTCTCCATTATCCTCGAAATAATCCTTTACCTAACCGGCTAAATTTGCCACTCTTAATTCCAACTAGAATCCCGTCGTTTACCGTTACGTAAACCTGAAAATTATTTAATAAAATTTCTGGGCATTACATTCTACCCTCCTTAAAAAGATTTTGTCCTCAAAATTCGTTACCTAAGTAATTCTGTTTATCGCCTCATCATTTCCTGTTGCCGCTCCCAGGTGGCTTCTTCCATCTTGTGGTTGAGCCATAATACCTTCACTAGTGGAATCTCCTTGTTGCGTAGAATCTTCACTGCATAATCCAGAATTTTCACTAGCTTCTCCTCATAGGTCAATGTTGGTTGTATCTCTATGTTCTGTTGCTGGACGACGTGAGAAGAGTCTTGTATACACTTCCTCAACATGGATACGTGGACTACATTGTGAATCTTGTCTATCGAGGCTAGTAGTTGTAGCTGGTAAGCTGTCTTCTCTATTCTTTTTGTAATAGGAAACGACTCAATGTATCTAGGGTTCAACTTGCCCATTTTTTCGAATCTTACTACTCCTCCGAATGAAGAAATCTTTATGATGACTTCGCCATCTACTTCAAATTCTAGCTCTTTCCTCTGGCGATCTGCATAACTCTTCTATCACTTTGAGCTGTTAAGATCCGTTGTGTAATAATCAGAGTCAGAATATCCTATTAGATCCAAAGATGTACCCTTTGGATACCATAATCCTAAATCACAGGTGCTACTTAGATATTTGAATATCCTGTTAACCGTATTTAAGTGGGATTACTTAGCAGATGCTTCAAACCTATCACATAAGCACACACTAAATAAGATATCTGGCCTACTAGCCGTTAAGTATAATAGAGATCCAATCATCGCTCTATATTTCTTGATATCTACACTTTTTCTATTTTCATCTTTATCTAATTTCGTAGTTGTACTCATGGGAGTCCTAGAAGGTTTGGAGGAATTCAACCCAAACTTCTTTAAAAGATCTTTCACATATTTTTCTTGATTTAAAAATATTCCATGGGGAGTTTGCTTTACGTTCAAACTTAAGAAAAATTTTAACTCCTCCATCATACTTATTTCAAATTCACTTTGCATTAGAGATGCAAACTCAACACTAAGTGAGACATTTGTTGAGCCAAATATGATGTCATCCACGTATACTTGAACAATGAGCAAATTATCTCATTTTTGCATAATAAACAAAGTTGAATCGGTACTATCCTTTTTAAAGTTCCTTTCAATAAGAAAATTATTCAATCTATCATACCACGCTCTAGGGGCTTGCTTGAGGACATATAAAGCTTTCTTAAGCTTGTACACATGGTCAAGTTTGTCATAGACTTCAAACCTTAAAGGTTGCTCTACATAAACTTCTTCCAAGATATAACCATTTGAAAAGGCACTCTTAACATCCATTTGAAAGAGAGTGAAGTTTTTGTAGCAAGCAAATGATAAGAGCATTCTAGTCGATTCTAGTCTGGCTACGGGGGCAAAAGTTTCTTCAAAGTCTATTCCCTTTTATTCGTTGTACCCCTTGGCAACCAATCTAGACTTATTCTTTACAATAATTTCATTTTCATCCATCTTGTTCTAAAACACCCATTTTGTTCCTATAATGGGATGATCTTTGTGTCTTGGAACAAGTTCTCATACATTGCTTCGTTCGAATTGGTTTATCTCTTCTTGCATGGCCAAAATCCAATTTTCATCTAATTCGGCTTCTTCAAATTTCTTTGGTTCAGTTTGAAAGCTAAATGCTATTGTCACATATATTTTTAAGGGAAGCTCTAGTTTTAACTACTAAGGAGGGATCACTTAGAACTTCATCTATGGGATGACTTTTGACAAATTTCCAATCCCTAGGAAGATCATTATTTACATCCTTGATTGGAACAATTTCAAGTGATTTTGATAGAGGATCTATGGGGGTTCTTCCTTAAATGGTTTCAAGTTGATCGCCTAGAGAGAGAATCCATTTGCATTTCTAAAACATCATCCCTTTCTACATTTATTGTAGATTGAGGGGATTCATCAAAATTGACGACATTCATGGATTCTTCTACAACTAATGTACTTTTGTTAAACACTCTATAAGCTTTACTAGTCAATAAGTCTACAAGGAATATTCCAATATTTGTCTTGGAATCAAATTTTCCCAAATTGTCTTTGGTGTTGAGAATGATAAATTTATAATCAAAGGCTCTAAAATAATTGACACTTCAAATTTTATCATTTCAAAGTTCATAGGGAGTTTTCTCAAGGATAAGTCTTATGGAGACCTGGTTTAGCACATAGAAAGCCGTATCTACGGTTCGCGGCCAAAAATATTTTGGAAGTGAGTTTTCATTGAGCATGGTCCTAGCAAGCTCTTGCAGAGATCTATTCTTCCTCTTAACAACTCTATTTTGTTGAGGAGTTCTAGAGGAAGAAAAATTATGCTCAATTCCATGTTTAAGACATAAAAGATCAAATTTATCATTTTCAAATTCTCCACCGTGATCACTACGAATAGCAACAATGACAAGATCCTTTTCCTTATGAATTTTCTTCCTAAAACTAGAGAAAATGTCAAAAATTTCATCCTTTGACTTTAGAAAGAATACCCAAGTGAACCTAGAGAAATCATCTACAATGACAAAGGCATAATGTTTGCCTCCTAGACTACCAATATTGCAATGACCAAAAAAATCCATGTGAAGTAACTTTAGAGGCTTCGAAGTTGTGACGGCATTCTTTGAGGCAAAAGAACTCTTGGTTTGCTTGCCCATTTGACAAACATCACAAACTCTATCCTTCTCGAACGATATTTTTGGAAGTCCTTTAACTAGATTATTCTTATAAATTTTAGCTAAAGTATCCATACCTACATGTCCTAATCTTCTATGCCAATACCAATTATCATTCAAAGGATTCACAGCAAAATATTTTTCATCAAAGCATTTAATATTATCTAAATAAATCGTATACACATTTTCTTTTTGATAGCATACAGACAAAATTTTACTACTAAAAATAACCTTATATCATTTATCACACAATTGGCTAATGCTTAACAAACTATGTTTTAAAACTTTAACTTATAAAACATTCTCAATTATAGGTTTAGTGTCAATACCTATGTTACCAATGCCAACTATTTTTCCTTTTTGAT
Source organism: Begonia peltatifolia (assembly GCA_022433055.1). Taxonomy (NCBI): domain Eukaryota; kingdom Viridiplantae; phylum Streptophyta; class Magnoliopsida; order Cucurbitales; family Begoniaceae; genus Begonia; species Begonia peltatifolia. Next base: position 4,180,844 of record CM039529.1, on the reverse strand, counting down.
TTCCACCAAAAGTGACGTTTCTTTTCTTTTTGTTGACATAGGCAAACTTGGAGGAGTCCCCCGTCATATGTCTTGAGCATCCGAAATCAAGATACCATAAGTTCTTCACGGGAGAACTCATAACCTACAAAAAAGATAATCACGTAATCTTCTTTGGTACCTAAATTTTTTGGGTTTTAGTGTTTGGTTTGGTTCCCTTAGGAACCCATTGTAACTTACCAAATGATTTAAGATTGTTAAGTTTTAATGGACACACAAACGATTTATAAGCTATTTCATTACATCTATGACATGTAGATGATTTGACGAAAAAATTCTTGTATACTTTCTTTTTATTGAACTTTCTGTAACCAATTCCGGCCTTATTAAATATTACTCTTTAATTCCCTAGGAGCATATTCATTAAATATTACTCTTTAATTCCTTAAGAGCATATTCAAGTTCTTGCTCCCATTAGTGAATTTTAAAATTGCATCATTCAATCTATCATTTTTAATCTTAAGTTCACTAATTTTCATTTCATGCAAGTTAATATCCTTAGCATGCTTTTCAATTAAGTTTGCACTTTCCTTCTTCACAAATTATATTTAGACTTAAGCATGCCATATTGTTTAACTAGGTCATTGAAGGCATCAATTAGACCGCCATCATCAACTTTCACTATCATTAGAAGAATTACTAACTTCATTCTCCTTGGCCATGAACTGCAGGTTGGCCACTTCCTTGTCTTCGGAGGAGGTGTCACTCTCGCTATCATTCCATGTTGCTTTCATGGCTTTCTTCTTGAACTTCTTAGGAACCTTATTTGCTTGAGGATACTCAGCCTTGATGTGTCCTGGTTTCTCACACTCAAAGCAGGTGATCTTCTTTTTCTTTTGAGGCTTGCCTCCCTTTGTGAACCTTTTACCTTACATCCTTTTCCGTTGTAAAAATTTGATCAATTTTCTTGTGATGAAATCAATCTCCTCGTCATCCTCTTCTTGTTCGGACTCTTTGAATTTGCTTGACGAGGCATTGAGAGCAATGTCTTTTCTTTTGAAGACTTCCTTCTCTTTGAGATCTTCCTTCTCATTGGGTCTCATTGTTATCTCATCCATCATAAGAGAGCCAATGAGTTCTTCTAGCTTGATAACGTTGAGATCACTAGCTTCTTGAATGGCTATCACCTTGGGCTATCCTCTCGGTAGACACCTAAGAATCTTTCTCACTAATTCTTCATTTGGATACGTTCTGCCAAACACTTTCAACCTATTAGTAATGTTACTAAAACGAGTAAACATTGAAGTTATAGATTCATCTTTTTCCATAAATAATAATTCATATTCGTGCACTAACATACTTATTTAGCTCTCTTTTACTTGGTTTGTTCCTTTATGAGTTATTTCAAGTAAACGTCAAATCTTGAACGCAATATCACACCCTTGTACCCTATTAAATTCATCTCTATTTAAAACACAATACAAGGTGCTGATTGCCTTAGCATTGAGCTCAAATTCTTTTTATCAGAATCATTTAGTTCATGCAATGCTTTAGGTGTACTAACATCATCTTCATTTTTTACAGTCACATATGCATCATTCTCAATAATATTCCATAGATCATAATCCATGGCTTGAATAAAAATTCTCATTCTAGACTTCCAATAAACATAATCATTTTCATAAAAAAATGGAGGTTAAGTCATAGATTGTCCTTCTATATGTGAGGTGTTTGTGTTGAATGTCATTTCTAAAGATATAACTATTCGTTTAATCACAATTAAAAAGATATTAAACCTTATTCTGATACCAATTGTAAGATTAGGGGGGGTGGGGTGCTATTATTTTAATTAATTACATTTTAGGGTTTAAACAAGGCGATTACAAATTCCGTTTTTCTGATAAATTGAATCCAAAAGCAAGTAAGGAGTAAGGAGATGAGAGAGACAACAACGAATTGTTAACGCAGTTCGGCCAAACTTGCCTACGTCCACGCTTCAAGGTCTCCCCCTTGAAGATTCTTCCCGTCTTTTCCTCGAGAAACTTTGACTGAACTTCACGAGCATCAATCAATTGCCTTTACACACCTTTCTCTTAGTGATTCACCCATTTTTTAAATCTTAATACAGGATAGTAAATTGAAACTCAAACAACACTCTCTCAATAATGTAATCTAAAATTTCTAGTTTGAGAGTAGTAGACGGATT
>CM039529.1:4135039-4163659 GCA_022433055.1 Begonia peltatifolia | reverse complement strand
TGCCATCATCTCGGCCGCACACTACAACACTTGGAGCCGGTTACAAGCTCCTTTGCACCAAGTTTTTGAAGACCAAAGCACAGCCCTAAAACCCTCCATCCTAGGCCTATATAAGCATAGCATTGGTGTTTGTATTTTGGTTGGCAAAGTTAATGAGCATCGACATGTTTTCTAAGAGGAAACCGAGAGAGTTTTCCCACCACCATTCAAGGTAAGTGCTCGGTTCCATGAACCGATTAGAAGTAGCCTCCTAGCTTGGCAACTCAAGGTTGTTGCTCGAGCTTGTGTTCCACTTTTCTCTCCTCCCTTTCAAGGGAAGGAAACAAGAAGGAAGTGGCCAAAACCGGTTCCCCAAGTTGAGAGCCTTTCTATGGAAAGGTTGTGATTGCCGAGAACATAATATTGTCTCTTCGGCCGACTTGCGGGTTTGTTGCATAAGTTTGTCATTTCTAATCAATCTGGACCACGACCACCACCATCACACACCTCACTCACTCCACTAATCTCACACCAAATTTCATTTCATTTAAAGCACATTTGGTTGTTCATTTTGTTGTTTTTCTCAAGGGTTTCTCGGCTTGGCCGAGATCCGAGGGCCTAACCGATCCTTTCATGCATTTTGGTGACCGAGCAGGAGCTTGGCTGTAGCACACGTTAACGACGAGGCATTCACAAACCATGTCATCTTACGTACTTTCATCCATGGGAACCCCCTAGTGCTTTCTCACTAAGACATTAACGACGAGGCGTTGCCCATTTCTTATCTGATTACATTTCATATGCACAATTCAAAATATACTCAAAACTCGTTCTTTCGTATTTCAAAACCATGATGCATGACAACACTTATGCACAACCAATTGACCAAACAACAAAACAACAATCAAAACAAACAAACAATCATACCATTCCATGGTGTAGCCCCGAAGGCAAACCACAAACAATCTATTACTTACCTGGCGTCCTTGAAATTTCTTCGCAGCTCATAGCTTCGTACTATAACCGAGAATACCTATAAAATTACACATCCATCAATTCTAACTCGTTCAATTCATAAATTCCTACCTTGAAAGTCATAACTCATACCAATACCAAAACTCTCAACAAAACCCGAAATTCCACTCAATTTCTGACCAATTTAAAAAATTCACAACTTCTACAATACTCGTCCGAATGGTTCGATCCAAAGTGCTATAAACTCCACAGGATGTCTAGTTTCTAATGGTCCCATCAATTTCTTAATTAGACATCCACAACTTGGCCAAATGTGGCTGAACGGACACCGTTCCGAAATTCGTACATTTTGCCAATCAATCACTCAATCTTTCCCACCAAATCTCGTAATCTACTCCCATTTCTAGCTTAAGGACCAACATACGGATAAAAATCAACTCTACATTCAATTTCCCTCCCAAGTTTTTACCAAATCACCCGATACCCTCATTAACTCTATTTTTGTTGCTAAAAACAACCAACACACTAACTATCTACTCATAACTAAATAAAACTTATCGTAATCTGAAGAAACGGAGAAACAAACATTTGAATGTCGCTTAACCTCTTCTAGGAGAGAAGAGGGAACAGGGAGGGCTTTGGGAGGGACAACACCGACGGTGTTCTTCCTCCCCTCTCTTTCCATTTTATTATTATTATTTATTATTATAATAATAATAATAACTAATTACCAAACTGCCCTCAACACTTAACCGTTAAATAAATCTATTATACATTCCAATTCCGGTTGAATTCTTAAATTTTCTCAATTAGTATCAAAATAATCTTTTACTTAGGGGTAGAAATTCTCCGTTATCAATTCTGACAAAAACTCCACCAGTAATCATTACAAAAATCTGAAAATAATTTAAACAGAAATTCTAGTGTTACGCTCTACCCTACTTACAAAAGTTTTATCCTCAAAATTTGCTACCTAGACTATCACCGCACCATACATCCTATATCCCGCCATGGTCGAGTCGCCCCAACATCTTCCTGCACTAGCATACAGCGTACGCCACCAACATCATCCTTGGCATGTCCGTCACCTAGCAACTCATTAGAAAGCTCGTCGTCACCTACACTACGGAACGCAAAACGTAAGCTTAATGCTTAGCAAGTATGGAGCATGAATTAAAAATCAATGCACAGCTCTACCCCTAACACATGCAGTTTCTACACTTTGTTTCATTTTTTTTTCATTATTATCATCTTTCACTTTCACGTGTGAGTCAAGTAGGCACCCATCCTATCACACTCAGAACGGCCAAACCATGACCCACGGAGCGAGATTCGAGGCACACATCTTGTTCATAAACGGGACGGCCATACATAATCTCCTCCCAACAGCGATCATAGAACCCTAAAGTGCTCTCTTACTAGCACGTTAACGACGAGGTGTTGCCCATGCATGGCACTTTTTCTTATCTGATTACATTTCATATGCACAGTTCAAAACTTCCTCAAAAGTCGTTATTTCGTAGTTCAAAACCATGATGCATGACAACACATATGCGAAACCAATTGACCAAACAACAAAACAACAATAAAAAAAAAACAAACACTCCTACCATTCCATGGTGTAGGCCCGAAGGTAAACCACAAACAATCCAACACTTACCTGGCATACTTGAAATTTCTTCGCACTTCGTAGCTTCGTACTCTAACCGGGAATACCTACAAAATTACATATCCATCAATTCTAACTCATTCAATTCATAAATTCCTAGCTTGAAAGTCATAATTCATACCAATACCAAAACTCTCCACAAAACCCGAAATCCCACTCAATTTTTGACCAACTTCAGAAATTCACAACTTCTCCAATACTCGTCTGCGTTGGATGATACAAGGTGCTGCAAACTCCACAAGATGTCTAGTTTCCAATGGTCCCATCCATTTCCTAATTGGACATCCACAACTTGGCCGAACATGGCCGAACGGACACCATTCCCAAATTTGTACATTCGGCCAATCAATCACCGAATCTTTCCTACCAAATCTTGTAATCTACTCCTATTTCTAGCTTAAGCACCAACATGCAGATAAAAATCGACTCTATATTCAATTTTCCTCCTAGGTTTTCACCAAATCACACGATGTGCTCACTAACTCTGTTTTTTTGTCGCTAAAAACAACCAACACACTAACTATCTACTTAGAACTAACTAAAACTTACTGTAATATGAGGAAACGGAGAAACAAACGGTTGAACGTCGCTGAACCTCTCACGGTAAAGAAGAGGGAACCGGCAGGGCTTTGGCAGGGACAACACCGACGGTGTTCTTCTTCCTCCCCTCTCTTTCCATTTTATTATTTTTATTTTTTATTATAATAATAATAATAACTAATTACCAAACTGACCTCAACACTTAACCGTTAAATAAATCTGTTATACAGTCCAATTCTGGTTGGATTCTTAAATTTTTCTCTCCTCCATTAGCCTCAAAATAATATTTTACTTGGGGGCAGAAATTCTTTGTTATCAATTCTGACCAAAGCTCCACCAGTTATCATTAAAAAAATCTGAAACTAATTTAAACGGAAATTCTGGGTGTTACAGAAAGAGTGGCTGCTAATTTAGAAATTATCTCCAGGCCCAAACTTTGCACCTCTGTCATCAACTCAACAGGCACTATTGAAGTCCTGGCAGAAGCCGAAGCTATCACTCGGCTCAAGGCGTCTGCCACCACATTTGTCTTTCTCGGGTGGTAATTGATCTCCACATCGTAATCCTTGACCAGTTCGAGCCATCTCCTCTGTCTTAAGTTTATCTACTTCTGCGTGAAAATGTACCTCAAGCTCTGGTGATCTGAGAAAATCTCGCACTGCTGCCCATATATATAATGTCTCCAAATCTTGAGTGTGAATACAATTGCCACCAGCTTCAAATCGTGAGTAGGATAATTCTGCTCATAAGTCTTCAACTAGCTCAAGGCATAGGCAATGACTCTCCCATTCTGCATCAAAACACACCCCAAATCAATCTTGGAGGCGTTATAATAAATGCAGAACTTATCCTCTTCCACCAGCAGTGTCAGTATAGGAGCTGCAGTCAATCTCTGCTTCAATGTCTGGAAGCTTTCCTCACACTGTCAGTCCATTCGTATTTTACATTCTTTCTTGTCAGTCGGGTCAAAGGAGCTGAAATCTTGGAGAACCACTCAATGAATCTCCGATAGTATGCAGCCAACCCTAGAAAACTGTGTATTCACTAGCACTGGTCTGTCGCTGCCACTCCTTCACATCCTGAACCTTCACTAAATCAACTGAAATGCGCTCATAGGAGATAACATGCCCCAAGAAGTGGATCCTGTCAAGCCAAAACTTGCACTTAGAGAACGTAGCATACAATCGATGCTGGCTCAACGTAGTCAGTACAATACTCAAGTGCTCTCTGTGCTCCTGCTCACTCCGTGAGTAAATTAGGATGTCATCGATGAACACTATCACGAATCTATCCAATTGCTCTCTGAATACTCGGTTCATAAGATCCATGAAGGCTGCCGGGGCATTGGTTAGCCCGAATGACATCACCAAAAACTCGTAGTGTTCATACCTAGTACAAAGGCAGTCTTCGGGATCTCTTCCTCTCTAACCTTCAACTCTTAGTAGCCGGACCTCAAATCAATCTTAGAGAACACCTGCGCACCCTATAACTGGTCAAACAAATCATTTATCCTCGGTAGCGAGTACCTTTTCTTCACGGTCAACTTATTTAGCTCCGGGTAATCAACACATATGCGCTGAGACCTGTCCTTCTTCTTGACAAACAATACCGGCGCACCCCAAGGTGAACAGCTAGGCGTATGAAGCTCTTATCTGTCAACTCCTCGGGTTGCGCCTTCAACTCTGTAGGTGGTAACCTTTACGGGTTCTTGCACACTGGCTCAGCTGCAGGGTACACATTAATGACGAACTCGATCTCCCAGTCAAGGGGTAGACCTAGCAGATACCCTAGAAAGACCTTTGGAAACTCCTGCACCACAGAAACATCCCGAAGCTGAACCTCACCCTGTAACTGTACATCTACTGCGCTGGCAAAAAAACTCATACATCCACCACGTAACAACTGTTGGGCTCTCAAAGCAGACACAACTAGAATCCTGCTTAGACGTTTTGCTGCCCTGAATGAATAGCTCACCCCACTCGGAAGTTGGAAGTGAATCTCTCTGGTCCTGTAGTCTATCATGGCAAAGTGTCTGAACAGCCAATCCATTCCCAAAATCACTTCATACCCCTTCATGTCAAGTATGATCAGGTCTGCATACAGTTGCCTTCTTCCCACAGTCACCACATCCCCCCGAACCACCTGATCAGAATACATCCGCTCTCCTGACGGCAATAGTACATCGTAAAATCGTCTCGAGGAATTAGGCTGCAGGTTCGCCTTGATTACGAAGGCAGTAGAAACAAACGAGTGCATAGCACCCGTATCAACAAGTGTATAAGCAGTCATGCCTTATTGTAACCGAATATTATGTGTGTTCTATAACACTGGGGATATCTGTAATTTAATTTTTGAAAATTCATATTGGTAAACGGCAGAGTTTTGGTTGGAATCGAGAGCGAAAAATTTGTACTAGCAGATAAAAGATTTTTTTCGAGGCTAATGGAGAAGAGAAAGTTTTAGGAATTTGATCGGAAACGGACTGAATAGTCGTTTGATTAAAGTATTAAAGTGTGGGCGCAAAAAGTAATTAGCTTATTATTATTATTATTATTATTTTAATATATATAAAAATATATACAGAAACATAATGGCTTCACGAAAGAAGCCATTCTGCTTTTGCTCTCCTTTCCTTATCGCTGAGCGAAGATACAAGGGAGAGTTGAGTGATGTGCTGGGATTTACCGACGATCGACAACAGAGAGGGACGCCAGCATGCAAAGAACTCCGACGAGCTGAGAGGAGTAACCGATTCGACCCTTTCCGTGTTGAAAATCGAAGGTAAATCCCCTGTTTTGGTTTATGTCGATCGAGTGTGAGGGCTTGGTTGTTTTAAAATTTTCAATGGTTCGAGCTCGATTTCTAGGGTGATTATGAGTTATAAGTAATAGTGTGCTGGCTGAGGGTGATGAGCTCTGAATTTTAAGGAGAACCGAGAATGGGAATTTTAGGCATTTTAGTGTGAAATACAGTTCTATTTTTTGTAGTTTTAACATAGCTACGTTTAATTGTTTTAAATTCTGTTTTAGTATGTTAAACTAGGTTATGAGTGGAGTGTTTAGCCTTTGGAATCGAGTGATTCCAACAACTTATGCAAAAGCTATGTCGATTGATTTTGACAACCGATGCAAAAGTGATGCACGTTAGAAGTTAGGTTTATTTTTTACCGAAATTCGGGTTAGCGAGCCGTCTTAGTTGGTCTTTGGTGGATTAAGTTATTAGCAACAATTTTAATGCATGGAACATGTGGTGAGACTAGTTTTGATGTGAATTTTTACATGATAGGTTGAGCCCGAGGAAGCGATAGAAATGAGCAGCACGAAAAGTTAGGCCACCAGGTAAGTAGTGTTTGCATGTGCATTGCCCTCATGAGCCTACACCATGGGACGGTAGGGTGGTATTGTGTGTTTTACATGTTTTTGTTCAGTTATGCATCATGTTTTGAAAAGTGTAACGAAAATGAATTTGAGCATGGTTTTCTGTGCGAGCATGAAGAGTGACGCATGGTGGTGAAAGAGATGTGTGTGTGGGCAGCTTTGGCCCTGTTGCTGGAGGAACCAGGGCGGAGGCGACGTGCCAGGGTGATGTGCCCCATAGGCCCATCACACGATCTCAAGTCCAAGCACACACTTTAATTAACTTACATTCTCATACGCTTGTCTCTTGTGCAGGTAATGATTCAATGGAGCCAAAAATTGAAAGCTTAAAGTGGGAAGTGGAGACTCAAGACATGGAGCAACCAAGGCACGTCCTTGCGTGGGAAGCCACCATCGAAGATCATGATGCTCATAAGGGAATTTGTCTTCCCGAGCAAAATTCTATGTAATGTTTTAATTTTGAACTTATTAAGCAAACATTGGCCTTCTTGTTAAACTTATTATTGTGTACATGCATTAGGCATTTAGGACTAGATTGAATGGCTAGGATAGATGATGGAATGGTTTTGGGGTTGGCTTATTTTGAAGCACCAACCGAGCAAGCCAACTCTTGGCCGCGCGTGCGCCAAGGAGGAGAGCCGCATGATGGTGGCCAATGTTACCCGATTTGGCCACACCTTTGAGCTGCCTTTTGAGAAGCTTGTCCCCTTTACCTTTTGTGGAAGAAACATGGATCCATGACTTGGCATTCAGCAAGCCATTGATCATATCTTGGCTGCCACGATCTCGACCGCACATTGCATCAATCTTGAGCCAGTTACAAGCCACCCTTCTACAAGTTTTGAAGACCAAAAGCTCAGCCCTAAACCCCACCTTCCTACGCCTATATAAACATAGCATTGGTGTTGTATTTTGGTTGGCAAATTGAATGAGTATCGGCATGTTTCTCTAGAGAAAACCAAAGGAGTTTTCCACCACCTTTCAAGGTATGTGCTCGGTTCCTTGAACCGATTAGGAGTAGCCTCCTAGCTTGGCAACTTAAGGTTGTTGCTCGAGCTTGTGTTCCACTTTTCTCTCCTCCCTTTCAAGGGAAGGAAACAATAAAAGAGTGGCCAAAACTGGTTCCCCAAGTTGAGAATCTTTCCATGGAAAGATTGTGATTGCCGAAAACATTACATTGACTTATCGGCCAACTTGCGGGTTTTGTGCATAAGCTTTTCATTTCTAATCAACTTGGACTACGACCACCACCATCACACACCTCACTCACTCCACTAATCTCTCACCAAATTTCGTTTCATTCCAAGCACATTTGGCTGTTCATTTTTCCATTTTTCTCAAGGGTTTCTCGGCTTGGCCGAAATCCAAGGGCCTAACCGATCTTTCTGAGTGTTCTAGTGACCGAGCAAGGGCTAGGCAGCAACACAGGGGGTGGTGTAGCGAGTGCATCTAGCCTCACTCTAGGACGGCTACTGCGGTGTATGTGTGGTGGCGGGCAACTATGGCCCCGTTGCTGGAGGAACCTGGACGGTGGCGACGTGCCAGGGGGTGGTGTGGCGAGTGCATCCCATCTCACCCTGGAATGGGTGCGATATGTTGAGTGACGCGTGTGTACAGTTTGAGGGCCTCGTCGCTGAGCAACCGGAACAATGGCGACATGCCAGGGTGTGAGGTGGTAGGAGTCTCCAGCCTCACCATGGTGTGGTTGTACTACGCGGTACCGGTTGTGACAACGCGAGAAAGAATGCAGAGACTGCATGTGATAGGATTGCATTGTTGGTTTTTACGTTTCATATTGCACTACTTACTAAGCATTAGACTTATGTTGTGTGTTCTATGGTGTAGGTGTAGAGATTCCTGCTAGTGAGCTACGATAGTCCAGGCAGGACAAGTAGGCGTTTGTCGGCGTGCTACAATGTGCTGGCAGGTGGAGTTCATCAGGGCGGCCCTACCTGCGGAGTGAGGCTAGATGGTAGTTTCTTTCTGGGTTGTATTTTGCGAAGTATAAGTTAAGTGTATAGAATTTGAGGGTATAGGTTGGTTTCGCATGATAATAGTTGAATTGATGGATAATCGTGTTTTGTAACTAATTGGGGGAACCTTGTCTTAAAAAAAAATACAGGTCTTCACTTTGTGGTTTTAATTGTGAAAGTTTTAGTTGCCTGTTTTCTTTTAACTGGTGTTTACCTTAGACTGCTGGTGCAAGGTGTCGATTAGTGTACTCAGGTGTCAACCGATTAGTGTAAAATGTGATGAAAATGTCACCGGTATGCGTAGGTGTCGACTGAACAAAGTAAATGTCGACCGCAAGGATTGACCTACGAGGACAGAGAGAAATAAAGTGTCGACCGGTTAATGTTAAAAAATGGTGAGAGTGTCAACTGCAAGGTTTAACCTGTGCAAACAGAGAGAAATAAAGTGTCGACCGGTGCCTTTAGGAGTCGACCGGTTAATGTAAAATAGTGACAATGTCGACCGCGAGGTTCGACCTTAGGCGGGCAGAGAGAAATAAAGTGTCTACCGATGCCTTTAGGTGTCAACCGGTTAGCGCAAAATGGTAGAAGTGTTGACCACGAGTGTAACACCCCGCATTTTTGTTGTATTGATTTTCGGCTTGTCAAGTAGATGTGCAGCGGGGTTCGGGTCAGAATGCAGAGCAAAAAATTTGTAAGGTTAGGTGGGGGATTATTTCGAGGCTAATGGGCAAGAAATGTTTATCAGATTTAGGCCAAGCGCGACCCAAATGACAGTTTAACTAAACGATTAAAGCGTGAGGGAAAAAAGATAAATTGAATTAATTATATTAATTAATATAATTATTATCAGTGAATGGAAGGAGAAGAATTCTTCTTCCCTTTCTTCGTTCGTTCACCGAGAGAAAAGGAAATGAGAACCTCACATCCTTCCTTCCCGCAAGAAATAAAAAACTAAAAAATAGCACGACGGCGACCTTCAGCATTTCTCCTGCCAACTTACAAATCCGCTAAGTGTTAGTTAATTTTCGGTAGATAGTTAATCCGTTAGTTGTTATGAGTGTTGAGAATAAGGTTTGGTAGTGGTTTATGGTATAAATTGGTAAACCCTAAGTGGGAGGGATGAGATTTTATGGATGTAGTTGGTTGTTATGTATTTCTTGGTGTTAGCCATGAGGTGAGGTTAGGTAGTAGATTTATGGTGAGGAATTTGATGAGTTTTGTTGAGAAACCGAGAATGGGAGTTTTAACCTAGCTATAGTTAATTGTCTTAAATTTTATTTTGCTATGTTAAACTAGGTTATAAGTGGAGCGTTTAGCCTCGATAATCGAGTGGTTCCGACAACCAACGCAAAAGTTATGCACGTTGGAAGTTAGGTTAATTTTGGCTGAAATTTGGTTTAGTGAGCCAGCTTAGTGGGGGATTTAGTGTAGTGAGTTAGCAGACGTAACTTTAGTACGTGGAATGAGTTGTAAGATGAGTTCTTAATGTAAATTGTTATGTGATAGGTTGGACCCAGGGAAGGGATATAAACGAGAACCACAAAAGCTAGAACGCCAGGTAAGTAGTGTGAGTAGAGTATGCATGCCTTTTTCCCAGGAAGGCCAACACCGTGGCACGTTAGGATTTATGTGATTTGATTATGATATGCGTGCGTATTATTTGACACGCATCATGTTTTGAAAAGAGAACGAAAATGAATTTGAGCATGGTTTTATGTTCGAATGTGAAGTGTGATGTGTGGCGGTGAGAATGATGTGTGTGTGGGCATCTATGGCCCTGTTGCTGGAGAAACCGGGATAGTGGTGACGTGCCAGGGGTGGTGTGGCGAGTGCGTCCAGCCTCACTCTGGGATGGTTGCTGCGGTGTGTGTGTGTGGTGGTGGGCAACTATGGCCCCGTTGTTGGAAGAACTGGGACGGTGTTGACGTGCCAAGTGGTGGTGTGGCGAGTGCGTCCAGCCTCACCTTGGAATGGTTGCGGTATGAGATGTGATGCGTGTGTATAGTTTGAGGGCCTCGTTACTGGAGGAACCGGGACGATGGTGACGTGCTAGGGTGTGAGGTGGCGAGAGAGAGTCCACCCTTACCATGGTGCGGCTGTACCCCGTGGCACCAGTTGTGACAACATGAGCTTGAGTATAGAAACGGCATATGATAGGATTGCATTGTCGGTTTTACGTTTCATATTGTACTACTTATTGAGCGTTAGGCTTATGTTGTGTGTTCCGTGTTGTAGGTGAAGAGATTCCCGCTAGTGAGTTACGAGAGCCTAGGCAAGATGAGTAGGCGGTTGGAGGTGTGCTACTATGTCCCGGCAGGTGGAGTTCGTCAGGCAACCCGGCCTGTGGAGCGAGGCTAGATGGTAGTTTTTTTGGGTTGTATTTTGCGAGGTATAAATCAAGTGTATAGATTTTGAGGATATAGGTTTGTTTGGCACGATTATAGTCGGGATTGGTGTTAAGGTGGTGTTTTTGAAACTACTTGAGGAATTTTGTTTTAGAAATACAGGCCTTTACTTTGTGGTTTTAATATTGAAAGTTTTCGCTGTCCGTTTTCTTTCGAACTGATGTTATTTTTATACTGTTAGTTCAAAGTGTCGACCAAAGTCCACAGGTGTCGACCGGTCAGTGTAAAATGGGATGTGAGTGTCGATCGTATGGTCTGACCAGTGAGGGGAGAGAGAATTGAAGTGCGACCGATATCTGTAGGTGTCGACCGGTTAGTATAAAATTAGTGAGAGTGTCGACCACGTGATTCAAGCTGTGCGGGGCAGAGAGAAATAAAGTGTCGACCGCCGAAGGCAGGTTTCGACCTCGAAGTTTGACCGGGGCGGGCAGAGAGTATTAGGGTGTCGACCGGTGTTTATAGGTGTCGACCGGTACCTCTCTTTAGAATGATTTGAAAAGTGAAGTGTCATTTAACCCGATTTCTATTTGAGTATTCCGCTGCGATAAGTTTATACGTTTTCAAAGAACGCTGGATTAAGATGAGGAACAAAAGTCTTACATTTTATACGAATTATGTCGAAGTGAGTAGTAAGTGTACGGTTGGCGACCCAAGTCTGGGAATGACTCGAGGGCACCACAGTGGTGGTGATAGCGAAGTGTGAGCCAGAGACCGCGTGGGTTTTCGGGGCGTTATACTTATGATACCAGAGCAATGAACGAACTGTAAATGGTTAGGTTTTCGGGGCGTTACAATTATGGTATCAGAGTAGTGAACGAACCAGAAACGTGTAAGTTTTCTTGGCGTTACAACGAGGTTCAACCGGCGTGGACAGAGAGTATTGAGGTGTCGACCAGTTTGTACAGGTGTCGACCGGTCCTTTTTAAAATGTTTTGAAAAGCAAAGTTTTATTTAAACTGATTTTCGATTTAGGCTTCCGCTGCGATAAGTTTAAACGTTTTCAAAACATCGTTTTAAGTCAATGAACAAAAGTTTTAAATTTTATACGAATTTATCAGGGTGATGAGTAAGTGTGCGGTTGGCAACCTGGGTCCGGGGATGATTCGAGGGTGCTGCGGGTATAGTGACCGAGAAAGGCGAACTAGAAATTGCGTGGGTTTTCGGTGCATAACATGTTCTATTGGTTCTTTTTGTGTATTTTATTTGGCAAACAATGGCCTTCATGTAAGGAAATATATAAGCATGCGTTTTAGGCATTTAGGGTTAGATGTATGTTAAGCTAGTGTGGCAAAAGAGTTTGGTTGACCTCAAGATGAAAAACCATGCAAAATCATGCAAGGCAAGCATGGATGGCTCGGCCATGCACCAAACACCAAGCAAAGCTATGTTTGGCACCAATTTGAAGGAGGGGACCACCTTTTCCTCATTTGACAGAGCAAACCAAGCCTTCAACGGCTATTTTGAAGTTCAAACCCTAACCAAACCCTCAAGGCACTTAGGTCTATAAATACATGGCTGTTAGTATGTGTAAAAGGTTGTTAATGGAATGAGAATAATTACTTTTTCTTTAAAGAAAACCTCAAGAACTTGAAACTTCCAAGGTAAGTGTCTCGGTTTCACATAATCAAGGGAGTTAGAGCCTCCATTTCTCATAAGTCCAAGGTTGCTCAGTGAGCTATCATCTCATTTTTCTCTGCACTCTTTTTAGAAAGTTAACTAAGAAGAAAGTGGTCAAAACCATCTCCAAAGCTTAAGCAACTTTCCTTAGAAAGAGGCTCAAAACCAAGAGCACTATTGTGGTTGTTCTGCATAACTTTTGTTTCTTTACTCATCTCCTCTTGATTTTTCATGATCTTATACCTCACTCATAAGATAATGGACCTTATCCAGCCAAAACTCGTACTTAGAGAATTTTGCATACAGCTGATGCTGTTTCAAAGTCTCCAGAACTATCTTCAAATGCTCTTTATATTCTTATTAGTTACGAGAGTAAACAAAGATATCATCGATAAATACAATAACGAACTTATTTAGATACTCTTGGAATACATGATTCATCAGGTCTATGAAAACGGCTGGGGCATTTGTCAGCCCGAACGACATTACCAAGAATTCATAGTGTCCGTATCTAGTCCAAAAGGCTGTCTTTGGGATATCCTGCGATCTGACCTTTAGCTGGTAGTACCTCGATCTCAAGCCTATCTTCGAGAAAATCCGACCTCCTTGGAGTTGATCAAATAAGTCGTCTATCCTCGGCAGTGGATACTTATTTTTTATGGTTAGCTTATTCAGCTCCCTGTAGTCAATACACATTCGGATCAATCCATCTTTCTTCTTTACAAATAGGACTGGTGCGCCCCATGGTGAAAAGCTCTGGCCTATGAACCCCTTTTTTAACAGTTATTTCAACTGCTTTTTCAACTTCTTCAATTCCAGAGGAGCCAACCTATAAGGGTTCTTCGATATTGGCTCTACACCAAGATATGTGTCAATCACAAATTCGACTTCCCGATCTGATGGTAAACTGGGCAAATCGTCCAATAATACATCACAAAACTCACAAACTACCACAATATCCTGTGGTTTTGTCTCCACATGTAATCGAGTATCTAAAATTGTTGCGAGAAAACAAAAATGCTCGCCCATTAATAATCTCCAAGCTTTGATAGGTGCCATTACGGACAGCTTTCTCACATTCTTTATAGCTTGCAACGAATGTTTCGCGCCATCTGAGGGTTGAAAATTAACAGTTCCAGCCCTACAATCAAACGTTGCGTAGTGCCAAAACAACCAATCTATGCCCAATATCACGTCATAACTAGTTATCCCCATCACAATCAAATCAGCGAGCATACTCTTAGCCCCCACCGATATGACACTATCACGCACCACTTGATTGGAGTGCATGCGTTCACCAGATGGTACCCTCACTTCATGGGTACACTCAGCTGGTTTAGGCCATAAATTTACTTTCACCACAAAAGCCGTAGCAACAAAGTAGTGTGATGCTCCTGAATCTATCAAAGTAAATGCAGGCACCGTATCAACTAGTATCGTACCTGAAATAACAGCTGGTCGATCTTCACACTCGGGCTCTATCATAGCAAAGATCCTGGGCATCATCTTGGCCAAACCCTTCTTTGCTACGGGGCAATCCCTAGATATGTGACTGGTCTTGTTGCAGGTGAAGCACCGGTTGACTCTCAGCTTTGTGTAGTTTCGTGAAATATGACCATATTCATTGCAATTATAGCATCTGCTTGCGAACTGTCCATATTCTCCCGGATGGCTCTTCAAGCACTTTAGACACTGCGGGTACCTATTCTGCATTTGCAGTTTCTTTCTTGCCCTCGAATTTTTCGTAATGCCACCTGGCCTCTTGGTTCCAGAAGAAGATCCTCCCCTACTCGTCTGTGGTGCGATCGCCTTAAAGAATCTTTTGGTGGCTTATCCTTGCTTCACACATTTGGCTTCTGCCCCTTCCACTTCTAATGCTTTGGCCACAACTTTTGCATACGGTACTCCCTCGGTTCCAGAGATTATCACGCCTTTATATATCTCCGGCTTCAACCCTTGCACAAACTGTAGTACCTTTTTTTTCTTTATTACTCACTAATTGGCTTGCAAACCGGGAAAATAATTCAAACTACCTAACGTACTCAGCTTCTGGCTTAGTTTGATTTAACTATAAGAATTTCAACCTCTTGTAGCTTGGACCGTTCGATTGTAATACTTGTCATAAAACATATATTTAAATCTCTTCCAAGTCAAGTCCCGGGTAGCTATGGTGGCCTCTACTGTCTCTCACCAACTCTGAGCGCCGTTCGATAGGTGCAAGGTTGCACGTGTAACCATATTCCCTTCATCCACATTGGTTTGGTGGTATGGATTAGAACATGGATTAATAGATTTGAATTTTTGTTGGAGATTTATATTGATGGATTTCATTAAGAGATATTTTGTCATTTTTGGGCTGGTTTTAAAGTTTGGGGTGGACATTTCGAGACATTACTCTGCCAAAATTTTGACAAAAACGTCGCGGTGTCAATCGTCGGGTGACATGTGCATTGCCCCGGGGGCATTGCATTCCTCCCCACTGGGTGGGCGATGCACACTGCCCCGGTGGGGGCGTTACATCGCCTCCCTCACTGGGGCCTTGCATCTGGCCACCCACTGGATGGGAGGGATATAAATTGCCCTAGGGGCAATACATCCCTGGGTGACGCGGGGCCTGCGCGAACTTCGATGCCGGCGATGGAGTCGTCCAACGAACGGCTGGCGGCTAGGTTTCCCTTTCAAAAAAAAATTTAGTCCTCACTTTCACTCTTAGTTGTCGTACAACGTTTTTATCGTTACGGTTTTAGTGTTTCAAATTCATCTTCCGCTGCGTATTTTCAAATGTTTTCAAAATAAAACTTGGGGTAAAATGGGTAAAGGAGCAAGTTAGCCTTGTCGGTGGCTCCCGGGGTCGCAACACATAGCATTAACAATGGGACATGTGCGAGGAAGAGGCTGGACCGAAGGCGTGTGCAATAGAAGTAGGCGCGCACACACGTGGCCAGCGATCTTATGGCAACATCTATTTTTCCAACGACTTTATTTTCTTAACAGCTCTCTCTTTTCTGAAAACCAGCCATACCCGATACCTTGTTCCTTCTATTTAAGCCCACTGTGGAGCTCTTGTAATGGGTATTTGCCAATTTGATAATATATCTAAAGTTTGAACTTCATTATCGGAGCTTTTTCCGTAGGTGTCTCGGTGTACAACGTCGGTGGGTAAAATCCACCGAACT
Organism: Begonia peltatifolia; assembly: GCA_022433055.1. Lineage (NCBI taxonomy): Eukaryota > Viridiplantae > Streptophyta > Magnoliopsida > Cucurbitales > Begoniaceae > Begonia > Begonia peltatifolia. The sequence goes on along the minus strand of CM039529.1, from coordinate 4,147,945 downwards.
ACCAATTGATCTTCCAAGTTCTTGTGGCTTGGAGGTTCTCTTACTTGACATCTCCCTCTCCATTTCCCGCTGAGGATTGGAAAGAAGCAAGGACGTGGAAAAACTGAGCCCTTATGATGTGAATGCCTTTAGCAACGACAGTTTTCTCACCCAAAGCACTGATTGCTTTTTGGCAAGCCACGGGTATTCCTCACATTTCACTCACACTATTGGCCTCTTCTAAGGGAGAAGTAGCGAGTGTAAGGGTCATTCCCCTTGTAGCCCTCTTCGTCCATGAACTAGCTTTTCCTAACGGCACTGTTGATGCTCAATGAACCAACAAGGATTCCCTTCCATCCAATGACGTTCCTCGGAGGTATTTACAGGTGGTTCTACCAGGTAATACCCAGCACCCACGTCACCTCTTTTTCACATTTCTTTCTCAGTTTTCATATTGTTTTTTTTTTGTCTTTCTTGGGTGTTCCTGCAGCACTGACCCCTCTGGTTTACTCTTCATCTTCTGCATGCGTTACACCCTATTCTTAGGACCCGTAGTGTGTCATTATGTAACCCATTATTTTATGCAATTTTGGTTTATGGCAAACATTGGCCTTTATATTGAAATTTTAGCAAACATTAGCTTTTATATTTTTACATGCATGCCTGCTTAGTTGGTTAGGTTTGTATGGTGGTTTTGGTTTGATGCTTCAAATAGGCACCATTAGCATCGAAAGAAGACACAACCAATTATGCGCACGTAAGAAAAGAACTTGATCACAATGGGGCGCACAAAGAGAAAGTGAACTAGCACCATGAGAGCTAATGGTGTAACCCAATGAAGGTTGAAGGAAGGAGAGGCGCACACAACTGTTTATGCGCACGTAAGAGGAGAACTTGATCACGATGGGGCGCACAAAGAGGAAATGAACTAGCACCATGAGAGCTAATGGCCTAACCCAATGAAGATTGAAGGAAGGAGAAGCGCACACGGGGTCGTTACATATAGGGTTTCGGCTTGAAAATAAAAGGCAACTTGCTTATGGTTGATCTCGGACATGTGCGCTCACACTTCTTTATTCTTCAGCCGTTAAGATGAGGTCGTGTCACGACCCAAATGGGACCCACAACAGAACGAGGGACGACCGATCCGAAAATCGAGTCAACCGTCCGACTCTTAATTTTATTTGTTTAGAAAATGCAGCGGAAATATTTTATAATGGAATGTAAAGCCAGAGTCCAGAATAGATTAATTTAAAATTGGTCCAATCAGTGACACTAGATGCTGTGGTGATAAAAGTTCAAATAAATAATAGTGCACAATTATAGAATAAAGTTTACATATTCTCAAATATATGTCCAACCTTAAAATTAAAATGAGTCTCTCAAAGGAGAAATTATTAATTTATAGAATTCTGCTTCCGATGCAGCAAGTAAATCTCTACTCGATTAGATCCTAAAAAAAAAATAAAAGTCGTTTGGGTTGAGTCAACTAAACTCAATAGGGGTACAGTTTATTTCCAGCAGTAATAAAATATTTTACATAAATTAAATAAAAAAAGTAGTTATGCAATTTTAATAAATATTCGGTGAAAATGGAATCCCTTATGGATTCCGAGCACACTGGGCCATAAGCCAAAACATCGACATTAGGCGGTCGCACGCCATAATTACCCTGATCAGGTTTAGGGTTTCGCGCCCAAGGACAGGGCTCTTCAGCTGTCCTATTACTTCTAGTTAAAACCACACAATTTTTATCAATAATAAGTTATGCAGTTGATAAATGTGCTAGAGAACAATAATAATTAAATGAATATTTTATGCTAAATAAATGAATTCGATTTAATAAACTAAAAATAATACTTAACCGAAAATAAAATAAACCCCTACCTTGATTGGGTATACAATCGGTCAAACCCAATTAATCCAAAGGTTCCAGTTAATGAGTCCATACTTTAATTGGATAAATTTGTACCTAATCAAGAGTAAAATCGTTTAATATTGGATTAAAATCGATATATTTAAATTCTTAATTCTTCACTCAATTTAATTATCCAAAAATTAGAAAAATTCCTATAGCTACAATAGAGAAGAGAAACATTCAAATTTTCTACGTACGAAGAACTCTAACAATACCTTAGAAATTTAACTATTCCTATAAAAAAAATGACAGCAAACTATCTTAAACAATTTGATTTAATCTGAATTTTTCATGTACTCAACAGAGAGTAATTTATATATGGAATCTTTACCTCTGAGAGTTGAGAATTTTCTTTTTGCCAGGATTGAAGAATCAAGGACTTGCCAAAGGTAGAGGAGACGTTTAATAGGTGGGAAGAGGGGTATGATACGCATCTAAGAGCCACGGGGTCGACATCGTTCGATGGATCTCTAAATACCACCAGCCAATGAATGGGAGTGATCCACCAACTATAAGTGTTTCTTAGAGCCCTAGTAGTTTCTATTTAGACTCACTAAATGTTGTGGTATACATGTTTGACGTTATGGTTAGAGAGACGCGTATAGCTATAGGCGATATGGATGACACTGTTAGACAACTTACCGAGTTGATCAACAGCTAGTCACAGCAGTTGGATCGGTTTATCAGCAGGGAGGACCAGGGCAAGTCTAGTGCCCAGACTTCGATTGATCATGGGGGTGATAGGTTGCATAGACTTAGACCTCTAGTGTTCGACGGATTATCTTTGGACCCACTCAGTGCTTAGGAGTGGATTTGAAGTACGGAAGACATGATGGATTACGGCAAGGTAGATGAACAGGACAGGGTATCCAGTGCGGCATTCCACTTTCCCAAGGATGCCTGATTTTGGTTGGATTTGGTGAAGATGACCACCGATGTGAAGTCCATGACATGGGAGGAATTTAAGACGACGTTCTTTGGCAAGTATTTTACCCACTCGGTCCGAACCCAGAAGATGGTGGAGTTTTCCAAGTTGAGGCAGACAGGTATAGTGGCTGAATATGTGAGATAATTCGAGGCCCTATCTCGGTTTGCTAGTCATCTGGTGAGCCTGAACGAGAACAAAGTGCACCAATTTGTACAGTGGCTGAAGCCGAACATATATATGGTTATGCAAATAGCTGGGACTCGAGGGGTGCCTTGTGAGTAAGTGGTGGCAAAGGTGTTGGACATTGAGGAGGCTAGGACGATGCTTCCCTGTTACAGGGTATTGCCTAGAGAACAGCATAAGAGGTATTGCAATGAAGTGTTGCCGCAATCTAGCAGAGAGGAGTCGTCTTAGCAAAAGGGCCTGAAGAGGTCCAATGATAGCTCTAGCAGTCAGGGGAGCAACAAGCGGTCTCAGGGACCTGGGCAGTTTTCGATATGCCCAAAATGCCAAATGTAGGGGAGGTGCAGGGCGATGCTACAACTGTGGCGAGGCGGGCCACATATCCAAAGATTGTCAGAAGTCACGACAGAATCGGTGCTTCAACTGCAACGGAGTGGGGCATTTTGCTAGAAGTTGCCCGAATTTGAGCAAGGCCCCAGCGAGAGTGACACCAAGAGTTTTCGCCCTCATAGAACAAGACAATTCCGCCCAGCAATTGGTGATTTTAGGTAGTATTCTTATTTCGGGCATGGCGGCTTATACCCTTGTCGATACGAGTCTACTCACTCGTTTGTGTCCACTGCCTTCGTGGTCAAGGCAAACCTAGTACTCAGTTACTCTGGGTTGTTCTATGATGTATTGTTGCCATCGGGGGAGCACCTATACTCAAATCAAGTGGTACAAGGTGATATTGTGACAGTGGGAGGAAAATGGTTGTATGCAGATTTGATCATACTCGACATGAAAGAGTATGAGACTATTTTGGGGATGAATTGGCTGTCTAGACATTTTTCCGCGATAGATTGCAGGACCAGATAGATCCACTTTTGGCTCCCAAGTGGAGAGGGTTGTTCCTTCAAGGCGGGAAAGGGTTTGAGTAGATATCCAGCAGTGTCGTCTATGAGAGCCCAACAGATGTTACGAGGTGGATGCATGGGCTTATTAGTTAGTGTCATGGATGTGCAGCTTCAGGGCAAGTCTCAACTCTAGGACATCACCATCGTGAGGGATTTTCCGGAGGTATTTCTTGAGGATCAGCAAGGTTTGCTCCCTCACAGGGAAATTGAGTTCGTTATCAATGTGTACCCTGGAGTTGAGCCAGTGTGCAAGAACCCGTACAGGCTGTCGCCTACCGAGTTGAAGGAGTTAATGACACAATTACAGGAGTTGACGGATAAGGGCTTTATACGCCCTAGTTTTTCGATATGGGGAGCACCGGTGCTTTTTGTTAAAAAGAAGAATGGATCTCTATGCATGTGTATTGACTATAGGGATTTGAACAAGTTGACGGGGAATAATAAATACCCGTTGCCAAGGATAGATGACCTGTTTGATCAACTTCATGGGGCATGGGTGTTCTCTAAAATTGGTTTGAGATCCGATTTTTATCAGTTGAAGGTCAGGGAGGAAGATGTCCCGAAGACAGCTTTTTGGACGCGGTACGGGCACTATGAGTTTTATGTGATGTCGTTCAGACTGACTAATGCCCTAGCTGCCTTTATGCACCTGATGAACCGAGTATTCAGGGAGCAACTGAATAGATTCGTGATAATGTTTATCGATGACATCTTGATATACTCATGGAGTGAAGAAGAGCAAAGAGAGCATTTGAGGATCGTGCTGATGACTCTGGGGCAGCACCACTATATGCTAAGTTCTCAAATTGCGAATTTTGGTTGGATATGACCAAATTTTTTGGGCATGTTATCTCTCGTGATGGTATTTCCGTGGATCCGGCAAAGGTTCAGTCTGTGAGAGAATGGCCGCGACCGACCAGTTCCAGCAAGATACGTAGTTTTTTGGGGCTGGCAGGGTATTCCCGGAGTTTTATCGAGGGATTTTCCAAAATCGCAGCCTCTTTGACTCGATTGACCAAGAAGAACACGATGTATAACTGTTCCGATGCGTGTGAGGACAGTTTTCAAGCGTTGAAGCGGAGGTTGACTATAGCCCCTTTGCTAGTGTTACCAGTAGAGGGGGAGAAATTCAACGTTTATTGCCATGCCTCTAGGGTAGGCTTTGGCTGCGTGCTAATGTAAAATAGAAGGGTGATCGCTTATGCTTCAAGGCAACTGAAGCCTTATGAGCAAAATTATCCCACGCATGACTTGGAGTTGGCAGCGGTGGTCATCACACTTAAGATCTAGAGACATTACTTATATGGACAACAATGCGAAGTCTTCTCGAACCATCAGAGTTTGCAATACATCTTCACACAGAAAGAGCTAAACTTGAGACAAAGGGGGTGGCTTGAGCTGGTTAAAGATTACGACCTGGAAATCAAGTATCATCCAGCAAAAGCAAACGTGGTAGTGGACGCCTTGAGTCGAGTGTCAACTTCGATGTCTGCTATGGTTTTAACACTGCCTACCGAACTAAGGATTGAGGTACAGCAGTTCAGTTTAGAAGTGGTCTTGGATTTGGCAGCCACGCTTTTGGCGATATCGTTGAGGCCGACCATCATGGATAGAATTAAGTGGATCCAAGAGAATAACCCCGAGTGTAGCGGACTGAAGGCAAGTATGGGGGCGAATGCTAACACTGAGCTCAGCTACTCGAACGATGGGATTCTGAGGTTTCGGGATAGGTGGTACGTCCCGAAGAATGAGGAGCTGAAGAATGAAATATTGTCCATGGCTCACTCGTCTCCTTTCTCTGTGCACCCTGGAAGCAGTAAGATATACAGAGATTTGAAACAACACTATTGGTGGCCCAATAATAAGCGGAAGATAGCCAAGCATGTTGAGGCTTCTGTAGTATGCCAGCAGGTAGAGGCGAAACATCAGAGACCATCGAGAACGCTTCAGCCATTACCTATACCCGAGTGGAAGTAGGAGCATGTCACTATGGATTTTGTGGTCGGACAGCCAAAGACTGCTAAGTGCCACGATGCAATTTGGGTGATTGTGGACAGACTAACAAAGTCGTTTCACTTCTTACCAGTGAGGATGAAATACTCGATGCATCAATTCGCTCCGTTGTTCGTGCAGGAGATAGTCAGACTCCATGGAGTCCCTGTGTCGATAGTGTCAGACTGAGATCCCAAATTTACGTCTAAGTTCTGGAGGAGTCTGCATAATGCCTTGGGTAGCAAGTTGGAATTCAGCACCGCCTTCCACCATAAGACCGACGGACAATCGGAGCGAACTATACAGATACTGGGAGACATGCTCAGAGCCTGTGTGTTAGAGTTTCAGGCAGCTTGAGCAGGTTTTTGCCATTGGTAGAGTTCTCATATAATAATAGTTTCCAGTCTACCATTAACACGGCACCGTACAAAGCTTTGTATGGGAGAAAGTGCAGGTTGCCATTGTACTGGGACAAGGTTGGAGAGGCATGACTTATAAGCCCAGAGATACTGCAGCAGACGATCGACAAGATTACTGTTATAAAGAAGAGTGTTGAGGAAGCCCAAAGTCGGCAGAAGAGCTATACTGATCGAAGGAAACGGGAGCTGAAGTTTGGGGTGGGTGATGAGGTATTCCTGAAGATCTCCCCGTTCAAAGGAGTGGTCAGGTTCGGGAAGCGAGGAAAGCTCAGCCCTCGTTTTGTTGGGTCGTTCCCTGTTGTGTAAAAGATTGGGAAGACCGCCTACAAGCTTCAGCTGCCTTCCTCGATGGATGCCATACATAGTGTATTCCATGTCTCCATGCTGAGCAAGTGCATACGTGATCCTTGTCAGGTGATTGCACAGCAGGATATAGAGGTACAGTCGACGTTATCATACGAGGAAAAACCATTGGCCATACTAGGATCAGCTGTGAAAGTGTTGCGTAACAAGGAGATTCCCTTGGTCAAAGTATTATGGCGCAATCACAATGTGGATGAGACCACTTGGGAAAGGCGGAAGGACATGGAGCAACAACACCAAGAGACATTCGGTTTGTAAATTTTGGAGAGAAAATTCTTTTAAAGAGGGGAGGATGTAACACCCTGTATTTTCGCAATACCGATTTTTAGTTTGTCGGGACGATAAACAACAGGATTCGGGTCGGAACGGAGAGCGAAAAATTTGTAAGGTTAGGTGGGTAATTATTTCGAGGCTAATGGTGCGGAGAAAATTTTAAGAATCCGATGAGAGGCAGTTTAGATGGTTGTTGGATTAAAATATTAAAGTGTGATAGCGAAATAGTAATTAGTTATTATTATTTTCTTTATGTTAATAGAGAGGGGAGGATTCGCAGGCACCCTCCCCCCTCCTTCTCGGTTGTTTTCTCCCCCCACCCCACCGCGCGTTTTCTTTCGGTTTCTCTTCTCCTCGCGATCGTTCAGCAGATGATTTGCTGTGGTTTTCTCCTCCATTTCAACGGTTACAGTAAGTTTAAGTAGTTTATGGTTCAATGTTGGTTTAGTGGTGCAATAGAGGAGAAATGTGGTGGATAAAGAATTGGGGTTTTAGGGTTATAGTGTTTATTGACTGTAATGTTGATTGTTATGTATTGTTGAGGATAAATGAGATAGAGTGGTGAACGATATACTGGGTTTTTGCGGAATGGCCGTGGAAGGGGGATTTTGAGCCTAGGCCCTACTCTATATTTGGATTTCCGCCTTAGCTGTGGCTAACAGTTTTAGATTCTGTTATGGTAGGTCAAACTAGGTTACTATTGAAGCATTTAGCCGGTAGAATCGTGTGATTTTGATAAGCGACGCAAAAGTTATGCGCATCAGAAGTTAGGTGGATTACGGAGCCGAGATAGGTTGGTGAGCAATTTAGGCGAGTTCGCGAAGTGTTGAGCTAGTGTGGTGGTTTTAGTGCATAAGTAGAGTAGTGGGATGAGTTTTGATGGGAAGATGGTTTTTGTTGTCAGTTGAGTAGGTTTTAGCTGAGACGAGTACCACGGAAAGCTAGGATGCCAGGTAAGTAGTGTATGCATGTGTTTTGCCAAGGTGGGTCTACACCAAGGAATTATAGGTTGTGTGGGTTGATTGTGATATGCATGTGTATTGTTTGACATGGATCATGTTTTTGAAATGGGAATGAAAATGAATGTAAGGGTGAAGTGCAAGGTGTGGCAAGTACGATTGGTGTGTGGGTAGTTAGACCTCGTTGCTGGAGAAACTGAGATGGTGGTGACGTGCTAGAGTATGGTGTGGCGAGTGCGTCCAGCCTCACCCTAGGATGGCTGCCGCGGTATCCGTGTGGTGGTGTGCAACTATGGCCTCGTTGCTGGATGAACCGGGACAATGGCGACATGCCAGGGGGAGGTGTGGCGAGCGCATCCAGCCTCACTCTAGAATGGTTGCGGTGGATAGAGTGATGTGTGGGTACGGATTGAGGGCCTCGTTGCTGGAGAAACCGAGACCACGGCGACGTGCCAGGGTGTGAGGTGGCGAGAGAGTGCAGCGTCACCGTGGTGTGGCCGTACTACGCGGCACGGGTTGTGACAACATGAGCGAGAACGTAGAAATTGCATGTGATAGGATTGTATTGTCGTTTTACGTTTCATATTGCACTGCTTACTGAGCGTTAGTCTTATATTGTGTGTTCCGTAGTGTAGGTGTAGAGATTCCTGAAGGTGAGTTGCCAGAGCCTAGACAGGACGAGTATGCGATTGGCGGCGTGAAACCATGTACCGTCGTCGGTGTTCTCCCTCCCAAAGCCCTCCCTTTTCCCTTTTTCCTCCCGCGGAGGTTCAGCGGTGTTCAACCGTTTGTTTCTCTGTTTCCTTATATTACGGTAAGTTTTAGTTAGTTCTGAATAAATAGTTAGTGTTTTGGTTGTTTTTAGCGACAAAAACGAAGTTAGTAAGGGTATCGGGTGATTTGGTGAAAACCTAATAGGGAAATTGAATATAGGGTCGATTTTTATCCGCATGTTAGTGCCTAAGCTAGAAATAGGAGTAGATTACGAATTTTGAGACGATGTCCGTACGGTCACGTTCGGCTAAGTTGGGGATGTCCAATTAGGTAATAAATAAGAGCATTGGTGGAAACTAGACATCCTGTGGAGTTTGTAGCACGTTGAATAGTCCAATTCGGACGAGTACTGTACAAGTTATGAATTTCTGAAGTTGGTAGGAAATTGAGTGGGATTTCGGGTTTAGTTGGAAGTTTTGGTTTTTGTATGGGTTATGACTTTCAAGCTAGGAATTTATGAATTGAACGAGTTAGAATTGATGGATGTGTAATTTTATAGGTCTTTCCAGTTAAAGTACGAAGTTACGAAGTACGAGTAAATTTAAAGTACCCCATGTAAGTAATGGATTGATTGTGGTTTGCCTTCGGGCCTACACCATGGAATGGTAGGATTCTTTGTTTGTTTGATTGCTTGTTTTGTGATTTGGTCAATATGTTGTGCATATGTGTTGTCATACATCATGATTTTGAATTACGAAAGAACGACTTTTGAGCATGTTGTGAATTGTGCATATGAAATGTAATGAGATAAGAAAAGATATCACGCATAGGTGAACGCCTCCTCGTTAACGTGCTAGTGAGAAAGCACTAGGGGTTTCCCAAGGATGAAGGTACGTAAGATGACATGGTTTGTGAACGCCTCGTCGTTAATGTGCTAGTGAGAAGGCACTATAGGATTCTATGATCGATGTTGGGAGGAGATATGATGTGGCCGTCCCGTGTGTGATCACGATGTGTGCCTCCAATCTCGCTACGTGGGTCATGGTGTGGCTGTGCTAAGTGGAACAGGATGTGCGCCTACTTGGCCCACACATGAAAGTGAAAGATGATAACAATGGAAACGAAAACGAAACAGAGTGTAGAAACTAAATGTGTTAGGGGTTGAGTTGTGCCTTGATTTTAATTCATGCTCCATACTTGCTAAGCATTAGGCTTACGTTTTGTGTTTCATGGTGTACGTGACAACGAGTTTTCTAGTGAGTTGCTAGGTGACGGGCATGCCTAGAATGGTGTTGGTGGCATACGCCGTATGCCGGTGCAGACAGTTTGTTGGGGCGAGACGACCATGGTGGGATAAGTGGTGGAATTTTATAAGCATTTTGTGTTAAACATCTGTGTATAGATTTTTGATGATACAAGTTGTGTGGTACGGTTATAGTCGGGATTGCAGTAGGGATTATGTCTTTTTTTTTTTAATCACTTGAATGGATTATGTCTTAAAAATATAGGTTTTACTTTGTGGATTTAATCGTGGAAACGTTTGTCATGTGTTTTCACTGAACTGGTGTTATTTTTATATATACTGGTGCAAGGTGTCGACCGAAATCGATATGTGTCGACCGGTCAGTGTAAAATGAAACGTGAGTGTCAACCGCGGGGTTCCACTTGCATGGGCAGAGCCGAAGTAAATGTCGACGTATGAATATAGGTGTCGACTGGTCAATATAAAAATGGCAGTGGTGTCGACTGCGAATATTGACATGTGCGGAGATAGGGGATCAAAGTGTCGAGCTATGACTGTAAGTGTCAACCGGGAATGAAAGGATGGTAGAGGTGTTAAGCGCAGGGGTCGGCCGATGGAAACAGAGAGAATTGATGTGTCGACTGGCATTTCCAGTATCGACCGATGAAAAACCCGAGACGACCCAAGTGTTCACCGATGCTTACAGGTGTCGACCGAGTGTCTTTGTTTTTTTTCGTTTCATAAAATGAAGTTTTATCCAAATTAATTTTAATTGAGTTCTCCGCTGCAATGCCGTTTATAACATTTTCAAAAGTGTCGTTTTAAGTCGAGGAATAAAAGTTTTAAAATTTTATGCGAATTTTACGATACGAGTGAAATAGGGAGTAAGTAGCAACCCGATCCAAGGTGGATTGGGGACGCACAGAGTTGGTATCAGGGCAGTGAGTGAACCGGGAATCGTGTAGGGTTTCTGAGGTGCTACAGATGTTGGTATCAGAGACTTTATGGTCAAGTCATTCAAAGAATTACCCAACATTGCCGGCTGCCATACAACGTGCTCCACCATTTGTAAGTAATTGTTTATTTTAGTTAGATTGTGACTAAGGTTAGATTATGCTTATCTCGCACAGGAATTTGCTAAAATGGATAGACGACCGGGACGACCTAGAGTTCCGAGAGAGGTAGCAGGGTCAGAGAATGATGATAACGTGGCTACGATCAGACGACTGATCGAGTTGGTCGACAGGTAGTCCCAACAATTAGGAATGCTATTGAACTAAGGACAGGGGAACCATGGAGCGGGCCCTAGTGAAGAAAGGTTTAGGAGACTGAAGCGTCCGACGTTTGAGGGTCAGATGACAGATCCAACGGCTATGGAAAGATGTATCTGCACCATTGAGAATATGTTCAAGTATGCCAATGTGGAGGAAGGAAATGTGGTTACATATGCGACATTTCACCTATCGAATGACGCTCAGAGTTGGTAGGAGAAAGTAAAGGCTACTATAGCTACCGGGGACTTGATCTGGTAGGGATTGAAAGAGATGTTTTATGACAAGTATTACAACCGGACGGTCCAAGCTGCAAAGAAGTTGGAGTTGTTACAGTTAAAGCAGACTGGGCCAGTAGCTGAATATGTTAGGCAGTTCGAGTCGTTGTCTAGGTCTGCAAGCCAATTGGTGAGTAACGAAGAAGAAAAGGTGCTACAGTTTGTGCAAGGGTTAAAGCCAGAGATATATAGAGGTGTGACAATCTCTGGAACTGAGGGAGTACTGTATGCACGAGTAGTGGCCAAAGCATTGGTAGTGGAGGGAGCGGAAGCCAAGTGTATGAGGCAAGGAGAGACCACCAGAAAATTCTTTGAGTAGATCACACCACACCAAGCAAGGGAGGATCTTCTTCTGAAACCAAGAGGTCAGGTGGCATTGTATATGATTTGAGGGGAGGAAAGAAACCACAAATGAAAAATAGGTACCCGCAGTGTCCGAAGTGCTTGAAGAGCCATCCGGGAGAATGAGGATAGTTTGCAGGCAAATGCTACAATTGCAATGAAGCTGGTCATATTTCCCGAAACTGCACAAAGCCGAGAGTCAACTAGTGTTTCACCTGGAATGAAACCGATCACATATCTAGGGATTGCCCCACAGCAAAAAAGGGTCCGGCCAAAATGATGCCCACGATCTTTGCCATGATAGAGCCCGATAGTGAGGATCGACCAACTATTATTTCAAGTACGGTACTAGTTGATACGGTGCCTGTATTGACGTTGATAGATTCAAAAGCGTCACACTCCTTTATTGCTACGGCTTTTGTGGTGAAAGTAAATATTTGGCTAAGCCTGTCGGGTGTACATATGAAGTGAGGCTACTATCTTGTGAGCGCATGCACTCCAATCAAGATGTGTGTGACAGTGTCATATCAGTGGGGACTAGGAGTATGCATGCTGATTTGATTGTGATGGGCATAACAGGCTGTGACGTGATATTGGGCATGGATTGGTTGTTTCGGCACTACGTAACGATTGATTGCAGGGCCGGAACTGTTAATTTCCAACCCCCAGGTGGTGCAAAACATTCGTTGCAAGTTATGAGGAATGTGGGGAAACTATCCGCAATGGCACCCATCGACGCTCGGAGATTATTAATGGGTGAGCATTTTTGTTTTCTCGCAACAATTTAGATACTCAATTTCACGTTGAGACAAAAGCACAGGATATTGTCGTAGTTCATGAGTTTCTTGATGTGTTTTTGGATGATTTGCCCAGTTTACCCCAAGACCGGGAAGTCAAATTTGTGATTGACGCGTATCCTGGTGCAGAGCCAATATCGAAGAACCCTTATAGGTTGGCTCCTCCTGAATCGAAGAAGTTGAAAAAGCAGTTGGAAGAACTATTGCAGAAATGATTCATATGCCCGAGCTTTTCACCATGGGGCGCGTCGATTTTATTTGTAAAGACGAAAAACATATCGCTTGAAATGTGTATTGACTACAGTGTTACAGCCAAGCCCCTGCTCGGTCACTAAAATGCATGAAAGGATC
>CM039529.1:4068757-4134539 GCA_022433055.1 Begonia peltatifolia | reverse complement strand
AAAACATTACATAAAAGTTGGCTCGGGAAGACAAATTCCCTTAAGAGCTTCATGATCTTCAAGGGTGGCTTCCCATGCAATGATGTGTCTCGGTTGCTTCATGTCTTGAGCCTCCACTTCCCACCTTAAGCTTACAACTTCCGGCTCCATTGAATCATAACCTACACAAGAATAAAATGTGTGAGAATGTAGGTTAATTAAAGTGTGTGCTTGGACTTGAGATCGTGTAACGGGCCTATGGGGCACATCGTACAGGGAGCTGAATAAGCTAACCATAAAGAATAAGTATCCACTACCGAGGATAGACGACTTATTTGATCAACTTCAAGAAGCTTGAATTTTCTCGAAGGTAGACTTGAGATCGGGGTACTATTAGCTAAAGGTCAGATCGCAAGATATCTCGAAGACAGCCATTTGGACTAGCTACGGACACTATGAATTATAGGTAATGTCATTCGGGCTGACAAATGCCCCAGCCATTTTCGTGGACCTGATGAATAGGGTATTCTAAGAGTATCTAGATAAGTTCATCATTGTATTTATCGACGATATCTTGGTTTATTCCCGTAACGAAGAAGAACATAAAGAGCGTTTGAAGACGGTTCTGAGGACTTTGAAGCAGCATCGGCTGTATGCAAAATTCTCTAAGTGCAAGTTCTTGCTGGATAAGGTACATTTCCTTGAACATGGGATTTCAGGTGGGAGAATATCGGTGGATCCAGCTAAGATACAGTCGATCAATGAATGGCCTCAACCAAAGAGTGTCAACGAGATTCAAAATTTTCTGGGGTTAGTTGGCTACTACAGGATGTTTATTGAGGGGTTTCAAGGATTGTAGCACCCCTAACTCGTTTGACAAGAAAGGAAGTCAAGTATGTTTGGTCGGAAGACTGTGAGCACAGTTTCCAGATACTGAAGCAGAAATTGACTACAGCTGCAGTATTGACACTTCTAGTGATGGATGAGAAGTTTAGTATTTACTGTGATGCTTCCATAATCGGTTTGGGTTGTGTATTGATGCAAAACAGAAAGGTGATCGCTTATGCTTCAAGGCAATTAAAGCCCTATGAGTGAAATCATCTAACCCATGATTTGGAGTTAGCGGCGGTCGTGTTCGTAATAAAGATCTGGAGGCACTATCTTTATAGACATTAGTGTGAAGTATACTCATATCACAAAAGTCTGAAGGATATCTTCACTTATAAGGAGCTGAATATGAGGCAGAGGTGGTGGTTGGAGCTCGTGAAAGACTATAACTTGTAGATCAAATATCACTCCGGCAAAGCCAATGTAGTGGCCGATGCATTAAACTGAATTTCGACCTCAGCTTCAGCAATGCATGCTGAGATGTCTAAAAGGTTGAGTGCAGAACTTCAGAGATTTAATTTGGAGATAGTCTCAAATGTGGCGGTAGAATTATCAGCCTTATCTCTGAAGCCGTCAATTCTTGAGAAAATTAAAGAAGCCCAACAGGATGACCAAAGGTGCAATGATTTTAGGTCGAGCATAGTATCTAATGACATAACCGAGTTTAGCTGTTCAAGTGATGGAATTCTGAAGTTTTGGAATAGGTGGTATGTTCCGAACAATGGTCAACTTCGGAAAGAGATTTTTTCTGAAGCGCACTCCTCATGGTTTTCTGTTCATCTCGGAAGCAGCAAGATGTACAGAGACCTTAGGCAACATTATTGGTGGCCTGGCATGAAGAAGTCTGTAGCAAGGTACGTAGAGACATGCTTGATCTGCCAGCAAATCAAGGCTGAGCATCAGAGACCAGCCGGAAAGTTGCAACCATTGCCGGTTCTAGAATGGAAGTTGGATCAAATATCCATGGATTTTTTCATTGGGTTAACCCGAAACAGCAAAGAGATTTGATGCGCCGTGGGTGGTTGTGGATCGTTTAACCAAATCTGCCCCTTTTCTACTGGTGAAGATGACATTCAATATGGACCAATTAGCTAACCTGTATATTCAGGAGATAGTAAGGTTGCATGGAGTACCAATTTCGATTGTGTCGGACAGGGACCCAAGATTCACATCAAAATTTTGGAAGAGTCTGCACAAAGCAATGGAGACACGACTGAATTTTAGTACAACCTTTCATCCTTAGACCGACGGACAATCTGAACGAACTATTCAGATTTTAGAGGATATGCTTCGATTCTATGTACTAGAGTTCCATGGTTTGTGGAGTAAGTATTTGCCCTTGGTGGAATTCTCGTACAACAAGTATCAGGATACGATAGGTATGGCCCTTTACGAAGCTTTATACGGAAGGAAGTGCACATCGCCCCTTTATTAGGATGAAGTCGGTGAAGCTGGCTTGATTGGTCTAGAAATTGTGCAGCAAACAAATGAGAACATCAAGATTATTCGGCAGCGGATATTGATAGCTCAAACTCGACAAAAGAGCTATGCCGATGGAAGAATAAGAGAATTGGAATTCAAAGTGGGAGATGAAGTTTTCCTAAAAATTTCACCGTTCAAGGGTGTGATGAGGTTCGTGAGGAAGGGTAAGTTGAGCCCAAGATACATTGGACCATTCCCGATCAAAAACATAATTGGAAAGACTGCGTACCAACTAGAACTGCCAGCTTCTATAGAAGGAGTTCACAATGTTTTTCACGTGTCGATGCTAAGAAAGTGTCTCAAAGATCCGTCATATGTTGTGGTTCAGCAAGAGATTGAGGTACAACCAACCTTAGTGTACGAAGAAAAGCTAGTGGAGATTTTGGATTATGCAGTGAAGACACTACACAATAAGGATATTCTGCTAGTGAAAGTATTGTGGCATAACCACAATGTGGAGGACGCAACGTGGGAAAGACAACATGATATGATAGATCGCTATCCTGAGTTGTTTAGGTAGAAAATTTTGAGGACAAAATTTTTGTAAGGAGAGTGTAATGTAGCACTAAGAACTTTCGTTTAAATCAATTTCAAATTTTTGTAATTATAATCGATTGACTTTTGGTCAGAATTGATAACGGAGAATTTTCGCCCTTAAGTAAAAGATTATTTTTAGGCTAATGGATTAGAGAAAAATTTAATAATTTAGCCAGAATTGAACTGTATAACAGATTTATCTAACGGTTAATTGTTGATGGTAATTTGGTAATTAGTTATTATTATTATTATTATAATAAAAATAAAATAAAATATGATAAGATAAAATGGAAAGGGAGGGAAGGAAGAAGAACACCGTCGGTGTTTTCCCTCCCAAAGCCCTCCCTGTTCCCTCTTCTCTCCCGCGAGAGGTTCAGTGACGTTCAACCATTTGTTTCTCCGTTTACTCATATTACGATAAGTTTTAGTTAGTTCTAAATAGATAGTTAGTGTGTTGATTGTTTTTAGCGATAAAAACGGAGTTACTGAGGGTATTGGGTGATTTGGTGAACACCTAGAAGAGAAATTGAGTGTAGAGTCGATTTTTATCCACATGTTGGTGCTTAAACTAGAAATAGGAGTAGATTACGAGATTTGATGAGGAAGATTAAGTGGGTGGTTAGCCGAATATATGAATTTTGAGACGTGTCCGTACGGCCATGTTCAGCCAAGTTGTGGATGTCTAATTAAGAAATGGATAGGAGCATTGAAAACTAGACGTCCTTTGGAGTTTGTAGCACGTTGAATCGTCTAATTTAGACAAGTACTAGAGAAGTTGTGAATTTCTGGAGTTGGTAGGAATTTAAGTGGGATTTCGGGTTTAGTGGAAAGTTTTGGTTTTAGTATGGGTTATGACTTTCAAGTTAGGAATTTATTAATTGAACGAGTTAGAATTTATGTATGTGTAATTTTATAGGTAATCCCAGTTAGAGTACGAAGTTACGAAGTACAAGGAAATTTCAAGGACGTCAGGTAAGTAATTGATTAATTGTGGTTTGCCTTCGGGCCTACAGCATGGAATGCTAGGATTGTTTGTTTGTTTGATTGCTTGTTTTGTGGTTTTGTCAGTATGTCGTTCATATGTGTTGTCATGCATTATGATTTTGAATTACGAAAGAATGACTTTTGAGCATGTTGTTAATTGTGCATATGAAATGTAAGATGACATGGTTTGTGAATGCCTCGTCATTAATTTGCTAGTGAGAAGGCACTATAGGGTTCTATGATCGATGTTGGGAGGAGATCTGGTGTGGCCATCCCGTGTGTGATCACGATGTGTGCCTTCAATCTCGCTCCGTGGTTCATGGTGTGGCTGTCCTGAGTGAAACAGCATGTGCGCGTACTTGACCCACACGTGAAAGTGAAAGATGATAATAATGAAAACAAAAACGAAACATAGTGTAGAAACTGCATGTGTTAGGGGTTGAGTTGTGCATTGATTTTAATTCATGCTCCATACTTGCTAAGCATTATGCTTACGTTTTGTGTTCCGTGGTGTAGGTGACGACGAGCTTTCTAGTTAATTGCTAGGTGACGGGCATGCCTAAGATGGTGTTGGTGGCGTACGCCGTATGCCCGTGCAGGAAGTTTGTTGGGGCGACACGACTATGGTGGGATAGGTTGTGGAATTTTGTAAGCGTTTTGTGTTAAACACCTGTGTATTGATTTTTGAGGATACAGGTTGTGTGGTACAGTTATAGTCGGGATTGGAGTAGGGATTATGTTCTTTTTTTTCAATCAATTAGAGAGATTATGTTTTATAGATTTAATCGTGGAAATGTTCGTCGTGTGTTTTCTCTGAACTAGTGTTATTTTTATATATACTGGTGCAAGGTGTCGACCGAAGTCGATATGTGTCGACCGGTCAGTGTAAAATGGAAGGTGAGTGTCGACCGCGGGGTTCGACCTCCATGGGTAGAGCCGAAGTAAGTGTCGACCCATGGATATAGGTGTCGACCGGTCAGTGTAAAAATGGCAGTGGCGTCAACCGCAAAAATCGACCTGCGCGGACAGAGGGGATCAAAGTGTCGACCTAC
Source organism: Begonia peltatifolia (assembly GCA_022433055.1). Classification (NCBI taxonomy): domain Eukaryota; kingdom Viridiplantae; phylum Streptophyta; class Magnoliopsida; order Cucurbitales; family Begoniaceae; genus Begonia; species Begonia peltatifolia. The sequence continues at coordinate 4,129,617 of CM039529.1, read as the reverse complement.
GACTGTAGGTATCGACTGGGAATTAAGGGATGGTAGAGGTGTTGACTGGGAACTAAGGGATGGAAACAGAGAGAATTGACGTGTCGACTAGCGTTGCCAGTGTCGACCGATGAAAAACCCGAGACGACCCAAGTGTCAACCGATGCTTACAGGTGTCGACCAAGTGTCTCTGTTTTTTTGGTTTCATAAAATGAAGTTTTATCCAAAATGATTTTAATTGAGTTTTTCGCTGCAATGCTATTTAAAACATTTTCAAAAATGTCGTTTTAAGCGAGTAATAAAAGTTTAGAATTTTATACAAATTTTACGATACGAGTGAAATAGGGAGTAAGTAGCAACCCGGTCAAAGGTGGACCAGGGACACAAAGAGTTAGTATCAGAGCAGTGAGCGAACCGGGAATCGTTTAGGGTTTCCGGGGGGATATCGTTGACCAACTCGGTAAGCTGTCTAACGGCGTCATCCATATCGCCTACAGCTCTATGCGTCTCTCTAACCATAACGCTAATCCTGTACACCACAACATCTAGTGAGTTTAAACGAAACTACTAGGGTTCTAAGAAATTCTTACAATTTGATGTGAGCAATGGTGGCATTGAAGAAGAATTGGGCCAAGAAGAATACTTAATGAAATTGAAAATACCAAATGGACCTATCACTAGAGCTCGTGCCAAGAAGCTTCAAGAAGAAGTCCAAAATAACTTATTTCAAAGACTTAACCCACTAGAAGAAATGGGCTTTAAAGTTATTAACGTGTTACAGATACAAATGGAGTTTGATTAAGTCCAAATGAGCACAAATTCAGTAAAGAAGACACTAGAAAATGCAATTTCGAAGTAACATCCACTTGCGATTTAATATTGGCATAGAGAAGGCCAAATGGTGTTTTGATGGTTTCCAAAGAAGGCTGAACCTAGACCATATTAGCAGCAAAGTTCTTTCTCATGTTTTCAAGGCTATTTAATGCCTATTATAGACTATTCTTGTAAGTTTATAAATACTTGGGAGTTTTTCATTGTAAGGGACAGAAAATGAGAATTATCTTGTGAGAAATTTCTCCAAACTGTTCTTCTGTAGAACTTGCGGAAATTTCAAGTGCAACCACTTGATTTCCAACCCTTATAATATTGGTTTCTTGCTCTTCAATAGCAACGGGGTCAATATTCCTTTCTTGATACTATTGGTTTCTGGTTGTTGTATAACCACGGGGTCAACAGTCACTAAACTATGAAACTGTTATTGGGCGATCCTGAAGTTGATTCCATCTATTGACGTTGGGTCTCATAACAAGTTTGTTGAGGTTTGCATCAGTTGGTATCAGAGCCTAAACATCCAATGGAGATTATGTTTATCCTCTAGTGCTTCTATTCTTTTATTTCAATTTCCTCTTTGTCGTCGATCCATAATATCATATCCTTGTTCTCGCTCCCATTGATAGTTTATCAAAAAAAAAAGTGAAAAAAAGGAACAAAAAAAAAATTTCTTTATTCTATTATCATAAAAAAAAGGAACAAAAAAAAAAAAAAACTCCGTGGTATCAATCTTATTGTAACCTTGTTTCTTCCATTCCTTCCTTTATTTTGCACCCTATTGCTTTTGTCTTCATTGCGAAATCTATATATTAAGTGTGTTGGTTTTCATTTGTTTTGCTTTGATATTTATCTTGCTTAGTTTTCTCAAGAACTTTGATAAGGAAAGTGAGTAGTAAAAGGCAAAAGTTGGTGAGCTTATTAGAGGGTAAAAGCTGAAATCCATGTGAGTAAACACGAGTGCTCGAGAACCATATTTGAGTATATACACGTGAGGGAGAGGTGAGGTCTATTTTTTTTTACACTTTTACACCGATTATACAGCATGTCTGAAAAAGAAGGTGTAGCAACGCCAATGGATAGCAATTTGGTTATCCAAGCCATGCAACAACAATTCCAAAGGATGAACGTCCAATTTGAAGAGATTCGAGATCGATTGGATCGTAGTGATGACCGAATTAATCAAATTAAACAAGGTACCATGCCCCAAGAAAGACAACCAAATAGACGACCTTTCTTTATCGTAACTAATTCCATGGGCGATTAAGCTGAGTATGAGGATTTGGACGAGGTAGCCTCCATAAGAAGAGAAAGAAATCATAGGTCAAGACAAAGATGTCCATACCGAGAAAGGAATTTTGCCGACAACAACACAGGTGCGATCAAACTCTCTATCCCATCATTTCAAGGTAAAAATTACCAAGACGTTTACATTGAATGGGAATGAAAGGTTGAACGTGTTTTTTATTGTCATAACTATTCAGAGGAAAAAAAAGTTAAACTTGCAGCTGTTTCTTTCACTGATTACACAATTGCTTGGTGGGATCAAGTGCTTCTAACCAAACGAAGAAATAGAGAAATTGCCATTGACAATTGGGAAGACATGAAAGCTGTCATGAGACGAAGGTTTGTTCCTTCACATTATTATAGAGATTTACACTTAAAATTGCAAGGCCTTAAACAGTGTTCAAAATCTGTTGAGGAGTACCATAAGGAGATGGAAATATCCATGATTCGTGCCAATGTTGAGGAAGATCGAGAAGCAACCATGGCTCGATTCATTTGTGGCCTCAATCCTGAAATTGCAAATATTGTAGAATTGCACCATTACGTGGAACTTCAAGAGGTTGTCCACATGGCCATGAAGGTTGAAAGGCAGTTCAGAAGAGGAGGAAGATCAACCTCCAAGCACGAAACTTTTACTTATTTGAGTGGGAAGTCAAAATGGAACTCTACTCCAAGGCAAGAAGAGCAAACGACTTCCAAGCCAAAAGATGAAAAAGTGATGGCCAAGCAGGTTGAAAAAGGTACTAGTTATACCCCAGCCCAGAGAAATCGAGATATAAAGTGTTTTAAATGTCATGGAATTGGTCATATTTCTTCACAATGCCCAAATAAAAGAACTATGATCTTGTTAAATAATGGGGATATTGTTTCTGAAGAAGAAAGTGACAATTAAGTTATCCCACCACTTGAAAAAGCTAGTGATACCGAACATGTAGTTGTTGGCCAAGCCTTAATAGTTCTTTGAACCCTCCATGTTCAAACTATAGAAGATGATGACCATCAACAACGTGAAAACATTTTCTATGCCCGCTGCAATGTTAAAGAAAAAGTTTGTGGCTTAGTCATAGATGGGGGAAGTTGTGTGAATGTTACCAGTAAGATGATGATTGACAGACTTGTATTAAAGACTCTAAAACACCCTCGACCATATCGTCTCCAATGGCTCAATGAAAGTGGAGAAATGCGGGTAACAAAACAGGTTATTGTCTCATTTTCAATTGGCAAATATTCAGATGAAGTTCTTTGTGATGTTGTTCCTATGTAAGCAAGTCACATATTGCTTGGAAGACCATGGCAATTTGACAGACGCACCACCCATGATGGATATAAGAATTGGTACAGCTTTACCAAGGATGGGCGAAGTATTACTCAAGCTCCGCTACCACCCCATCAAGTTTTCGAAGAGCAATGCCAATTAAAAAAATCTGTCACGGCTGAACATGAGAGTTCAAAAGAAAGTGAGAGAGAAGAGAGAAAATGTGAAAAGAAGAGGGAAATGAGTCATGTGCCACTTGAAAAAGAAAAAAAGACAGTGAATTTCCATGCAAAAGAGAGAGAGATTAAGAGTCCCTTCAAAAAATAAAAAACAATGATGTTGATCTTTTACAAAGAGGCTTATTTCTTAACAACTAATGCTGATGATTCTTTGCCTACTGTAGTAGTTCCTCTCTTGCAGGAATTTGAAGATGTCTTTCCTAAGGAAACGCCACTAGGATTGCCACCAATAAGAGGCATTGAACATCGAATTGATTTCATTGCAGGAGCTACCATTCCTAATCGACCTGCCTATCAAAGTAATCCAGAAGAAACAAAGGAACTTCAAAGGCAAGTTGAAGAGCTGCTAGCCAAAAGACATGTTCGAGAAAGCATGAGTCCATGTGCGGTTCCTGTCTTGTTCATCCCCAAGAAAGATGGAACTTGGAGAATGTGCGTCGATTGCCAAGCAATCAATAAAATCACGGTAAAGTATCGACATCCCATATCACGATTAGATGACATGTTAGATGAATTGAATGGTTCCATTATCTTTTCAAAGATTGATTTAAAAAGTGGATATCATCAAATTCGTATGCAAGAAGGTGATGAATGGAAAACTGCTTTCAAAACAAAACATGGCTTGTATGAGTGGCTAGTAATGCCTTTCAAGTTGACTAATGCACCAAGTACCTTTATGCGTTTGATGAATCATGTTTTGCGTGCTTACATTGGAAAATTTGTTGTTATTTATTTTAATGATATTCTAGTTTACAGCCAACACTTGAATGAACATATTGAAACACCTGAGATGTGTGCTTAATGTTTTGAAACATGAAAAGTTGTTTGCTAACTTTAAAAAGTACAGCTTTTGCAAAGACAAGGTTGAGTTTCTTGGTTTTGTTGTAAGTTCCAAAGGTGTAGAGTAGATGAAGAGAAAGTTAAGGCTATCAAAAAATTGGCCTACACCTACTAACATCACTGAAGTTAGAAGCTTCCATGGTTTGGCTGGATTCTATCGAAGGTTCGTTTCAAACTTTAGCACCATTGCTGCTCCATTGACGAAAATTATCAAGAAAAGTGTTAAGTTCAAATGGGGTAATTCACAAGAGAAGGCTTTCAACACTTTAAAAAAAAAGTTAAGTACTGCTCCTTTATTGCTCTTACCAGATTTTTCCAAAACCTTTGAAATCGAATGTGATGCTTCTGGTATTGGTTTAGGTGCCGTCCTCATGCAAGACAAGAGACCCATTGCCTATTTCAGTAAGAAACTTAATGGAGCTGCTTTGAATTACTCCACCTATAACAAAGAACTTTATACATTGGTGAGAGCTCTAGAAACTTGGCAACATTACTTGTGGTCTAAGGAATTTGTCATTCATAACGACCATGAATCATTGAAGCACTTAAAAGGTCTAGGTAAGTTGAATTGAAGACATCCTCGCTGATTGAATTTATTGAAATGTTTCCGTATACAATTCAATACAAACAAGGTATAGACAATATTATAGCTGATGCTTTATCTGAAGGTATGTTCTTCTTTCTACCATTTCCACTAAATTTTTAGGTTTTGAGCACATCAAAGAATTATATCCAAAAGATCCTGATTTTTCAACTTGGTTTGAAACCACAGAAACAAAATTTTTTGAAAAATTTTACCAACAAGAAGGATATTTGTTTCGGGAAAATAGACTTGGCATTCGAAAATGTTCTTTGTGCGAATTGCTTGTTAGAGAAACAAATGGGGGGGGGGGGGGGGGTGTCTTATGGGACATTTTCGTATTCTTAAGACCTTAGAAAATTTGAAAGAACATTTCTTTTGGCCACATATGAAGAGTAATGCAGAGAGAATTTGTAATAGATGTATAACTTGTAGAAAGGCCAAATCTAGAGTAAAAGCTCATGGATTGTACCAGGCTTTACCTGTTCCTTGTCATCCTTGGACTGATGTTTCTATAGATTTTGTGTTAGGGTTACCAAGAACTAAAAATGGAAAAGATTCAATTTTTGTTGTGGTGGATAGATTTTCAAAGATGGCACATTTTATCCCATGTAATAAAACAGATGATGCCACTCATATAGCTCAGTTATTCTTTAAGGAAGTAGTTCGTCTTCATGGTGTTCCAAAAACAGTAGTTAGTGACAGAGATGTTAAGTTTCTTAGCCCTTTTTGGCGAGTTTTGTGGGGTAAATTAAGGACAACTTTACTATTTTCTACCACCTGTCACCCAGAAACCGATGGACAAACCGAAGTTGTAAACAGGACCCTAGGAACTCTTTTACGAGCTGTAATAAAGAACCATTTAAAATCATGGGAAGATTGTATTCCTTTTATTGAGTTTGCTTACAATAGAACAATGCATTCTTCTACTTCTTATTCACCTTTTGAAATTGTTTATGGTTTTAATCCGTTAACTCCCTTAGATTTACTTCCATTGCCTATTAATGAGACCATTAGCCTAGATGGGAAGAAGAAGGCGGAACTGGTAAAGAAACTTCATGAAGAAGCACGTCAGCATATCCTCAAATGAAATGAGCAAGCTGCTGCCCATGCAAACAAAGGAAGAAAGCACGTCACTTTCCAGCAAGGAGATTGGGTTTGGGTTCATTTTTGTAAATAGCGTTTTCCCCAACAACAAAAGTGTAAACTAAATCCTCGTGGAGATGGACCATTCCAAGTCTTGGAAAAGATTAATGATAATGCTTATATCATTCATCTACTAGACGATTATCAAGTGAGCGCTACTTTTAATGTATCTGGCCTCTCTCCTTTCTATGTAGGTCTAGATTCGAGGACGAATAATTTTTAAGAGAGGGTGAATGATGTGGGCAAGGGTGGCATTCAAGAAGAATTGGGGCAAGAAGAATACTTAATGGAATTGAAAATACCAAATGGACCTATCACTAGAGCTTGGGACAAGAAGCTTCAAGAAGAAGTCCAAAACAACTTATTTCAAAGACCTAACCCACTAGAAGAAATGAGCTTTAAAGTTATTAATGTGTTACAGAGACAAATGGAGTTTGATTAAGTCCAAAGGACCACAAATTCAGTAAAGAAGACTCTAGAAAATGCAATTTCGAAGTGACATCCACTTGGCATTCAATATTGGCATAGAGAAGGCCAAATGGTGTTTTGATGGTTTCCAAAGAAGGCTGAACCTAGACCATACTAACAGCAAAGTTCTTTCTCATGTTTTCAAGGCTGTTTAATGCCTATTCTAGACTATTCTTGTAGGCTTATAAATACTTGGTAGTTTTTCATTGTAAGGGACAAAAAATGAGAATTATCTTGTGAGAAATTCCTCCAAACTGTTCTTCTGTAGAACTTGCGGAAATTTCAAGTGCAACCACTTGATTTCCAACCCTTATAATATCAGTTTCTTGCTCTTCAATAGCAACGGGGTCAATATTCCTTTCTTGATACTATTGGTTTCTGGTTGTTGTATAACCACGGGGTCAACAGTCACTAAACTATGAAACTGTTATTGGGTGATCCTAAAGTTGATCCAATCTATTGACGTTGGGTCTCACAACAAGTTTGTTGAGGTTTACATCACAATTGGTGGAGCACTCTCATGCAGCGGCTGGTGGTACTAGGAGATCCCTCTAACGACGTCGACCACGTGGCTCTGACACTAGTGGCCTACCCTATTCCTTCCTACTAACCGTCCCCTTTTATCTTTCCCCCAAGCGATGTTGGAATTGTGACAGACCCTCTTGTCTTCACAATCTCATCCCTCCTCCGAGAGCTTCGAGATCGTCGTCGGCCACACTTCCGGTTGGGTAAAAGCTCAAATACCTTAATTGTAACGCTCTGGAAACCCACGCAGTTTACGACTCACTCTACTCAGTCACCACCTTTGCAGCGCCCCCGAATCGTCCCCGGAACCAGGTCGCCAATCGTAGACTTACTATTTTCCTCGATAAATTGCTTACAAAATTTTAGAACTTTGGTTCCTCGACTTAAAACGACATCCTTGAAAAGGTTTAAACACTCCGTAGTGGAAGACTACATTAAAATCAGTTTAAATAAAAGTGCCCTTTTTAAAACATAAAACAAAGAAACCGATCGACACCTGTAAATGCCGGTCGACACTTTTATTCTCTCTGCCCACCCCAGTCGATCTTCGTGGTCGACATTTTCACGCACATAACAAGAAGCAGTAGACACCTGCCTTCAGCGGTCGACACCTCAATTCTCTCTGCCCGCACAGGTGAAACCTGCGGTCGACACTCTCACTAATTTTACACTAACCAGTCGACAACTCCAGACACCGGTTGACACTTCATTTCTCTTTGCCAGCACAGGTCAAACCCCGTGGTCGACACCTATGGACTTTGGTTGACACTTTGCACAAATAGTCTAAAAATAACACCAGTTCGAAGGAAAACGGACGGCAAAAACTTCCACAATTAAAACCACAAAGAAAAGACCTGTATTTCTATGACAAAATTCCTTAAGAAGTTTCAAAAACACAACTGTACACCAATCCTGACTATTATCATGCCAAACAAACCTATATCCTCTAATTCTATACACTTGACTTATACCTCACAAAATACAACTCAAAAGGAACTACCATCTAGCGTCGCTCCACGGGTTGGGCCGCCGTGAAAAACTCCACCTATCGGCACATGGTAGCACGCCGCCAACTGCCTACTCATCCTACCTGGGCTCTCATAACTCACCCGTAGGAATTTCTGCACCTACACCACATAAAACACAACATAACCCTAACGCTCAGTAAGTAGCGCAATATGAAACGTAAAACTGACAATGCAATCCTATCAAATGAAGTCTCTACACTCAAGCTTATGTTGTCACAACTGGCGCCACGTGGTACAGCCGCAACATAGTGAGGCTAGACTCTCTCGCCACCTCACACCCTGGAACGTCGCCATCGTCCCAGTTCCTCCAGCAACGAGTCCCTCAAACAATACAAACGCGTCACTCCACATAACCCAACCATTTCAGGGTGAAGCTAGACGCACTCGCCACACCACCCCCTGACACGTCGCCGCCGTTCTGGTTCCTCCAGCAAGGGTGCCATAGTTGCCCACCACCACACACACACCGCAGCAGCCATCCCCAGGTGAGGCTGAACGCACTCATCACACCACCCCTTGGCACGTCACCACCATTCTAGTTTCTCGAGAAACAGGGCCATAACAGCCCACACACACATCATTCTCACCGCCACACATCACACTTCATATTCGCACATAAAACCATGCTCAAATTCATTTTCGTTCCCTTTTCAAAATATGATGCATGTCAAACAACACACATGCACATCACAATCAAATTACATAAATCCTAACGTTCCACGGTGTAGGCACTCCTGGGCAAAACGCATGCATACACTACTTACTTGGCGTCGTAGCTTTCTGTGGCCCTCATTTCTATCACTTCCTCCGGCTCAACCTATCACATAACCAATTCACATTAAAAACTCATCTCACAACTCATTCCGCGTACTAAAATTGGGTCTACTAACTCACTCTACCATTGCCCCACTAAGACAGCTCGCTAACCCGAATTTCACCCAAAATCAACCTAACTTCCAACGCCCGTAACTTTTGTGTTCGTTGTCAGAATCATTCGATTCTAAAGGCTAAACGCTCCACTCATAACATAGTTTAACATACCAAAATAGAATTTAAAATAATTAACTGTAGCTAGGTTAAAACTCTCAAAAACAAAACTGAATTTCACACTAAAATGCCCAAAATTCCTATTCTCGGTTCTCTCTACAAAACTAACTCAATTCCTCAACAATCCATCACACTCTAACTTATTAAGCATAATCTAACTACTGTTGCAGATTTCGAATTCAGACACCCGAATTGCACTGTACATTCTCTCGGATATTGTTCAATTTTTTTTGAACTCCCTCACCTCACGCACTTCGATTCGTTAATTCCCCCACCAACCGTTCTAAATTATAGCATAAACCTTTAGAAAACTGAAACCAAAACTCAACCCTAGATTATCGGTCAACAGAGGGGAGGAGAGGAAGAGATTACCAGGGAGAAAGAGGGACAAGGTTCTGCACGTGGACGGGAGGAGGAAAAATCAGAACCGGCAAGCTCCGATTTTCAGCAAGGAGGGAGACGAAGGGCACGAGGGAGAGGAAAGGGGGTTCTCCTCTTCCTTTCTGCCGAGGGGAAAGAACGAGAGTGGTTGAAGCCACTCTGGTTTATTTTATATAAATTACCAAAATGCCCTCACATGTTTTAACCCTCTGTATTTTTGTCAAACTCTCGTCTTTTCGACTTGAAATTTCAAAAATTTCACCTATGAATCAAATTCTCAGTTTTATAAAATAAATCTCCCGCTAAAATCTTTCAAAAATTCGAACGGGAAAATTAATTTTAATTCTAGAAATTTCGGGGTTATTACACGTAGACAACCAAGGAATGACCCTTTTAGCCAACTAATGGGACTAGTTAACTGGCAATCTCAGTAGTTGGGAATTCTGTTGAACCGAGAAAGAAATGGGAATGGAAATGGGCATGGCGACTCCCCACCTGATTTATGTGGAAAAAAATTCAGGCGTCTAAGGCCTCCGATCTTTGAAGGATAATCATCGGACCCACTCATGCTGAGGAGTAGATCCAAAAGGTAGAAAGTATGTTCGACTATGCTAAGGTGGAGGAGAGAGACAAGCTGACCTGTGCGGTGTTCCACTTGGAGAAAGATGCAAGTTTTTGGTGGGATACCGTGAAAACTTTGATGAATGCTGAAGTTATGATCTTGGAGAGGTTGAAGACGATTTTCTATGGCAAGTACTTTAGTAAGGCAGTCCGGAACACTAAGATGACTGAGTTCACTCAACTACGCCAGACGGGATCCGTAGCTGACTGTGTCCGAAAGTTTCCGTCGTTGTCTCGCTTTGCAAGCCATTTAGTGAGGGAGGAAAAAAACAAAGTATACCAGTTTGTCCAGGGCTTGAAATTGGAGATTTTGAAAGCAGTGAAAACAACAGGGATCGAGGATGTGCCATATCATAAAGTTGTTGCGAAAGCCTTAGAAATAGACGACATTGAAATGAAGATGCAATAGCAAATGGAACAACCAAAGAAGGTTTTTAGAGAAGTGCTACCATAACAAAACCATGGGTGACAACCACAACAACAAAGGGGTGTTAAGAGGCCCAACAATGCCTTGGTGGACCACAGTAAAGGCAAGCGATCTCAAGAGCTCCTCAATGTTCTAGATGCCACAAGTATCACTTCAGAGAATGCAAGCTCTTTACTGGACGATGCTTCAGGTGTGACAAAGAGGACCATCAACCTAAGTATTGCCCCAAGCCAGACAAAAGACAGGCAGACATTGTTCCTAGGATTTTTGCCCTGATCGAGGATGAAGAGGTTGAACAACCTTTAGTAGTCTCAAGTACTATTTTGGTCTGCAACATAGCAGCATATACATTGATTGATACGGGTGCTACCCATTCCTTTATATCAAGAGACTTTGCGTGCCAATGGAATTTATGTTTTTCTCTAGCCAACTGAAGCTATAGTGTCAAGTTACCCTCCAGGGAGTCCTTGCACTCGGATCAAGCAGTGCGAGGAGATATTATTTCTATGGGGGGCAAAAAATTCTTTGCTAATTTTATTATAATAGGCAGGAAAGGGTATGACATAATTTTAGGGATGGACTACTTGTTTAGGCACTACGCCCTGATTGATTGTAGGACGAGAGTAGTAGATTTGAAGCCCCCAAGTGGTGAAACTTATTCATTTCAAGTGACTCTTCGCTTAAGGGAAATACATATAATATCATCATTGAATAGTTATCGTTCATTGAGATCTGGATGTATGGGCTCTCTGGCCAGTGTGTTCGATACGCGGAGACAAAATGAAAGGAAGCTGCAAATTATTCGAGTAGTTTGCATGTTTCTAGAAGTTTTCTTGGATGACCTACCTGTAATAACCTGGAAAATTTCAGATTTTAAATCTAATTTCTGAAATTTTTAATTTAATCTCGGTTGATATTTCAGGAAATATTTTAACGGGTAAAGTAAGTTATAAGGACTTAGAATCTAGTTTTAATGATGGTTCGCAAAATTTAAAGTCGGGAGGACACGAATTTGACAAAAATTTCAGACGGTTAAAGCACGTGGAGGCATTTTGGTAAATTTTAATGACTTAAATTTATTGTTTTATTTTATTGTTTTTTTTCAAAACAACCGAATGGCTTCGAAATGAAGCCATTCGGCTATTTAACAACGTGAGGGCGAGAGTGAGCGACCAAGAAGGAGAGCGGGATCCAGAGAGGAAGTGCCAACGATCGACTGCCGTGAGTGGGAAGACGACGCGCAGGGTGCTCCAGCGAACTGTAGCTAGCTGGTGGCTCGATTCTCTAGGCTGGAAATTCGACTGAGAAACAGGTAACCTTCCCCTGTTTATCTTTCAGTTTTTGCGACCGATTGTAGTCGGTATGCCTTGAGCTAGACTTCCGAAGTCCGAGCGTGTAACCAGGACGTTTGGAAGGGGGCCTCAACCGTATTTAATTGTTGATTTGGCCGAGTGGTCGGGTTGGGAGGGAAAAACTCAAAATTTTGTTGGCTGTTGAGTTCGAGTTTTTGAGTTTGAAATCACTGGTTTTGTTCTGATTATGCTTAATTAGTTTGAATGTGGTTGTTTGGTGAAGAGATTTGTAGAAATTGGGTGGATGACAGGATTTGGTTTGTTTTTGTGTAAAAATAGATTTGGTTTTGAGCCATTTTGGCCTAGCTTTGGTTGATCGTTTTCAACTCTGTTTTTGTGGGTTAAATTTGGTTGTTAGAGGGACGTTTGGCCGCTGGAATCTTTCGATTCCGATATCCGACAGAAAAGTTATGCGCGTCGGAAGTTTATGTCTGATTTTTTTCCAAGTCAAATTAGTGAGCGTTTTTCGTAAAATTGCAACGTGTGATAGTGGCATGGCTGTTTTTGGTGCTTAAAGCTAAATTTGAGTGAGTTTTGGTTGAAGAAAAAAAAAATGTAAAATTTAATAAAAAGGGGCAGATTCGGTTTCACGATTTTTCCACCTAGCTGCGTCTTACTGTTTTAAAATCCATCTTAGTATGTTAAACTAGGTTCATAAGGGGACATTTAGCCAACTTGAATCATTAAATTTCGTTGACGGACGCAAAAGTTATGCGCTTCCGAACTTTAGGCTGATTTTCAGCGGAACCACATTGGTGACCGTTTTAACTGGAATTTCATGGATTTGGTTAAGGAATGTCATTTTAAATTGTTTGGTGAGTTTTGAAGTAAAGATTGACGAGTGAATTGTTTACATTTTAGGTTGAGGCATTTTTTTTGGCAAAGCTGTGCGTCGAGTAAGCGTAGGACGCCAGGTAAGTAGTGCTTGCATGTGTTTTGCCCAAGTGGGCCTACACCGTAGTACTTTAGGATTTATGTCATTGATTATGCTGTGCGTGCGTATTGTTTGACAAGCATCATTTTTTTAAAAAAAAGGGAACAAAAATAATTATGAGCATACTTTGAGTAAGTGGTGAGACGCGTGGCGGTGGTACCGCGGATCCTACTAATGTGTGGGCCGGTACGTAACCAACCGCAGATTTTGCTCGAGAAATGGGTCGGCTGGGCCGTCACGCGGCGTGTATGTGTTAACGGTGAAGATGATGGGCAGTGGTATCGCGAAACCTACTAGTGTGTGGGTTGGTGCAACACCAATCGCGGATTCTGCTCGAGTAGTGGGCCGGCTAGGCTATCGCGAAATGTGTGTGTGGCAACTGTGGCCCCGTGTTGGGGAGGCTAGGACGGGGGCGACGTGTGAGAGTGTAGTGTGGCGCGAGGTACACCATCACCCTGATGTGGTTGCTGTGTGGTGATGCGTGTGTGTAGCTTGTGGGCCTCGTTGTTAGGGAGTCCGGGACGGTGGCGACGTGTTAGGGTGTAGGGTGGCGTTAGGTTCCTCCTTACCCTAGTGCGGGTACACTACGCATCACAAATGTGACAACATGAGTGTGAGTGTAGAGACTGCATGTGATAGAATTGCATTGACGGCTTTTACTTTTATATTGTACTACTTACTGAGCGATAGGCTTATGATGTGTGTTCTATGGTGTAGGTGCTGATGATTTTACTAGTGAGCCTCGAGAGCCTAGTTCTGAGGCATAGGACGATTGACGGCGTGTGACCGAGGCACCGGACGACAGATTTTGTTAGGGAGACCCGACCCGTGGGGATGGTAGGTGGTGGCTTGATTCTTTTGCGGGTATTTTCTTTTGCTGGGTTGATGTACAGTTGATGAGATGAGTTGTATAGGCGTCGGTTGTAGAGGTGTTTATGGAGTGCGTGTGATTTTGGCAACGTACACGTATACTCTACATGTAGGAGCTTGGAAATGCTCTGTATTGTGTATTTTTCTTCATTTGGTGTTGATGGATTTGTTGTATTTAAATTTCGATTTGGTTATGAAATTTTCTCTGGATGGTTGATTGATAGATATTTCGAGTTTTCTGAAGAACCGTGTGCAGGGTTATAAATTTTGGGATAGCCAGTTTTTAGCCGTTACTCTGTACAAATTTCGGGGGAGAGATTGGGAATCGAGAGGATATGGGATAGGTCAGGATGTGTACAGTGAGTGTTAGAAAAGTGTGGAGGGGAGCGAAAGTGCGGCGTGGTCGCAGGTGCGCAGGGCACGCGGCCCATGCAGGTGCTCACGGGTCGTGCGGCGTCGGGTGAGGGCGTGTGTGCGGATGTGTGGTACGAAGGTAGGGTGCGTGGGGCATGCGGCGCTGCGAGCGTGTGCGTGATATGGTGACGTTGAGTTGGCAAGCGCAGCACCGTGGGGCGCGCACGGGGCGTCGAAGAGAGGGTGGGTGCGCGGGACTAGATTTGTGTAGTTTACCGGGTGCGTTGGAAATTTTTTTCTAGGATTTGAGCCTTGTCGGTTTATTTTAAAACTATTTCAAATTGTTTTCTTTTTCCGCTGCGTATTCTTTTTATATATTGAGAATTTTGTGTTCCCTCTTCAGGGCGCGGGTTATTTTCGAATCGAGTCAAAAATTTTTCATACTTATAAATATTCTTTTGAAGATGATTTGAAAACGAAAGTGGTATTAAATTGAGTGAGTTGTGTCACGTTTTAGTGTGTCATAGTGTGTAGATGTACAGTAGCGCTCCGAGAACGTGGGTTTTCTCGGGGCGTTACAGCTATGGTATCAGAGCCACGGGGTCAACGTCGTTCAGAGCATTACCTAACACCGCCAGCCGCTGCACGGGAGCACTCCACCAACTATAAGTTTTTAGATTTAAAATTATTGTAAGACTGATGTAAGTTTTGTATATGTTAAAGGTAGGAAATGTCAGGAGAGCCGAGAGGCAGAGGTAGAGGCCGACCACGACGAGAGGCGCCTAGAGCTATGGGCGATATGGATGATACCGTCCGGCAGCTTACTGAGTTAGTCTACCGTCAGTCTCAGCAGTTGGAGAGATTTATGACCAGGGATAACCAGGGTCAGTCTAGCGCCCAGGGTTCGTCTGACAGAGGGGGTGACAGGCTGCATAGACTTAGACCCCCGACTTTTGACGGGTGATCTCCGGATCGTCTCAGTGATGAGGAGTGGACACGGAGCATGGAGAGGATGATGGGTTTCGCAAAGGTGAGGGAGTAGGACAAGGTTTCCAGTGCGGCATTCTATCTATCCAAGTATGCGAGCCATTTGTGAGATACTGTAGTGGGCACAAGAGATGTGGAGACCATGACCTTGGAGGAGTTCAGGTCGGTGTTTTTCGGCAAGTATTTCAGTCATTCTGTCAGGACACAGAATATTGGGGAGTTTGCGCAGTTGAGGCAGACCGGCACTGTGGCCGAGTATGTACGACAGTTTGAGGCCTTGTCACAGTTTGCAGGGCATTTGGTGAGCCTCGATGAGAATAAGATACATCAGTTTGTGCAGGGCCTGAAGCCAAATATCTATATGGGCATGCGGATTGCGGGGACTCGAGGCATGCCATACGAGGAGGTGGTAGCGAAGGCCCTGGACATTGACGAGGCTCGGGCAAAGCTTCTTAGTTATAAAGTGGTGCCCAAGGAACAGCCTCGGAGATGATTTAGAGAGTCGCTGCCACAGTTGAGTGGGGAGGGGGTGTCCATGCAGAAAGGCTTGAAGAGGCCTAGTGATAGTTCTAGTAGCCAGGGGAGCACCAAGAGGCCGCAGGGGTCAGGACAGTTTCCAGTGTGCCCGAAGTGTCAGAGGAGCCACCCAGGCGAGTGTAGAGTGGGCCCAGTGCAGTGTTATAACTGTAGCGAGGTGGGTCACATGTCTAGAGAGTGCCAGAAGCCACGTCAAAACCGCTGCTTCAATTGCAATGAGGAGGGACACTTTGCCAACAGATGCCCAGCTGCAAGCAAGACGTCAGTGAGAGTTACACCGAGGGTCTTTGCTCTTTTTGAGCCAGATGATGCTGCCCAGCCATCAGTGATTGCAGGTAACATTTTTGTTCCTGGTGTGGCAGCTTATACCTTGATTAATATGGGCGCTACGCACTCGTTTGTGTCGACGGGTTTTGTTGTTAAGGCAAACTTGGAGTTCAATCCCGCTGAGCGGCATTATGATGTGACATTGCCATCAGGGGAACATTTGTATTCAGAACAGGTGGCACGGGCAATGTGGTGACAGTGGGGAAGAAGCGGTTATATGTCGAGTTAGTCATACTCCATATAAGCGGTTATGAGGTGATCTTGGGAATAGACTGGCTGTTCAGACATCATGCGAAGATTGATTGCAGAACCAGAGAGGTTCATTTTCGTCCCCCGGGCAGGGAGAGCTACACATTTAAAGCAGGTAAAGGTCTTCTGCTATCTTTTCTTGTTAGACTCCACGGTTGTTGGGCAAGGGTTGCCAGGGGTTTTTGGCAAGAGTCAGGGATGCGCAGTCACAGGGTGATACTCGGATAGAGGATATTCTTGTTTGTGCAGGAGTTCCCGGAAGTGTTTTGTGATGAATTGCCAGGGTTGCCCCCTGACAGGGAGATTGAATTTGAGATAGATGTTTTCCCAGGTGCCGAGCCAGTGTGCAAGAACCCGTACAGGTTAGCACCTACCAAACTTAAGGAGCTGAAGGCTCAGTTGGAGGAGCTGACGGATAAGGGCTTTATACGCCCTAGTTTTTCACCTCGGGGCAGGCCAGTTCTGTTCGTCAAGAAGAAGGACGGATCCGTACGAATGTGTATCGACTATAGGGAGCTGAATAAGTTGACGGTGAAGAACAGGTATCCATTGTCGAAGATTGATGATTTGTTTGATCAGCTACTGGGTGCCCGAGTGTTTTCTAAGATCGACCTGAGGTCTGGCTATCATCAGTTGAAGGTAAAGCGAGAGGATGTACCGAAGACAGCCTTCAAGACGAGGTACGGGCATTTTGAGTTCTTGATTATTCCTTCGGGTTGACCAATACCCCTGCAGCATTTATGGATCTGATGCACCAAGTGTTCAGGGAGTACCTGGACAAGTTTGTGATTATGTTTATCGACGACATTCTGATTTATTCGCGGAGTGAGGAGGAGCATAGGTAGCACTTGAGAACCGTATTGACTATTCTGAGCCAGCATCAGCTGTACGCTAAATTCTCGAAATGCGAGTTTTGGTTGGACAGGATTCACTTCTTGGGGCATGTTATTTCCTCTGAGGGTATTTAAATCGATCTAGTGAAAGTTCAAGCTATAAAGGAATAGCCGCGGCCGACCAATGGTAGCGAGATACGTAGCCTTCTAGGGTTGGCTGGATATTATTGGAGATTCATTGAGGAGATCTCGGCCCGCTTGACCTGGCTAACCAGAAAGAATGCGAAGTATGAATGGACCGACAGGTGTGAGGACAGCTTCCAGACATTGAAGCAGAGGTTGATTACGGCTCCCATACTGACATTGCCCATGGAAGGAGAAAAGTTCTTCATTTATTGTGATACCTCCAGGATTGGTTTGGGGTGTGTTTTGATGCAGGGTGGGAGAGTCATTGTCTATGCCTCTAGGCAGTTGAAGGTCTACGAGCAGAATTATCCTACTCGCGATTTGGAACAGGCGGCTGTTGTATTTGCTCTCAAGATTTGGAGGCATTATCTTTATGGGCAGCAGTGCAAGATTTACTCCGACCATCAGAACTTGAGGTGCATTTTCACGCAGAAGGAGATGAATTTGAGATAGAAAAGATGCCCCGAGCTGGTCAAGGATTACGATGTGGAGATCAGGTACCACCCAGGAAAGGCGAACATGGTGGCGGATGCCTTGAGTCGGGTGACAGCTTCAACTTCTACCATGACTTCGATAGTGCCTGTTGAGTTGATGACAGAGACGCAGAGTTTTAGCCTGGAGGTGGTTTCTGATCTGACCGGCACTCTTTCGACCTTGTTGTTGAGGCCGACTATTCTTGACAGGATCAGACAGGCCCAGAAGACTGACTCAGAGTGTAGCGACCTGAAGGCGAGTATGGAAGCCAGGCTTGATTCTGAGTTCAGCTATTCAGAGGACGGGATTCTAAAATTTTTGGATAGGTGGTACGTCCCGAAGGATGAGGAGCTGAGAAAGGATATAGTATTAGAGGCCCATTCATCTTCTTTCTCTATTTATTCCAGAAACGCTAAGATGTACAGGGACTTCAAGCAGCACTATTGGTGGCCTAACATGAAGCGAGCAATGGCTGAGTATGTTGAGACCTGCGTGGTCTGTCAGCAGGTGAAGGCAGAACATCAGTGACCAATGGGGATGCTGCAACCATTGCCAATACCGGAGTGGAAGTGAGAACGGATCACTATGGATTTTGTGGTCGGGCTATCGAAGACTGCTAAGGGACATGATGCTATCTGGGTGATTGTACATAGGTTAACGAAGTCATCTCACTTTTTGCCTATGAGGATAACTTATACCATGGATCAGTTTGCCCAGTTATATATTCAGGAGATTGTCAAGCTTCACGGGATTCTGGTGTCGATTGTTTCAGATCGAGACCCCAGATTCACGTCCAAGTTTTGGAGGAGTCTGCATAAGGCCATGGGCACCAGGTTAAATTTCAGTACGGCCTTTCATCCTCAGACCGAGTGGCAGTCAGAGCGGACTATACAGATTCTGGAGGATATGCTCAGGGCCTGTGTCTTGGAGTTTCAGACGGCTTGGAGTAAGTTCTTGCCGTTAGTGAAGTTCTCATATAATAACAGCTACCAGTCCATAATTGGTATGGCGCCGTACGAGGCCCTCTACGGAAGGAAGTGCAGGTCGCCATTGTATTGGGATGAGGTTGGGGAGGCCCGATTGATAGGTCCTGAGATTTTACAGCAGACTGTCGACAAAATTTCTATGATACGGAAGATAATTGAAGCAGCTCAGAGTCAACAGAAGAGTTAGGCTGAGAGTTGGAGTTTAGTGAAGGCGACGAGGTATTTCTGAAGGTCTTGCCGTCAAGGGAGTTGTGAGGTTCGGAAAGCAGGGGAAGCTCATCCATCGGTTTTTGGAACCATTCCCGATTGTCAAGCGGATTGAGAGAACTGTGTACCAGCTTCAGTTGCCTTCGTCGATGGATGTCATCCATGATGTTTTCCATGTCTCGATGCTGAGAAAGTGTATGCGCGATCCCTCTCAGGTAGTCCCACAACAGGATATAGAGATCCAGCCGACGCTGTCCTACGAGGAGAAGCCAGTGAAGATCTTAGGATCAGCTGTGAAGGTGCCGCGCAACAAGGAGATCCCTTTGGTCAAGGTGTTGTGGCGTAATCATGGTGTGGAAGAGACTACTTCGGAACGGCGTGAAGACATGGAGCGTCAGCATCCTAACCTTTTCGGTACGTAAATTTTGGGGACAAAATTTTTATAAGGTTGGGGGGTTATAATAACCCCAAAAATTTCAGATTTTAAATCTAATTTTTGAAATTTTATAATTTAATGTTGGATGATGTTTCGGGAAATATTTTAACGGGTAAAGTAAATTATAAGGACTCAGAATATAGTTTTAGTAATGGTTCTCAAAATTTAAAGTCGGGAGGACACGAATTTGACAAAAATCTTGGACGGTTAAAGCACGTAGGGGCATTTTGATAAATTTTAATGATTTAAATTTATTGTTTTATTTTAGTTTTATCTTATTTTTTTATTTTATTGTTTTTTTCAAACAACTGAATGGCTTCAAAATGAAGCCATTCTGTTGTTTAACAACGAGAGGGCGAGAGTGAGCGACCAAGAGGGAGAGCAGGAACCGGAGAGGAAGTGCCGTCAATCGACTGCCGTGAGTGGAAGGCCAGAGCGCAGGGTGCTCTGGCGAACTGTAGCTAGCTGGTGGCTCGATTCTCTTGGCTGGAAATTCGACCGAGAAACAGGTAACCTTCCCCTGTTTATTTTTTGGTTTTTACAACCGATTGTGATCGGTATGCCGTAAGCTAGACTTTCGAAGTCCGAGCGTGTAACCAGGACGTTTGGAAGGGGGCATCAACCATGTTTATCTGTTGATTTGGCCGAGTGCTCGGGTTGGGAGGGAAAAACCCAAAATTTTGTTGGCTGTGGGGTTTGGGTTTTTGAGTTTGAAATTAGTGGTTTTGTTCTGATTATGCTTAATTGGTTGGAATGTGGGTGGCTGGTGAAGAGATTTGTAGAAATCGGGTGGATGACGGGATTTGGTTTGTTTTTGTGTAAAAACAGATTTGGTTTTTAGCCGTTTGGGCCTGGCTTCTGTTGATCGTCTTCAACTATGTTTTTGTGGATTAAATTAGGTTCTTAGAGGGACGTTTGGCTACTAGAATCATTCTATTCCGACATTCGACGCAAAAGTTATGCACGTCGGAAGTTTATGTTGGATTTTGGTCCAAGTCAAATTAGTAAGCATTTTTCGTAGAATTGCGACGTGTGATAGTGGCATGGCTGTTTTTGGTGAGTAAAGCTAAATTTGAGTGAGTTTTGGTTCAAGAAAAATAAAAATGTGAAATTTAAAAAAAAGGGGCAGATTCAGTTTCGGGGTTTTTCCACCTAGTTGCGGCTTACCGTTTTAAAATTTGTCTTAGCATGTTAAACAAGGTTCCTAAGGGGACGTTTAGCCACTTGAATCGTCCGATTCCATTGACGAACGCAAAAATTATGTGCGTCCGAACTTTAGGCTGGTTTTCGGCCGAACCACATTGGTGACTCGTTTTAACTAGAATTTCATGGATTTGGTTAAGGAATGTCGTTTTAAATGGTTTGGTGAGTTTTGAAGTAAAGATTGATGAGTGAATTGTTTGCGTTTTAGGGTAAGGCATTTTTTTTGGCGAAGCTGTGCGTCGAGTGAGCGTAGAAGCAAGGTAAGTAGTGCATGCATGTGTTTTGCCCAAGTAGGCCTACACCGTAGTACTTTAAGATTTTTGTCATTGATTGTGGTGTGCATGCGTATTGTTTGACATGCATAATTTTTTTAAAAAAAAGGGAACGAAAATGATTTTGAGCATACTTTGAATAAGTGGTGAGACGCGTGGCGATGGTACTGCGGATCCTACTAGTGTGTGGGCCGGTACGTAACCAACTGCAGATTTCGCTCAAGTAGTGGGCCGGCTGGGCCGTCACGCGACGTGTATGTGTTGACGGTGAAGATGATGCCAGTGGTACCGCGAATCCTACTAGTGTGTGGGCCGGTGCAACACCTGTCGTGGATTCTGCTAAAGGAGTGGGCCGGCTAGGCTGTCGCAAAACGTGTGTATGGCAACTGTGGCCCCGTGCTGGGGAGACTGGGATGGGGGCGATGTGTGAGGGTGTAGTGTGGCGCGAGGTACACCCTCACCCTGATGCTGTTGATGTGTGGTAATGCATGTGTGTAGCTTGTTGGCCTCGTTGCTGGGGAGTCCGGGACGGTGGCGACGTGTGAGGGTGTAGGGTGGCGTTAGGTTCCTCCTTACCCTTGTGCGGGTACACTACGTGTCACAGATGTGACAACATGAGTGTGAGTGTAGAGATTGCATGTGATAGGATTGCATTGACAGCTTTTACTTTCATATTGTACTACTTATTGAGCAATAGGCTTATGATGTGTGTTCTATGGTGTAGGTGCTGACGATTTTGCTGGTGAGCCTCGAGAGCCTAGTCCTGACGCATAGAACGGTTGGTGGCATGCGACCGAGGCACCGGATGACGGATTTTGTTAGGGCGACCCAACCCGTAGGGATGGTAGGTGGTGGCTTGATTCTTTTGCAGGTATTTTCTTTTGCTAGGTTGATATAGAGTTGATGAGATGAGTTGTATAGGCGTCGATTGTAGAGGAGTTTATGGAGTGCGTGTGATTTTGGTGACGTACGCGTATACTTTACATGTAGGAGATTGAAACTGCTCTGTATTGTGTATTTTTCTTCATTTGTTGTTGATAGACTTGTTGTCTTTAAATTTCGATTTGGTTATGAAATTTTCTCTAGATGGTTGATGGATAGATATTTCTAGTTTTCTGGTGAACTGTGTGCAGGGTTTTAAATTTTGGAATAGCCAGTTTTTAGTCGTTACTCTGCCAAAATTTCGGGAGAGAGATTGAGAATCGAGAGGATATGGGATAGGTCGGAATGTGTACAGTGAGTATTAGAAAAGTGTGGAGGTGATATGCCCCATAGGCCCGTCACACGATCTCAAGTCCAAGCACACACTTTAATTAACCTACATTCTCACACATTTTATTCTTGTTCAGGTTATGATTCAATGGAGCCGAAAGTTGCAAGCTTAAGGTGGGAAGTGGAGGCTCAAGACATGGAGCAACCGAGACACATCATTGCATGGGAAGCCACCCTTGAAGATCATGAAGCTCTTAAGGGAATTTGTCTTCCCGAGCCAACTTTTATGTAATGTTTTTATTTTGAACTTATTGGGCAAACATTGGCCTTCTTGTTTAACTATTTATTATGTGCATGCATTAGGCATTTAGGAGTAGATTGAATGGTTAGGATAGATGATGGAATGGGCTTCGGGCTTGGCTTGAATTGAAGATGCATTCGGGCAAGGCATGCCACTCTCGGTCGCAAATGCACCAAGGAGAAAGTGCCGCAAGTGGTGGCCCATTTTACCCGATTTGGCCACACCATTGGGCTGCCATTTGAGATGCTTGTTCCCTTTACCTTTTGTGGAAGAAACATGGATCCATGACATGGCATTCAGCAAGCCATTGATCGACCACTTGGCTGCCATCATCTCGCCCGCACACTACAACACTTGGAGGCGGTTACAAGCTCCTTTGCACCAAGTTTTTGAAGACCAAAGCACAGCCCTCCCTCCATCCTAGGCCTATATAAGCATAGCATTGGTGTTTGTATTTTGGTTGGCAAAGTTAATGAGCATCGGCATGTTTTCTAAGAGGAAACCGAGAGAGCTTTCCCACCACCATTCAAGGTAAGTGCTCGGTTCCATGAACCGATTAGGAGTAGCCTCCTAGCTTGGCAACTCAAGGTTGTTGCTCGAGCTTGTGTTCCACTTTTCTCTCCTCCCTTTCAAGGGAAGGAAACAAGAAGGAAGTGGCCAAAGCCGGTTCCCCAAGTTGAGAGCCTTTCCATGTAAGGTTGTGATTGCCGAGAACATAATATTGTCTCTTCGGCCGACTTGCGGGTTTTTTTGCACAAGTTTGTCATTTCTAATCAATCTGGACCACGACCACCACCATCACACACCTCACTCACTCCACTAATCTCACACCAAATTTCATTTCATTTGAAGCACATTTGGTCGTTCATTTTGTTGTTTTTCTCAAGGGTTTCTCAGCTTGGCCGAGATCCGAGGGCCTAACCGATCCTTTCATGCATTTTAGTGACCGAGCAGGGGCTTGGCTGTAACAGGAGGGGTGCGGAAGTGCGGCGTGGTCGTAGGTGCGTGAGGCACGCGGCCCTGCAGGTGCTCACGGGTTGTGCGGCGTCGGGTGAGGGCGTGTGTGCGGACGTGTGGCACGGAGGCAGGGTGCATGGGGCATGCGGCGCTACAAGCGTGCGCGTGATGTGGTGACATTGAGTTGGCACGCGCAACGCTGTGAGGGTGCGCGTGGGGTGTCGAAGCGAGGGACATGGGTGCGAGACACCGGATTTGTATAGTTCGAGGGGTGCGGTGGAAATTTTTTTCTAGGATTCGAGCCTTGTCGGTTTATTTTAAAACTATTTCAAATTGTTTTCTTTTTCCGCTGCGTATTTTTTTTACATATTGAGAATTTCGTGTTCCCTCTTCGGGGCGTGGATTGTTTTCGAATTTAGTAGAAAATTTTTCATTCTTATAAATGTTCTTTTGGAGATGATTTGAAAATGAAAGTGATATTAAATTGAGTGAGTTGTGTCAAGTTTTAGTGTGTCACAGTGTGTAGATGTACTATAGCACATCGGGAAGGTGGGGTTTCTCGGGGTGTTACACTACTGGGTTTGCCTTCGAACCAGGTAATGGAGTTTAATATTGATGACCATCTTGGTTCTTCACTAGTTCACAAGAACCCTTACCCAATAGCACAAGTAGAGTTAAAAGAACTAAGGGCCCAATTGAAGGAGTTTACGGATAAGGGCTTCACACACCAGAGTACCTCTGCTTGTGGTGCTCCAGTGTTATTTGTTAAGAAAAAGGACGGTTCCTTATGCATGTGTGTGGATTACAAGGAATTGAACAAGCTGAACATAAAAATAAATATCTGCTACCAAGGTGGACTTACACTCGGGGTATTATGAATTGAAAGTCAAGGCATAAGACATTCCAAAGATGGCATTCAGAACCCGTTACGGGCACTACGAGTTTTTGGTAATATCTTTTGGACTAACAAATGCCACGGCGACCTTTATGGACTTGATGAACAAGGTATTCTGGGATTTTTTGGATAGATTTGTGATAGCCTTTATAGACGACATATTGGTTTATTCTCGAAACGAAGAAGAACATTTGAAGGTTGTGTTGTTTACGTTGAAATGGCATCAGTTATATGCTAAGCTTTCTAATTGTGAATTCTGGTTGGATCAAGTAAATTTTCTGGGTCACGTAATCTCTAAGGAAGGCGTATCAGTGGACTCAGCTAAGATTCAAACTGTGATGGAATGGCCACAGCAGAAGAATGCAAGTGAATTGTGGTGTTTTATAGGTTTGATTGGGTATTATCGGAGGTTTATTAAAGGATTTTTTGATTATTGCGAACCCTCTGAAAAATTTGATGAAGAAGGAAATAAAATATGAGTGGTCTGCAGCGTGTGAGAGGAGTTTTCAAACATAAAAGTAGAAGTTGACCACATCTCCCATTTTGGTACTTCTAGTGGAGGACGGAAGGTTTAGCATTTATTGCGATGCATCCAAGGTCAGGTTGGGGGGCGTATTAATGCAAGACGGAAGAGTGATTGCATATGCATTCAGGTAGTTGAAAAACTACAAAAAAAACTACCCTACGCATGATTTAGAACTAGCAGCGGTAGTGTTTGCGTTTAAGATATGGAGACATTATCTCTATGGCAAAAGTGCGAGGTATTTTCGAATCACAAGAGCGTAAAATATCTCTTTACGCAGAAAGAATTGAATATGAGGCAAAGGAGGTGGCTAGAGTTCGTCAAGTATTATGATTTTGAGATTAAGTATCATCTTGGAAAAGCTAACGCAGTGTTTGACGCCCTAAGCAGGATGCCAAAACTAACACAGTCCTTAATTTTGAGTATATCCATTCGTTTAGGAAAGGAAATTCAGAAGTTTGAATTGGAAGTAGTCTCTGAACTTTCAGCTTTACTTTTTGATTCAACGATGTAGCCAATCATTTTAGACAAGATTAAATAGGCTCAACAAGAAAATCAGAGGAGAAAAGCAACATCATCAGCAAGTTAGAGGATGCTTTGTCAGAATTTAGTTACTTGTGGGATGAAATTTCGAAATTTAGAGATCGATGGTATGTGCCAAGAGATGAGGAGGTAAGGAAGTTAATCTTAGCGGAGGCTCATTCATCTCTGTTTTTGGTACATCCAAGTAACACAAAGATGTATCGAGATTTAAAACAACATTATTGGTGGCCGAATATGAAAAGAGAAGTGGCGAAATATGTAGAATCATGCCAAGTATGTTACTAGGTAAAAGCCAAACACGAAAGACCTGGTGGGACTTTAGAAACCTGACCAAACCCTGAGTGGAATTGGGAAAATATTTCGATGGATTTTGTAGTAGGCTTGCCGAAGACAGTAAAGGGCCATGATAGCATTTGGTCGTAATGGACAAATTGACGAAGTCGGCTTATTTTTTACCACTAAGGAAGACGTACCCAATGGACTAATTGACTTAATTGTATGTTTAAGAGATTGTTAGACTAAATGGAGTTCCGCAGTCAATTGTTTCTGATCGAGATCCTAGATTTATTTCAAGATTTTGGAAGAGCCTACAAAGTTCTATGTGCACGAAGTTAACGTTCAACACAACGTTTCATCCTCCGACAGACAGGCAATCTGAGCGGACCATTCAAATAGTAGAAGACCTGTTGAGAGCATGCGTACTAGAGTTCCAAGCATCGTGGAACCGATATCTGCCATTGGTTGAATTCTCCAACAACCAATCCACTTTTGGTATGGCTCCTTATGAAGTTTTGTATGGAAGAAAGTATAGATCACCCTTATATTAGGATGAGGTCGGCAAAGCGAAGTTGATTGGTCTAGAAATCTTACAGCAGTTGTCAGAAAAGGTCGCCATTATTAGACAAAGGATGGAGACTTCGCAGAGTCTACAAAAGAGTTATGCAGACTGAAGAAGAAGAGATTTGGAGTTCGCCGTAGGGGACGAAACATTCTTAAAAATTTCACCATTTAAAGGCGTAATGCAATTTGGCAAGAGAGGAAAGCTGAATCCACGATTTGTAGGACCGTTCCTAATTATGGAAAGAATATGCACTACAACGTATAATCTGCCATTACATGTGTTGCGTCAATGGAAAGAGTTCACAATGTCTTCCATGTGTCCATGCTGCATAAGTTTATACGTGATCCAACGCATGTGGTGGAACAAGCAAATATGGAAGTCCAGCCAACTTTAACTTACGAGGAGAAACCAGTTCAGATTCTTGAAATGGTAGCGAAAGTCAAACGCAACAAGATGATCCCTTTGGTAAAAGAATTATGGAGAAACAACAATGTCAGGGAAGCCACTTTGGAACGTCAGCAAGATATAATGGACAAGTATCTGGAGTTGTTCCGGTGTGCAATTTTGAGGACAAAATTTCTTTTAAAGAGGGTAGGATGTAGCACCCGAAACATTTACATTATGGATTTTAATCTATTATCCGTTATTTTTACAAATGGAGATTTGATTTTAAGGAAGAAAAATAATATTCGGAAATTAAAACTAGAATGTGGGTCAATAGAGAAAGAAAAATTTGTCCATAACCAAACTAGATGGAACAAATTAGAAGAAGATTTCAATTAGAGTAACTAAAACCCTAACTAAGTACTTGGAAACCAATGGGAGGGTAGTTTTGAAAAAAAAACAATAATGCATAGGTGGCAATTAAAAGGAAGAAATTATCTTCTCCCTCATTTCTCCACCTCCACGATTCCCTTTTTCTCTCCCTCTCGCTCTCAACCATTTTCTCTTCTCCCACGCCTAACTCCTTTCTTTTGGGATTTCATCCCATATTTTTGAAAATTAAGGTATGAGTTTAATTATTGATGGATGAATTATAGTTTTAGTTGAGTAATATATCAGTTTAAGTCATTGGAATTTATGGGTTTTGTGGATTAATGTTAGAGTTTCCAAGTTTCTTTCTATTTCTTGAAGATTTCCCATGAGCGAAGCTATATTTTTGGAAATTTAAGGTAAGACAACTATTCCTTGGACTAATTGGTGATTTTAAGGCTTGGATTGTTAGTTGTTGAATTATTTGGATGAATAATTTAGGGATTTTGTATGAAGTACAAAAATTGGTAAATTTGTTATGCATTTTATGCTTAATACCTTACATTACTTGTGTTCAATGTTGAAATTGGATTAGAAGTTCGTTGTGTGGGTAATGGTTGAGTTGTGTATAAAATGTAAAGTTTATAAAGTAGTTTCGGTTTTACAATTTCTGCTATTTATTGTTTCAATTTTTGAAAAATGGATTTAACCATGCTATTCTAGAAGTTCTAAGGATTTTATAGCATGTTTAATCGTTGAATTTGATTAAGTGTATAGAAAGTTATGGATTTTCAAAGTTTACCCGAATTTATGAAAAAATTCGAGTTTAGTTATTTATATGCATTGGATTGAATTGTTCTTGGCTAATTTGGACTTCCATTGAATTGTTGGCTGGAATTTGGTTAATTTTATAAGTTTACCATTTATTTTGGACGTTTTTGGCACTGCATAAAAAAGGGGGAGACTATGCCAAAAAATTTTAAGAAGTTACCTTTAAGGAATTTGATAGGTTTCTAAACTTTATGAATGTGTGTATAGGTGAAAGCCACTAGGAACAAAGGTGACCAAAAATTTTGCTAAAGATTTGAGGTAAGTAGATACTAGGTGTCCGACCCTTAAGGCCCTACATCACAAGCGTACTAGGATTTAATGGATTTTATAGAATAATGAGATGCAGTTGCGATGTTATGTGAGAGGGATAGAGATTGGGTATTGTATAGTTATTAATGTTTTAGCCTATACTTGTGTACGTTGGAGGATTTTAGTGGATGATGTTCATGTACCTTATGTTTACGTTCAAAGTTTCTCCATGCATCATGTTTTATTAAAGTATCATGCAAAATATTTTCAATGCAGGTTTTATATAAAAATAATAAGTCAAGTGATAAAAGTAATTGGTTTAGCGAGTAGGGTGAGTATGGCCAAATTTCCAACTCCGGTGAGTTATGTTATCTACCTCGGTAGACCATGTTCATGTGTATGTATCTACCTGCTCCACATAAATGTTCACCTAACCCATGTACAGTGAAAGTAAATGTAAAGAAAAAGGACATGTTTTTTTTAGTATCATACATTTCATGGCAATTATGCATTACTGTATCATTTATTAAGCATTAGGCTTATAGTTAAACCTTGTGAATGTATGCTAGGAAATTGAAGGTAAGGATATCCAACTTCAAGTCGATGAATAGTTCGGTCGCTGGATGGTGCTCATGGGGGGTGTTTTGTGATCGGTAAGGTGATTTTGACCCGTGGGCAAGTCTGTGGGTATTTTGACGAATATGTAAAGATGGATAGATTTAGAACTTTTGAAAAATATGAATTTGTGGTTTAAAATATTTGTTTAAACTTAACTTTTTGTTTAAATATGTTTATTAAAAAAAATGAGTTATATTTGCTTTAAAAACTTCCGCTTGTTTTCTTTTTTAGAAAGAGAAAAAAAAAGGATACGTATGGAAAAGAAGATAGGGGGGATGATCTCATCACCCCTCCATGAGGAGGGTGATGTATTGCCCAAAAAGGGGCGACACATCGCCCCACTCTCTGGAGTGGGGTGATGCAAATCGCCCCTTTTATTGAAGTGGGGGATGCAAATCACCCCATGGGCGATGTATCGAACCAATGGGCGGTTGAACAGTACGCATCGTGGGTACTGTTAAGTGAACAGTGCGTAAACAATGCCAGACACTGTTCACATGAATACTAAAAAAAAAAGATAAAAAATGTATATATTTTACTTTTTACGTTTGCGTTTTAAGGGATAATTTAAACGAATAGTTATCCACCGAATACAAACGTTTCCGCTACAGATTTAAATTATTTCAAAAATATCTAAGCGTTTCAAAATATTTTCAATTAATTTAAAGATAAGAATCTTTAGAGAAGTTAGTTAATCGCGATCGGAGAACTCTATAGTTTTTGGGTCATGACAGGCCTTAATGTAATTTTCATTAACGCATATATTCATTAGAAATTAGGATTAAATGTGTATTAGGTTTGATTGTGGCTTAGATCGATTGTAGTCATTTTGAAGAACCATGCACATGCTTGAAAGAGACGCGTATGTGCTAAGGAAGTTAGACGAGAGGGAGGGGACCATAACCCTTTTTGACCGAACCATAGCTGCATGGCATGTCATTCATCCCTTGCTGAAGAGACCTGAATGGATGAAATGACATCAGCTGGCCTTTGAATCAAATTATGTGTCAAGCATTTTGGCCATCCAAGTAACAAGTGTGCTGCAATCTTTGACCAATACATGGTTGAACAGAACGACTCTTTTGGAGCCTTATTTTGAACCAAACCCTCCAACTACCCTTACTATTTAAGCATGGTTATTGGTGTTTGTAAACGGTTGTTGTTGAATAAAATAGTTGTTGTTTGCTTAAGGAAAGCCGAGAGGTTTTGGTTACCATCAAGGTAAGCCTCAGTGTATCACACTCGTGAAGAGTGCCCCTCCCTTACATCCAAGCTTAAGGTGGTTTCCATCCTTTTCTTCACTCTTTTAAGAGTTGGAAACCAAAGTAAGGTGGTCAAACCTTTCTCAAAGGTTACCATTTCTTTCCTTGGAAATCGGTGCAAGTCGAGAGCTTCAAAACATTGCTTATCAGTCAACGTCGGGTCTTCATGCATAACTTCACTTCCGCTTCTTATTTTGCTTTAAAATTTTAAGTAAACTTATTTCACTCATAAGTTGTGCTACCTCTAAAATTTCATTTAATTTGGCACTCATTTGCCATGTGAATCTTTGGTCTCTTTTAAGGTTACCTCGCCTTGGCTGAGCACCTAATCTGCTAGTCTATTTTGTGGGTTGGATTGCGACTTTTCCAAGCCATGACCGTGTCAGGATTAGATCTTTCTCTTTCTGCCTCTATCTCAAAAATCACATTTGACATTTTTATAGATCTAAAAAAATAATTTTTTAGATTTTAATAAAAACTAATTTTTAAAAATAAATTCTATCTAATCAAATCTACTAGTTTTTATTAACAATTGATTTATATAATAAATCAAATTTATCGATTAATCTTATAATCAAAAACTAGTTTTTAAAATATATTTATGAAAATAACTTTTTAAGATAATTTCATCTTATGAGATTTTCTCAGTTTATTTGTAAGTTTTAAATAAACTATAAGTCAATTGAAGACCAAATCTCATCTGATTAGATTTTTCACATATACATTTAAATTAAATTTCAAAAATCTGATTTGATAGTTTGTTAAATAACAAACTTCAATTTAAATTCGAAGATGATATCTCATCTGATGAGGTTACTCAAATCAAATTTAAATATCATAAAAGAATGTAACACCCCGAGAAAACCCCCACGTTCCCGGTGCGCTACAGTGCGTCTATATATACACACTACGACACACTAACACTTGACACAACTCACTCAATTTAATACTATTTTCGTTTTCAAATCATATTCAAAAGAACATTTGTGAGTATAAAAATTTTCGACTCAATTAGAAAACAACTCGCGCCCCAAAGAGGGAACACGAGATTCTCAATATAAAAATACGCAGCGGAAAAGTAATAATTTAAAAATAGTTTTAAGATAAATCGGCAAGACTCGAAATCCTAGTAAAGAATCTAATGCACCCCTCGAACTACACAATCCGGTGCCGCACACTTACATCCCCACTTCGACACCTCGTGCGCACCCTCGCGGTGTCGCACGCGCCAACTCAACATCACCGTGTCTCGCACACGCTCAAAGCGCCAAGTGCCCCACGCACCCTGCCGGTGTACAGCACGTCCGCATGCACGCCCTCACCCGGTGCCGCACAACCCGTGAGCACTCGCAAGGCCGCGTGTATGCGCACCTGCGATCACGCCGTTCTCCCATGCTCATCTACACTTCTTTAGTAGTCACTGTACACATCCCAACCTATTCTATATCCTCTCGACTCCCAACCTCTCTCCTGAAATTTCGGTAGGGTAACACCTAAAAATTTGTTATCCCCAAAATTTAAACGCTGCACACAGTTCACCAAACATCAACAGTATTTATCTATCAACCATCTAGAGGGTCTCCATAACAAAATCAGAGTTTAAAGACAACGAAATTCATCAACTACAAATGAAGAAAATTCACAGTATAGAGCAATTCCAAACTCCTACATGTAAAATATATGCGTACGTCGCCAAAATCACACACACTCCATGTACACCTATACACTGACGCATATACAACTCATCTCATCGACTATACATCAACACAGTAACAGAAAAAAAAAGTACCCGCAAACGAACCCAGCCACCACCTACCATCCCCCACGGGTCGGGTCGCCCAAAAAAAATTCGCCGTTCGGTGCCTCGGTCGCACGCCGCTAACCATCCTATGCCTCAGGACTAGCCTCTCGAGGCTCACCAGCAATGCCGTCAGCACCTACACCATAGGACACACATCATAAGCCTAACGCTCAGTAAGTAGTACAATATGAAAGTAAAAGCCGTCAATGCAACCCTATCACATGCAGTCTCTACACACACACTTATGTTGTCACATCTGTGACGCGTAGTGTAACCACACCAGGGTAAGGAGGAACCTACCGCCACCCTACACCCTGACACATCGCCACCGTCCCGGACTCCCCAGAAACGAGACCCTCAAGCTACACACACGCATCACTACACAGCAACCACATCAGGGTGAGGGTGTACCTCGCGCCACACTACACCCTAACACGTCGCCTCCGTCCCAGCCTCCCCAGCATGGGGCCACAGTTGCCACACGCACACGTTTCACGACAGCCCAGCTGGTCCACTCCTCGAGCGGAATCCGCGACTGGTGAAGCACCGGCCTGCACACTAGCAGGATCTGTGGTACCACTGCCACGCGTCTCAAAACATGCTCAAAACTATTTTCGTTCACGTTTTTAAAATATGATACATGTCAAACAACGAACGCACACTACAATCAATCACATAAACCCTAAAGTTCTAGAATGTAGGCCCATTTGGGCAAAACACATGCATGCACTACTTACCTGGCGTCCTAAGCTCGCTCGACGCACAGTTTCGCCAAAACGTGTCTTAACCTAAAACACAACCAATCAGTCATCAATATTTATTTCAAAATTCACCAAATAGCTAAAAATAACATTCTTTAACTACACTCATGAAATTTCTAGTAAAACAGGTCACTGGTTTGGTTCGGCCAAAAACTAGCCTAAAGTTCGGATGCGCATAACTTTTGCGTCTTTTAACGGAATCGAGTGATTCTAGTGGCTAAACGTCCCATTAGGAACCTAGTTTAACATACTAGGACGAATTTTAAAACGGTAAACTACAGCAAGGTGGAAAAATCTCAATACCGAATCTGCCTATTTTTCTCCAATTTCCACATCTTTGTTTTCTTCCACCAAAACTCACTCAAAACTAGTTTTTCGCATAAAAAACGGCTATGCTACCATCACACGTCGCAACTCTTACTCTTATGATTCGAATTCATAGATTTCTGATTCTTTTCAATATGAATCCTAATTCCACAAAAAACCCTCACTAATTTTACTTGGACCAAAATCCAACATAAACTTCCGACGTGCATAACTTTTGCATCGGATATCGGAATCGAACGATTCCAGCGGCCATACGTGCCTCTAACAACCTATTTTAACCCACAAAAACAGAATTTGAAACTATCAACTAGGCCTAGCTAAAACGGACTAAAACAAAATCTATTTTTTTTTACGAAAAAATTGAAAATCTCAACTTCGACCCAATTTCACCAGTTTCTTCACCAAGCAACCACATTACAATCCAATATGCATAAACTAATAACAATTCGAAGCTTCTCGATCAGAAAGTTTGAATGGCAGCATAACCCTCCCTGGTTTTCTTCTCAAAACCAGGACACCACCGATACCCACCCCTCCTCCCCTGCTGCAATTCCTCCACACTCTGGCATAACTAGCCGAAGCAGGAACACAGGCAGTACTACACCTTCGGCCACCAAAATAGAAGAGGAGAAAGGGATATCTCCACCCGTTCTTGGTCAGGTTCGGGGCAGGAATGCCGACCCCACTAGCACACCTGCCCTAGCCTCTAAACACTAGGGACCGGGCTCAAACAAAGCGGGAGTTCGGAAGCAACCGAACTCCCCACTTGCTGGTAGAAATTTAAGTGGAGGAGGGCGATTTACCTTGAGTCTTCAGCACGGGAATGGTTGAGCTACACGTCATCCTGACCCGTCGGAGTTCCCTACCCACGTCGGCTGCCGCTAACCTCTCCTCCGGTCGCCAGCCGTTGTCGGAGCTCGGAGTCTCCTCTCCCTCTCCCGCGTCTCCCTCTCGGTTCTCTCGACGCCAAGGTGTAACAGCCGAATGGCTTCCTCCCGAAGCCATTCAGTTGTTATATTAAATTATATATATATATATAAATAATAAATAAGGATTACCAAAATGCCCTCACCTGTTTTTATTGTCCGTGACTTCGTTAAATTCTTGCATTCCCGACTTTTAAAATTTTCGAAAACTATCACAAAACTAGATTCTGAATTTCATAATTTAATTTACCCGTCAAAATATTTCTCGAAACTCTAACCGAAAATTAAATTAAAAATTTCGGAATTTAAATTTAAAATCTAAAATTTCCGGGTTATTACAAAGAATCTCATCTAATGACACATTTTATTTTGAATTAAAAATATAAAATCTATTTATATATTTCGAATCATAATATATTTATTTGAGTGTTTATAAATGATTAATCGTAATTAATTATTTATATATTTATTCTTATAACATGAAAATTTATATAGTGATATAAGATGAGAGAGAGGTCGACGGACCTATAATCCTAAGCTCTAATAATATTTATTAATTAATATAAACTCTTTCTATTAATTAACATAATTATTAACTCTAGAATAATACACTAAATAACTAAGGTTGTAATTTTATAACTATATAATATATTTACTCAAAGTAATGTCAATTGATATAGTCATTACATATGTATTAATCCTTCATTAAAATTCGTAATAGATACAACCTTTATGTGGACCATCTAGAAGCTTTTTTCCAAATAAATTCAGATAATTGGTCAACATTCAGGTGATAGCAACTATGTCAATTAATGAATGGGTTTGGGATCCTTAACAAAGAATAGATTCACCATAAATTAACCAAATAAATATAATTAAGTATTTAATAATAAGACGGTGATTAAATCAACCATAAATTAATTGCAAAGAGCAAGTAAATAAAATAATATTACCTATAATGTTGTAGATATTAGGATGGATAGTGTTAGAATTTCTCTCCAAATAGAGACATATACGATCATATATACATATAATATTGGTAGAAAGTTTTTAATTAACTAAATGAAGTTTATTATCTTGTTAAATAGTTTCAATCCTTGCATATTAACCAACAAGTCAAAATTGTCAATTTTGACAATTTTTTTACCTCAATGGTAAAAAATAGTAATTGCAATAAGTAAATTAAAATTGCATTCGAGATAATATTTTAAATCATGTTCGGATACTGATTTGGCCTTCTACGAATAAAAATTTAAACAATGGATTTTATATAGTTTAATAAAACAAAATATTTTTTTATATAACATGCTTATTCCCTTTGTTGTTTGAGAGGGAAGAGAACAAGACGAAGGAGAGATATTGAGAGGAGAGGTTTTTTGTAATGCTAAATGGGAGCTTTGTCGTATTTACGAGACACTACAATGGTAGGGTATGACTAACTTAATTTCTCTTTCATTTTGTTTTTAGAATTTTTTTTTTTAAGTTGATTTTGAGGTTAAAATTATCAAAGGAGGCATAATAGTCTTCTCCAGAATTTGAAAGATTGGAAACATAAATTAGTGAAACAATCTAACTTTTGGAAAACCCCATAGTTGAAACCCACGTGGCAGAATGACTGCAGCTACATGGAGCCCTTGTTCCTATACAGCACCGTTACACTGCTGAATTACCACTGTAGTATTGTGCCCTCACCTAAAATGGATAGATTGATGGTGTGTGTAACAACACAACGTGAAAGAGGTGTGCAACACAACACTGAGATGTTTTTTGAGAAGGTTTAGATGCTCTCCATGTGTAGGGCTAGGAATGCACAATGAACCATTGAGTGTCTTTTGTATCACACCGGCATGTAGGAGGCGCGACAACACTGATATGCCTCAGAGGCTGATAACTTGATTTCAAACAAAGGCACAAACACCAACTATCCTTTTAACTGACAAGTTTGTTAATTTTGCAGGTGAAGACTTTTTTGAATGCTTGGAGTGGGACTCAATTCTGTAGACATGGACAAGCTGACACATGTTCTACCATGAAAGCCACTCGACGGACCATCACACATTCGAAAGGGAATTTGTCTTCTCGAATATGATTTTATATAACCAAGCAGACTTTGTATTTTGTTTTAGTTTTTGGCAAATATTGGCCTTCTTATAATATTTGGCAAAGATTATATTATTTAGCATGCATGCATGGTAGTCATCTAGAATAGGACGCTAGCTAAGGATTAGCACGCACAAGGAGCTCGATGGACGCTCTCA
Organism: Begonia peltatifolia; assembly: GCA_022433055.1. NCBI lineage: Eukaryota > Viridiplantae > Streptophyta > Magnoliopsida > Cucurbitales > Begoniaceae > Begonia > Begonia peltatifolia. The sequence continues at coordinate 4,093,701 of CM039529.1, read as the reverse complement.
AGAAGAAAACCCACCAGTTATCATAAAATCGTTTATGCACTCGCAAAAGGTGGACCAAATCTGAAGGTGGCACGCACAAATTGATCGTTTTTTTGGATTACAATTGTGGATGTGACCCGACATTCATTAAAGATAACCAACAACATGGGCTAAGGAGGGCGCGCACACAGAAATGGACGAAGCAAACCAAGCTGAGGGTTATGTCTAAAATACCCTCCCTTTTTTTTTTTAATTTTCACCAGCTTTCAAATTTGAAATCTCACCAGCTCACTCCTAGCTCACATGGACTCAAGACCAACTACCTTTTAAGGATACAATTTCCTTACAAAGAACAAATCCTAGCAGTTGAAAACGAAAAGACTGTGCGCACGTACGGCCGAGATCACACTGTCGAATTTAGGCGCTCCTTTGATTGTTTTTCCTTTACCACCTTAGGGAATATTTAAATTCCTTTCTTTAGACATTGTACTCAATTTTTGTTGATCAATAAAAGTGGATCATTTCCTTTCGATAACGAAGGAGAAATCGGCTCTCCAAAGTAAGGTCTCAATGAGCATATCCGAGAGGAGTTAAGCCTCCATTGTCCTTCAAATCCATGGTTATTTAAAGGCCTTTATAGACACCTTTCTCTCCACTCCTTCTAAGAGCTGGAAAATAGTAGAAAGATGGAAAACCAAGCATTTTGCACTGCTGTAATCCTCCTTGGGAGATTGCATTAACCGAAGGTGCTAAAAGTTGCCAATCGGACCAGCCATGGGATACCTTCCATAACTTTTTCATTTTGCAATTTTTGTACTTGAAATTTTCAAGTTTTGTTCATCACTCATCATGTTAGACTCCCTTAAAATTTCATAGCATTTGGAGTATATTTGATTATTTTGTGCATAATTCTTTTGGGTGTTCCTCTAGTTAAGCCGGGAACACCGATTGGTTTGTTTTGTATTAACCATGGTTTCTACCAGGCCAAATCGTGTCAAACACTCAATGGTTAAGGACATTGTGCCTTGGTCTTGTGATGTAAACCTCAACCAAAAGAACCCAAGACCAAATAACAACACGAAATAGTTCAAAGGAATGCCTTTCGATACAAGAATAAATAAAGGAACTATAACCCCAATCGAAGTATTCGATGAAACTGTAGTTATCAAAATAGGAGCTTGAGCGGAGCCACGCTTGTTGGCTGAATTGAATCTATCAAAACAAGAGCTTGACCTAGACCAAACTTATTGGTAAGAGCCAAAGCTATCAAGTGAGATTTTTCAAATGTGACTTGAAGAATATCGTTGTCCTTCACAAAGAACAAAAGAGAAATCCCCTCTAAAAAACTCAATTTTTATTTCAAACTTCTTCTCTTAAATCGAAAGTGTTTTTGCCATTAAATATACTACATGTTAAAATTAAATTAAATGCTAAAAAAAAAAAAGATAAAATAACTATAAAAATCTTGGAATAAGGACCATTTGTATGATCAAATGTCATCTCATATTTAAACTCCGTTTAAACATGATTTTAATTGATTTGAGTAAATTCGGTTGGATAAGATATTTTCTATGAGATTTGGGCATACTTGTATGTGCTTATACTTAGGACTTTTAATCCTCGTGAGAGCATATGTCTAGCACGTGTCCTTTTTAATTCTTATCTGTGCATGTGCATGGCATGTGTTTTTTTAATTCTTATATGCGCATGTGCGTCACACCCTCTACAAATCTTCACATCTCTTTGGCCTCCCTTGCTTCAAATAGATTAACTTCAATTCTCGACACATTCAATAGTTTTAGAGCAAATTGTCATTGCTCCCCTTTTTCTTGGATCTCTAAAATCAATCCTTGCAAGGTTTCACGTATTTTCTTATATTTGGATCATATCATTGGGTCGCCAATACCCTCAATTAGATCATTGCTCTTGGGCTTGGGCTAGGTTTCTCCTTGGATCACATCATTCTCTCCCTCTTCAAAAAGATTCATCCTCAAATCTCATACATCATATAAAGATAAGTCGCTAACATTAGAACATGCACTAACATTACCATATTCGCTAGGTAAGTCGATCTTGTAGGCATTGTCGTTGATGCGCTCTAGGACTTGGAAATGTCCATCTCCTCATGAACGCAACTTGTTTTTCCATTGTTTTTGAAACCTCTATTTTTGAAGATGTAACCAAACTCAATCTCCTGGTTCAAATATAATCTTTTTGCGGCTTTTTTTGACTTGACGTGCATAATGATCATTTCTCTCTTGAATATTATCTTATACTATCACATGCATGTCCCTAACAAGTTTAGTATTTTTCCCTCCGTCAAGATTAACAAACTAGTTATTAGGCAGAGATAAAATATCAAGAGTAAATAAATGTATAAATCCATAAATAATTTCAAAGGGTGAATATAAAGTAGTAGAGTGAACAACTTGGTTATAAGCAAATTCAACATGAGATAAACATTTTTCCCACTGTTTTAAATTATTAGGAATAATCGCTCTTAACAACGTAGAAAATGTTCTATTTACCACTTTGGTTTGTCCATCTGTTTGTAGGTGTGCCACGGTTGAGAATAAGAGTTTTGTCCTTAGCTTACCCCATAAAGTTCTCCAAAAGTGACTTAAGAACTTAACATCTTTATCACGAACAATAGTTTTAGGAATTCCGTGTAAACGCACAACTTATTTGAAGAATAATTCTGACACATGAATAACGTCGTTTGCCTTTGAGCATGCTATAAAGTGAGCAATCTTAGTAAATCTATCCATTACCACAAATATACTATTTTTCCCTCCTTGTCCCTAGCAAATAATACGCTACAAAGACCTATGACATGTTCCCAAAATAAATAACAAAGCATTTACTATTTTTGCAGATGAAGACTTATTGGATTACTTAGAATGGGAGCCAACTCCTTAAGATGTAGCCATCCCAATCCACGTGCTTTCTTGGAACTCTAGTGATAGGCCACCACAAACTCAAAAGGGAATTTGTCTTCTAAAAAACAACTTTGTGTAACCATTTATCATTGCATTTTTTATATTGGCAAACATTGACCTTATTTGTATTTAGATTAAATTTTATAATTTTGCATGTATGTATTAGACTGAATGGTTAGGATAGATGAATGTGGTGGTTAAGGTTTTTGGCATTCAAGACTTGAAGAGTGCGCACGACTGTACCACTCTCATAGCTGTTACCCAAAGGAAGGCCCCAGCCACATTGGGAAGAAGGAAGCACGCCAACTAAAGCAGAAGGGCTGAGCATCCAAACCCTTAAAGAAGTACAGAAGGTCGGCCCTCATCAAGGAAGAAAAGAGCACACATAATGTAACGCCCAAAATTTTTCCACTAAATTAATTTTTGAATTTATGTAATAGTAATCGACGGAGTTTTGGTTAGAATTCAGAGCAGAGAATTTCTACCATTAAGTAAAAGATTATTTTGAGGCTAATGGAGACGAGAAAATTTTAAGAATCTAACCAGAAACGAACCGAATAGCTGTTTGGTTAAACAATTAAAGTGTGAGGGCTAATAGGTAATTAGATTTATTATTATTAATATTATTATTTAAAAAAAAACAACGACACAGATCAAAACACCTTAGGTGTTTTTTTTTCCATCCGGTACCAAGGCTTTTTTTTGGTTTTCCTTTCTCCTTCAATGAGTTTTTCTCCTTCCAGCTAGCGATTATATTCATTCCTACTTCAATCTTCAAATCAACCGTAAGTTTTAGTTAGTTCTTAGTAGATAGTTAGTATTTTAGTTGTTTTGAGTATTAAAAGTAAAGTTAGAGTGAGTATTGGGTAGTTTTGGTGAAATCTAGGAAGGAGATAAGAGATTTGGAGGTTTGTAGTCGATTTTATCCGTGTATTGGTGTTTAAGCTATAAGTAGTAGTAGATTATGAGTTTTTATGTAGAAAATTGAGCGCTTGGATAACCTAATACTAGGATTAGAGAGCGGTTTCTGTCTGGCCACATTCGGCCAAGCTGTAGGTGTTAGATTAGAAATTGGATTAGACCTTAGAAATTAGACGTCGTCAGAAGTCCGTAGCATTTCAAATCGTTCAAAGCGGACAAGTATTGGATAAGTTATGTAATTCCAAATTTGGTCGAAAATTGTGTATGATTTCGGGTTTAGTTGGGAGTTTCAGTTTAGTATGAGTTTAAGATTTTCCATGATAGAATTTCATGAATTGGACGAAGTAGAATTGATAAATGTGTGGTTTTATAGGTTCTCTAGTTTTCCAGTTAGCGTACAAAGTTGCGAACGTATTGTTATGTACGCCAGGTAAGTAATGCAGTAGGTGTTTTGCCTTCGGGGCTACATCAAAGTTTAGTAAGTTGCATGCACGTTTATTTTGTATTATACTTTAGTTGATTATGCCTTCATAGTTTTAAAATACAAGAACGAAATGAAAATGAATTTTCATGTATTACGAAACGAAACAGTAGCATGTAATGTGATGTGATGAACGAAATGATAAGATGCGTAAGAAGATAATGAAGGTGGGGTTGAGTGGTTTTATCTTGTGACACGATTCCACCTCGAATGAGTCGTGTTTCACCCACAAACGGAATGGAAAAACAAAAAAATGAGCAGAAAACCGAATGCTGTCCGATGAGCAACCCTTTTAGGCTCTTGGCATAACAATCTTTCGAAGTAAGATGGCAGCAAATAGAACCGGTTTCTGGGCACTCTCTTCGTGTATCCTTTTCTGGAAAAAGAGATAGAAGACGAGTGGAACGACGGCTATTCAAGCAACCTCGGGCTTGAAAGCTCAAGGAGAGGCACTCCTTCTCGGTTCTTAACCGAACTGAGCCTTACCATTCACCAAGCTTCAATCTACTTCAGCTGAACACAAAATGGGCTATTCTCATAGATTCAACAACTTTTACACACACCAATAGCCATGTATTTATAGACCTAGGGTGGCTGAAAGTTAAACTGGGCTTAGGCTTCGAAATGGGCCACATGATTGGCCATTTTTGGTCCACTTGCACACCAGACCACTCTTCAAGCTTTGGCCCAATTGTTGCATCAAAGTGCTGCTAAACTCCGGCTCAATTGTTGCTTCTAACCACCATCTAACTTAACATACATCTAATCCTAATACCTAAGGATTTATGGAACTGTAAAACATTACAGGAAGTCGAATGTTTGACAACAAAAACATAAGGGCAAATGTTTGCCTAATAAAATTCAATTACAAATTAATTCCAAGGGAGACAAATGTGGCGATCCAAAAATCCTCCGTGATTCCCGATTCGCTACCAACTAACTACGCGCTGCCGTCCATCATATCCTGTACCATTAATTTTTTAGAAATTGGAAAACTTTACTTTTTTACTCAAAAGGACTTTTTATTTTTATTTTTTTTTTATTTTTATTTTTTTAAAACGACTTTCAAAAGAGATACATATAAATGCCGCAGCAAATTCATTTAAATTCAGTGTAAGTAAACTTCACCATTTTAAAACACAGAAATACAGTGACCTGTCGACACTTGTAAGCACCAGTCGACACCTAAGTCTTCTCGGGTTTTCCCATCGGTCGACACCGGAGACATGGGTCGACCGATGGGTACCATCACGGATGGTCTCCCCGTATTCTTCATAGCTTGCGGTGAGTGTTTCGCATCGTCTAGAGGTTGGAAGTTAACAGTCCCAGCCCTGCAATCGATCGTCGCGCAGTGCTGAAACAGCCAATCCATGCCCAATATCACGTCGTAGCCCGTTATCCCCACTGCAATCAAATCGGCAGGCATACTCCTGGTCCCCACTGATATGACACTGTCGCATACTACTTGATCGGACTGCATGCGCTCACCACATGGCAACCTCACTTCATATGTGCACCCAGCAGGTTTAGCCCACAAGTTCACCTTTACCACAAACGTCGTGGCAACAAAGGAATGCGACGCTCCTGAATCTATCAATGCAAATGCGGGCACCGTATCAATTAGCACCGTCCCTGTGATAACCGCCGGCCGATCCTCGCTCTTGGGCTCTATCATTGCGAAGATCCTGGGCATCATCTTGGCCGGACCCTTCTTCGCCGCGGGACAATCTCTAGATATATGGCCGGTCTCATTATAGGCAAAACAACGGTTGACCCTTGGCTTTGTGCAATATCAGGAAATGTGTCCAGCTTCATTGCAATTATAGCATCTTCCTGCAAACTGTCCCGATTCGCCCGGGTGGCTCTTCAAGCATTTAGGACACTGCGGGTACTGACTTTGTACCTGGGGATTCTTGCCTTCCCCCGAATCGTACACCGCACTGCCTGGCCTCTTGGTTCTCGAGAAAGATCCTCCCCTGCTTGTATGTGGCGATATCTCATTAAAGAACCTCTTGGTTGCCTCTACTGGCCTCGCACACTTGGCCTCTGCTCCCTCTACTGCTAGTTCCTGGGCCAAGACTCGCGCATACGGCACACCCTCAGTTTCGGAAATTGTCACACCCCTGTATATCTCCGGCTTCAATCCTTGCACAAACTGCAACACCTTTTCTTCTTCATTGCTCACCAATTGGCTAGCAAATCTGGACAATGATTTGAACTGCCTAACATATTCGGCTACCGGCCCAGTCTGCTTCAACTGTAGGAACTCTAATCTTTTGCAGTTTGGACCGTCCGGTTGTAGTACTTGTCTTAAAACATTTCTTTGAATCTCTTCCAGGTCAAGTCCCTTGCATCTACGGTGGCCTCTACTGTCTCCCACCAGCTCTGAGCATCATTTGAGAGGTGAAACGTCGCACACTTGACCATGTTTCCTTCCTCCACATCGGCATACTTAAACATGTTCTCAATGGTGCGGATCCAACTTTCCGCAACTGTAGGGTCTGTCTTCTGGCCCTCAAACATCTGAGGCTTCAATCTTCTGAACCTCTCCCCACTAGAGCCTGCTCCATGGCTCCTCTGTCCTTGATTCAACAGCATTCCCAATTGTTGGGACTGTCTGTCAACCAACTCGGTCAACCGCCTTATTGTAGCCAGGTTGTCATCACTTTCTGGCTCTACTGCCTCTCTCAAAACTCTAGGTCGTCCCGGTCGTCTATCCATTTCAGCTAATTCCTATACGAGGTTAGCACAGTCTAGCCTTAGTTATAATCTAACTAAAATAATCAACTACTTACAATTGGTGGAGCACGTTGCATGGCGGCTGGCAAATGTTGGGTAATCCATTGAACGACATGACCATAATAGCTCTTACACTTGTAACATACTCATTTTCCCTTGAGCGGTGTGGGAATTGTGACAGGCTCCCTTGCCTTCACAATCTCACCCCTCCACCGAGAGGGCCGACATCCTCGTCGACCACACTTCCGGTTGTATATAAGCTTTGATACCAACACTGTGGCGACCCAAAAATCCTCCGTGATTACCGGTTCGCTACCAACTAACTACGCATCACCGTCCCTCATATCCTCTACCATTAATTTCTTAGAAATTGGAAAGCTTTACTTTTTTACTCAAACGGACTCTCTTTTTGTTTTTTTTTCAAACGACTTTCAAAAGAGATACATATAAATGCTGCAGTGGAAACTCATTTAAATTTAGTGTAAGTAAACTTCACCATTTTAAAACAGAGAAATGCAGTGACTGTTCGACACTTGTAAGCACCGGTCTACACCTAAGTCTTCTCGGGTTTTCCCATCGGTTAACACCGGAGACACCAGTCGACACTTTTATGCTCTACACAAAGAGGGGTTGACACCCGTTACCGCAGGTCGACACCTTAACCCTCTCTGCCCGCGCAGGTTGTTCCCCTCGGTCGACACCGCTACCATTTTTATATGACCGGTCGACACCTGTAACTAGGGGTCGACACCTGCTTTGGCTCTGCCTACCACAAGTCGAGCCTCGCGGTCGACACTCACTTTACGTTTACACTGACCGGTTGACACCTCTCGACTTCTCACACCAGAATCAGTGAAATCACACCAGTTCGTTCGAACGCACACGACAACCATTACTCTATCGCAACCAACAAAATAAAAACCCATATTTTGACAACCAAATTTCTTCATGCAAGTTTCAAAACAACACACGACGAATACTCCTCGACTAAATCCACGAAGTAAAAGCTTAAATTCTGAAAACATAATTTCAAAACATTCATATCCTAATAATCCATGGTATCCTTGGTACACCACCTAAATTCCTCAAAAACCTATGCAACTCTATTTAACTCAAAAAACTTATAAAATTATACTCTCTTTACCCGCCATGGTCGAGTTACCCCCCAACATTTCCTTGCACCGGCATGCGACACCTCCCGCCAACTCCGACCTAGGCCTTCTCGTCACCTAGCAACTCACCTGACAGCGCATCGTCACCTACACCAAGCAACACAAAACGTAAGCCTAATGCATAGCAAGTATGGAAACATGAACTCGAAAACCAATGCAAAACGCAACCCCTACTCATGCAGTTTCTACACTCAACTCCGTTTTCTTTTCATTTCGTTATTTTCATCTTTCACTTTCCGGTGAGAGTCAGGCCGGCACCCATCCCTTCCACACTTGAGACGGCCATTCCATAACCCACGGAGCGAGGTTAGAGGCACACATCATGTTCGCATAGAACGGCCTTACGTAACCCCCTCCTAACATCGACCGTTGAACCCTCTAGTGCTCTCAATAGCACGTTAACGACGAGGCATTTGCAAACCGTGTCACATTACGTACTTTCATCAATGGGAACCCCCTAGTGGTTTCTCACTAGCACGTTAACGACGAGGCGTTCACCTATGCGTTGCAAGTCTTTTATTATCTGATTACGTTTCACATACACATTTCAAAACATGCTTAAAACTCGTATTTTGTAGTTCAAAACCATGATGCATGACAATCACAATGCACGACTCCATAACAAAACAACCAAACGACGATCAAAGCAAACAAACAACCAAACAACTCTACCGTTCCATGGTGTAGGCCCGAAGACAAATCACAAGCAGTCCATCACTTACCTGGAGTTCTCGAAATCCTTTTGCGTTTCGTGACTCGGTGCTCTAACTGGAATACCTATAAAATTATATATCCGTCAATTTCAATTCACCGAATTCATAACTCCCTAACTTACAAGTCCTAACTCACATCAAAATCGAAACTATCCAAAAACCCTAAAGTTCCACACAATTTACGTCCGACTTCAAAAATTCACAACTTCTCTATTACTCGTCCGAATTGGACGATACCAAATACTACGAGTTCCTGAGGATGCCTAGTTTCCCGTGGTCGCATCCATTTCCCATTAGGATGTCTACAACTTAGCCAAACATGGCTGAATGGACACCGTTCCAAAACTCACGTACATGGTCAATAAATCACCCAATCTTCCTCACCAATTCTCGTAATCTACTCCTATTTCTATCCTAAGCACCATTACACGGATAGAATCCAACTTTACGCTTAACTTCTCACGTTACCCTCCTAGGTTTTCACTAATTCGACCTATACCCTTGCCAAACTTGGTTTCGCCACTAATAACACCAACACACTAACTAACTATGCAAAGCTAACGAGAACCTACCATAGATTCAAAGATTCGCGGAAGAACGGAAGAAACCGCAGCATAGAGGAGAGGAAGACGCCGATCGCGAGAGAGGAGAACGAAGGAGAAGGAGGGTGCTGGAGAATAACACCGTAAGGTGTTTCTATTTCTTTCATCACACATTTTTTTTTAATTTTATTTTATTATTTTATTCATAATTACCAAATTGCCCTCCTCCTTAAATTGTTTCACAATTCCGTGATTTCGTACGAATGCGATTAAATTCTTAAATTTCTCTCTCCACCATTAGCCTTAAAATAATCTTTCACTTAGGGGCCAAAATTTTCCGTTATTAATTCGGACAAAAACTCCGCCGATTAAAATTTATGGAAATCCAACATAAATTTTCAACGAAAAATTTCTGGGTATTATAACAAATCCCTTCTTCATGTGCTTCCACCTTTAGCTCCCACGATAGCAAGTGCAAGGGTTGATATTTGTCCTTTGCGCTCGGGTCCCATTCCAAATCTGCGAATAGGCATTCGACACCCATAATTCCTCAAAAAGAATTGAGCTTGTTAGTGAACAGGATGGATAAAGCTCGTGCCTTGGTTTGTGATCGAGTGATGGCCCTCTTGGACACATCGTCCTCCCCAAGTGATTGAGGATTTGACCTCAAATCCATTAATGGGGTTGCTTTGATGTCATCATCGTCTCCTTTGTATGGCGAGAGATCTTTGACATTAAAAGTGGAGGAAATTCCATAGTCGCCGAGTAGCTCTCTCTTATAGGTGTTATTGTTGATTATTTCTAACACCTTGAATGGCCCTTCTACTCTAGGCGTCAACTTGGATTTTCTTTTAGCGAGGAACCTTTCTTTCCTTAGGTGCAACCAAACTAAGTCTCCTTCATCAAATATAACTTCTCGTTGTCCTTTATTAGCATGTTTGGCGACCTTGTCGTTGCTCTTCTCGATGGCTTTGCGTACAGTCTCATGCAATTCCTTAATTCGTTCAGCCTTGTCCACACCTGATGGATTAGCTAAGTCTGTAAAAGGTAAGGGAACAAGATCTAATGGTGTATATGGATTAAACCCATAGGCAACCTCAAAGGGCGATTGCTGAGTAGTAGAATGAAAGGTGCGGTTGTAGGCAAACTCCAAGCCTAGGAGTACTATATCCCAGTTAGACAGTTTCTTACCTACAACAGTGCGTAAGAGGGTACCTAGGGTCCTGTTGACGACTTCTGTTTGACCATCGATTTGGAGATGAAAGGATGTGCTGAACACAAGCTAGTCCCCAAGTTTTTCCACATAGTGGTCCAAAAGATACTCAGAAATTTAGTGTCTCTGTCCGACACAATAAAACGAGGTATACCATGTAGGCAAACGATCTCTTTAATATATAGGTTAGCTATTAAGACAGAGTCATCGGTCGTGGCACAAGGATGGAAATGTGCTATCTTGGAGAACCGATCCACGACCACCATTATAGTCTTTATTCCAGGCGGTCTGTGGTATTCCTAAAATGAAGTCTATACTAACCTCTACCCAAGAGTGTAATGGGACGGGTAAGGGCATGTATAAGCTTTGAGGTAGAACTTTACTCTTAGCATTCTTGCAAATCACGCATGTCTCCACCATACCATCCGCATCTTTCATCATGCGAGGCCAATAGAAGTGTTCCTTAAGCGATTCTAGGGTCTTTTTCTCTCCGAAGTGACTTGCTAGGCCTCCGTAATGAGCTTCTTTTACTAGACATCGTCTTAAGCTTACTTGGGGAATGTACAGCTTTCCCGCTTTAAGTAAATAGCCATCCATGAGGCGATATTCACCTTCGGCCTTGTCCATGCACTTGATTTAATAAGGTCCAAAATCAGGGTCGGTTTCATAGATCTTCTTAATTCATTCAAAACCAAAGAACCTAACCCATAATTCGGTGAGTAGAACGCACTTTCTATAGAGTGCATCGGCCACGACATTATTCTCTCCTTTCAAATACTTAAGGGTGTATGGAAAATTTTCTAAAAACTCCACTCACTTGGCATGTCTCTTGTTCAGCTTGTGCTGACTCTTGATATGTCTTAGGGCCTGGTGATCAATGTTGATAACAAAATCTCGAGGTAAGAGGTAATGCTGCCAATGTTTTAAAGCACGTATAACTGCGTAAAATTCTTTGTTGTAGGTGAAATAATTTAATATGGGTCCTTTCAACTTTTCGCTAAAGTATGCCACGGGTTTGTCATCTTGCATAAGTACTTCTCCTATGCCGACTCCAGATGCATCGCTTTTGACCTCAAAGGCCTTGTTGAAATTCGAGAGGGCAAGTACAGGGGACTGACCTAATCTTTCTTTGATGAGGTCAAAGCTTTTTTGACACGCTGGGGACTAAGAGAACTCTTTTCCTTTATTATTGCAATCGGTAAGCGGAGCAACCATCGAACTGAAGTCTTTAATGAATCTTCTATAAAATGAGGCTAGCCCATGAAACCTGCGTATTTCTGTGATAGAATTCGGTATAGTTCAATCCTTGATGGTGTTTATCTTTTCTTCGTCTGCTTCCATCCCGTTTTTTGAGATGACAAATCCTAGAAAGTACACATTTTCCTATGCAAAAGAGCACTTTCCTAAGTTACCAAATAATTTAGTCTTTCTAAGGGTCTAGAAAAGTGAGTAAAGGTGGGAGAGGTGTTGAGGCAGATCCACGCTATACACTAAGATTTTATCGAAATATACCACGATAAATTTTTCAAAGTACTCTTTAAGCATATGGTGCACGAGTCTCATGAACGTACTTAGGGTGTTAGATAAACTAAAAGGCGTTACCATCCATTCGAATAATCCATATTTTGTCTTAAAGGCTGTCTTCCATTCGTCGCCTTCCTCATCCTGATCTGATGGTAGCTGCTCTTAATATCTATTTTAGAGAAAATGGAGGCTCCACTGAGCTCATCCAACATATCCTCGAGCCTGAGGATGAGAAATCTATACTTGACAGTAATTTGGTTCACGATTCGGCTATCGACACACATCCTCATGGTGCCGTCTTTCTTGGTAACTAATAAAGAGGGTACTGCACAGGGGCTCATGCACTCTCTTATGTAACCTTTATACAAAAAGTTCTTGTACTTGGTGCTGCAATTTCTCGGTTTCTTCAGGGTTCATTTGGTATGTTGGTCTATTAGGCAGTATGGCTCCAAGTAGGAGTTCAATTTTGTGTTCAATACCACACAAGGGTGGTAGACCTTGAGGTAAGTCTTCTTGGAACACATCTTGGAATTGGTTAAGTAAAGATTTAATGGGTTGAGGAATAACTCCTAGCTACATAACTTTATCTCGAAAAAGTACCAAAATTAAGGGATTTCCTCTACGCACGGATGTTTCTATCTCCTTCTTAGTCATGAGTAAAGTTGCCCTATCCCTGGCTTCCTTTCTTGTAGCGTCATCTTTAGATATTTGTTTGGGGGTCATAGGAGGAAACTTAAAGGTCTTTCCTTCAAACATAAGGGAATAGTAGTTAGTGTAGCCATCATGGTTTACCCTTTGGTCAAACTGCTAAGGTCGGCCTAAGAGTAAATGACTTGCACTCATGGGCACAACATCACAGAGGAGCGTGTCCTTGTACTTCCCGAGGGAAAATTCAACTTTCACTTGCTTGGTAACATTGACATCATCCCTATCATCTAGCCAACGAAGCTTGTAGGGGTGGGGGTGAGTGTTGGTCTATAGGCCTAACTTGGTCACTAGCTCTGTGGAGGTAACGTTAGCACAACTACCTCCGTCTATAATCAAGGAACATAACTTCTCCTTGATATAACACCTACTATGGAAGATGTTCTCACGTTGACAGTCTTCTTTAGAATTCTTAGTTACGAGAACACGTCTTCTGACCATAAGCATGGGTCCTTCAGGGGTGTGAAAAACTTCCTCTTATGAGTCACTGTCCTCTTCATCTTCTTTTAGGACATTGAGCCATGAAAGGACCTAAGTCATGACACTTAAAGCATTTAGGGTCTCACGATCTAGGGGGATTGACACTTTCTATTAGGGTCTTATTGCTTGATTCTTTGGGTAGCCAACTACGTGGAAACGGTTTCTTTCCCTCAGCTTTGGTGAAAGTTTTGTTTGGTTCTGGTTGCGGAGGGGTGATCTTAGGAGTAGTCTTGAGCGAAAATTTATGGGTGAAACTAGCTTTTCTCTTCCTACTAAGTTGGTGCTCTACCTTCATACCAATCTGTACTACGGTGTCAAGGGATTCTATGGGATGCTGCTCAACAGTGTGTCCTATATCTTGGTGCAATCCTCGAATAAATCGTGCAAGCACTTGCTCTTCAGGTTCGTCCATATCTCCACGAATCCTAAGGGTGTCAAACTCAGTAAGGTACTCTTCAAAAGATAGACCTCCTTGTCTCAGGTTTTGGATTTGTAAGAAGAACGCTTGTCGGTATTGGCTAGGTATGAATTTCTTAGTCATGAGGGACTTCATCACTCTCCAACTGGTGACAGGGTCGTCTCCTATCTTCTGTCTTTGAGATTTAATGTTGGTCCACCAAAGGGCCGCATATCCCGTGAGCTCGACGGAAACTAGTTGGATCTTAACTTTATCTGAATATTCATAATAGTCAAAGGCTTTCTCCACTTTATCTATCCAATCTAGAAAGGTGTTACCATCGCATGTGCCATTGAATGACGGAACATGCAACTTAATGTTCCTAAGATCGTCTAAGTCTTTTCGACGGCTGGACCGAAAATTTTCTTTTTCATCTAGGGTCCACTCATCCTCATCATGATAGTTAAAGTCGTGGAACCTCCTTCTTGGGTTAGGTGGCCTCTCACTACTTGGGGAAAGATCTTGGTCGGGGAATCTCCTGGGAGGGTATTCAGGTCTTCTAGGGTTATCAGGTCTCATCCTATGGAGGTCATCTTGATAGGGCTCTCTGGAGTTAATCTTGTTAAGGTTATCCATTATGAATTTCATACCAATTGGCCTAGATTACTAACTTCTCCATTAATGTCATTTAATTATACTTGAAGGCTGGACTCTCCCTCTTTGTGGCCACGAGTCTCAGGTTGGGGCACGTCATTACCACAGTTCGGTTCTTGAGTCATAGTATCGGGGTTTGAATCTCAGTTGAGTCCACTTCTAGTCTTCATGTGACTTCCTAAGGTTGTAGGGGAGACATGTGTTTTTACGCTAGATCGACCCTAAGTGTTAGGAAAGAGGGGAAAAAGTAGTAGATCTCGGGTGCCTAAAACTTCGAGGGCAAATTTGAGGGCTTAAACGGCCCCTTTTGGGCCTTGGACTTGATAGTCATAGGCAGAGCATGTGACATTGTCGTAGAGATCTAAGAGAGCTTCGATTCAATATCTTATGGGCAAAATTTTGACGCCTAGCAAAAGTTATGACCGTTTTAAGTTCAAGGGGTCAAATATACCAGAACAACTAGTGAACTCGGCATAAAGTTTTACACGGCATTAACAACATATTCTTATTACAATGTATTTCATTTAGTGCACATATCACGCATCAACTCATTTAACATTAAAATCACAAGGTAAGGATACAATAACATAATCACAGTAATTCTAGGGTGTGTGCGCAAATCATATAAGATATCCGATTAGGCAAGTAAAATAGAGATTAACATGGTGTTCTGCCAAAATGGTTATGTCAACATGTTAGCAGGCATGAAATGATGCAGCAGACAACAATATCAGCACAAAAAAAGAATTAAATCACCACGTACAGAGCAGCAACAAAATGGTTTTTCCGAATAAGGTAATAACATTAGCTGCTACATATCACACCACATGCATAACAACACAAACGTACAATACCAATGGTCCCGCAATAAACACCTACCACCTGCACCTACCGCCTGCACCTACCCTCAAATAGTAGCTAAGCTGTAGGGTGTGTTCAGTTTTCACCTGCACCTCCCCTCAAACAGCAGCCAATCAGTTGAGTAAAACTTGTGCAGAAAACACAAATACAAATATGAACATCTAACAGATCAAACATAAGTTCCAAGCTTTAAAGAATAAATGGTTTCGAGTTTCTTGTTTTAAATTTTTGTCCAGTAATAACATATCAAAGGTAGTGTTCAAGCTTAAATATATCCTTATATGTTAGGCACAAAAATAACAGAACTGGTTTCTGCTTTGTTTCTAAAACCAACGAACCAGAGAAGAAATGGAAATTTTTTACAGCAAACAAAATGCGTAACAAAGATCAATCCACTCGTTTGCTGACATTCAAGGGAAGCTATCCATGGCTCTGATACCACATGACACGATTCCACCTCGAATGAGTCGTGTTTCACCCACAAATGAAATGGAAAAATAAAAAAATGAGCAGAAAACAGAATGCTGTCCGATGAGCAACCCTTTTAGGCTCTCGGCATAACAATCTTCCGATGGAAGATAGCAACAAACGGAACTGGTTTCTAGCAACTTTCTTCGTGTATCCTTCTCTGGAAAAAAGAGGGAAGACGAGTTGAATGATGGCTATTCAAGCAACATCGGGCTTGAAAGCTCAAGGAGATGCACTTCTTCTCGGTTCTTAACCAAATCGAGCCTTATCGTTCACCAAGCTTCAAGCTACTTCGGGTGAACACAAAAGGAGCTATTCTCATAGATTCAACAACCTTTACACACACCAATAGCCATATATTTATAGACCTAGGGTGGCTGAAGGTTAAACTGGGCTTGGGCTTCAAAATGGGCCACATAGTTGGCCATTCTTGGTCCACTTGCACACCAGATCACTCTTCAAGCTTTGGCCCATTTGTTGCATCAATGTGCTGCTAAACTCTGGTCAAATTGTTGCTTCTAACCACCATCTAACTTAACATACATCTAATCCTAATGCCTAAGGATGCATGCAACTACAAAACATTACAGGAAGCCGAATGTTTGCCAACAAAAACATAAGGGCGAACGTTTGCCCAATAAAATTCAATTACAAATTAATTTCGAGGGAGACAAATCCCTTCTTCATGTGCTTCCTCCTTTAGCTTCCACGATAGCAAGTGCAAGGGTTGATTTTTATCCTTTGCGCTCGGGTCCCATTCCAAATTTGCGAATAGGCATTCGACACCCGTAATTCCTACAAAAGAATTGAACTTGTTAGTGAACAAGTTGGATAAAGCTCGTGTCTTGGTTTGTAATCGAGTGATGGCCCTCTAGGGCACATCATCCCGTGAGGTGGACCATGAGGCGTATCACTTATTCCCCCGCTTTATGTGGTGGCCTTGTCCCGAGATGTGAACCGCGAGTTGTGTCACTTTACTAGATCGAGGTTGGCCTTATCCCGTGAGGTGGAACAAGAGGTGTCACCTTGATCTAGCATGAAAAGAAGAACCCAATAGTAAGAAGATAAAGAAGATATAAGAAAGAGACGAAAACGAAAGTACAGACGAAACTGTAGAAATTGCATATGTTAGGAAATGTTTGTTTTTCAGTGTTTATGTTGTATGCACATTACTTACCTAGCATTAGGCCAATAGATGAGTTCTGTGATGTAGGTGACAAAGCACTAGCTGGTAAGTACCCTGAGCAAGCCCAAGACTAGGTGGCAGTTGGAGGATTGCGCTCGTGGACAACCCGGCCGGCTGTTAGGGCGTTTTGACCATGGTGGGCGTAGGTATAGGTTTTGGAGTGTAGTCCAAATGGTTTTGAGTCGTTTTAAATTGTTCAGAGTCATTTGGATGTATAGTCGGATTTCAAACTTTAGTAGTCATTTTGTTTATTTAAATAATGATTTTGAGTTGATGAAAAGTGTACGTTGTATTGTTTTTTGCGCTGAGTCAGAGTTTGGTTGTATATTTAAAAGTTTTAAGGTTTTTATGCAAATTTCTATGAAGGAGTTGTCGACCTATAGGCTGAGTGGTCGACCAAACCTCGCAAGTGTCGACCAGTATACTGGAGGTGTCGACCAAACTTGGCAAATGTGAACCGCGAGGGTTGACCTGCAAAGGTAGAGCCGAACCAAGTGTCGATCTATGTCTGTAGGTGTAGACCGCTTGGGTCGACCTACTTGGATAGAGAGGAATATAGTGTCGACCGGTGTATACAAGTGTCGATCGATCAGTGTAAAATTGGTAACAGTGTCAACCATGAGGTTTGACCGGGGGCGAGTATAGAGAATTAAAGTTCAACCGGTGAAGACAAGTGTCGACCGCTCTGGGAGACGAGTGTAGAGGTGTCGACCGTGAGGTTCAACCGGGGGCAGCAGAGAGGATTAAAGTGTCGATAGGTGTTTACAGGTGTCGACTGGTTTCTTTTTTTTTTTATGTTTTGAAAAGTAAAGTTTCATTTAAACTGATTTTGATCGAGTCTTCGGCTGCAACGTTTTTCTTAAAACATTTTCAAAGGTGTTGTTTTAAGTCGATAAACAAAGTTTAAAAGTTTTTACACAAATTTTACCCGTGTGCATGGTATCAGACAAGTAGTGAGTGTACCAGAAACCGTGAGGGTTTTTGGGTCATAACAGACATGGTATCAGAGCAGTGGTGAGCGTACCGGAAACCATGAGGGTTTTCAGGTTGCCACAAATAAGGCCTTTTATGCGTGCCCCCTTGGCATCATTGAACTCGGTCCAAGTGAGGAATAGCGCGCCCCATTACATTTCAATTTTGAATTACAACAACTCATGCTCACCCCACGTGGCTCAAGACAACTTTCCATACAAAGGAGATCATCCCACGATTGAAGATTGAAGGAGCGCGCGCACATGGCTTGGATCAACTGATAGGGTTCTTACCTTTTATTTTCATGCCAAACCCTTCACCATCTTTAAGGATACTTAAGCATCATTATTGGAAAATGTATTCAGCTTTTGGATTTGATTAATAAAAGTATTTTGTTTTCTTTTCAAGCCAAGGAGCCAAGGCTCTCAAGGTAATGCCTCAGACTAATCATCCGAGCAGAGTTGTGCCTTCGTTTGTTGTCTAAGTCTGTGGTTGCCTGGTGGAAAATTTAACATCTTCTTCTTTCATCCTATCTAAGACCTTAGATAAGAGAGAAAATGTGGCAAACCAAGTGCCGTTGCGATCTTCCTTGGAAGAATTACATCATCCGAAGGTACATCAAAGTTGCCTCTCGGACCGGTTACGGGTTTTCTTGCACAATATCTTTGTCTAGTTTAATTTTCACAAAATAGTTAGGACCATTTCATCATCCATCAACTATGAATTCCTCCAATTTTCATGGCTTTTAAATTTCATAAACCATAACTATGGCTGTTAGATTTGGAGTGTAATCAGATTTAGTTGATTGCACCGATCTTGTTGAAATTGATCTTGTAACAAATATGTTTTTGCAAGTCGATTTGCTTTAGCAAATCAATAAAAAAATCCATCGATGTGTCCACCCAAGGTTGGTTAGGAATAGATAGAAGAGTGTACTTTCCTTAAGGTCTTTCTACACTCATACAATTATGACAAATGGCTTGAACATCATGTTTCATTCTCAGCCAGTAAAAATGTTCACAAAGCATGCTCTTCGTTTAATTAACTCCAAAGTGCCCCATTAACCTTCCTTCATGAGTCTGTCTAACAAGTGACTATCTTAAAAAACATTTAGGGATACAAAGTTTATTCTTTTTAAACAAAATCTCCTCATGTCTATAATAATAATAATATGCATGTTTCTCATATTCTTTCCAAATGAGATCAAAATCTTAGTCCGATTCATATAAGTTCTTTATTAAATCAAATCCTAACAACTTCGATTGTAAAATAGTTATAAGCACTTACCTTCTTGACAATGCATCGGCAACCACATTCGCTTTACCTTTTTTATAATTAATAACATAAGAAAAGGTCTTGATGAACTCCATCTACTTTGCATGTCTCTTGTGCCACGGGGTGCCATCACAGAGTCTTGTGCCAAACACTTGGACAAGAATTTATCTAACGAGTTTGCTCTTTTTGTAGGTGGATCATATCGCAACCTCGGGAGCTGCCTCTGGGTTCCCGAGCTGCCGACAAGGCTAACTTGCTCCCTTACCTGTATTACCCTAAATCTTATTTCGGAAGATGAACTTAAAACACTAAAACCGGGATGATAAAATCATCGTACAAAACTGAGTATGAAAGTGAGGACTAAATTTTTTTTTACCTTTTTTTTTAAAGGGAAACACCACCATTTGCCACTGGCTCGAGGTGCTACGTGTGCGTACCATGTCATGGACGTGCACCACCACCACTCACCCAATGTCGCGCGCCCCGCATGCGCGTCACCCTTCGCAGCGCGCCCTACATGCGCTTCACACTCAACGCCGTGTTGTAAAACTCAAAACTTTTACCACGTCTTTAAGTTATCTTTTGTGCATAACTTGTTAAAGCGAATATAAATTTTTGGAAAATTTAAAAGGGCATGATTGAATGAAATGGGTTAGAATTTTAGTGATGATAAATGAGAAAAACAAGAGAGAACAAAGAAAAGAATAAAGAAAATAGTTAACCAAGTCAAACCTTGTAGTTTTGTACTTATGCCTTTCACGTTTGAAATCAAATGGAAAAAAAGAAGACACAATGTTGAAAAGTTAAGGAAATAAAAAGGGAGGAAAAGAAGTAAAGGGAAATTCTAGTTTTGACTAAGTCAAAACTTCAATTGCACCATTGAAATCCACACATGAAGTTTACTTAGGAGTAGATATTCTCAAGATTTAAGGTGAAGAGAGACAATAAGATTATGTGCGGGTCAAATGAGATTTTGCAACCTTGGCACATTTTAGATATTTAACAAAGAGTAAAGTAAAAAAGTGAAGACCATTTCTCTTTCTTACTCTTATGAGCTCTCTTTTCTTCCACTTTTCTGTAACTTTTCTTCAAGGCAAACCTCACTTCTCTATCAAGATTAAAGGTAGTTTTGGTTGGGTTTAGTAGTTAGTAAATTCTTTAGTTGTTTTGAGTTTTAAAAGTGGAGTTAGTGGAGTTTTTGGAGAGTTTAAGGAAACCCTAAATCGAAGCTCAAAAATGTTGATTTTTTGTTGGATTTTATTCTTCTAATTGATGCTTTAACATTTTAGGAAAGCATATATGTGATAGTATTGGATAAGGTTTAAAGATTTGTTGATGTAGTATGAAATCGAAAAAATTAGGATTTATGCAGGGCAGTTTCTGTCTTTCCTGGTATCAGCTAATCTAATTGTGTTGGTTTGAAAAATTGCTTTTACTATTAGAAACTAGACAAAGGTTTGCATAACATTTTGAATCATCAAATTTGGACAAGTATTAAGTTAGATATGACTTTCCGAAGTTTGTTGAAAAATGAGGCAATTTCTGGTTTTGGTAAATTAAGGCTTACTTGTGGATTTTCTCTTGGATGTCATGAATTTGGTTTTGAAGAAAGTGAAGGTGACAGAATATATTGAACTATTATGTTATAGAATTTCAAGTATTACGGTTTAAAGTATGATCTACTAGAATTTGCTACGAATGCCGGTAAGTAGAGTATGCATGTTGCCTCTGGGCCTACATCAGGGAATAGTAGGGTATATTGTATGTTTATTATATATTATGTATGTCATGCAGCATGTATTGAAAAGAAAATGAAAATGACTTTACATGTGTTTTACAAAACGGTATGCTATGATACGAAACAAGAACGAAACTAACAATTATGATTCTTTGAAGCAAGTTATTCGCCTTTCAAATGAGCATGAGAATATGAAGATTTGAAAAAGATGATCCGCTTACTTTCTAGTATGAGTATCAGATCAGCTAACCGAAACTCATTGAGTATATTCTTAGAAGGAAGTAATTTACTCCTTAAATGATCATGAGAATTGATGATTTGAGAAAACTGATCCGTTTCCCATCTAGTATGAGGAACAGATCATGTAGCGAAATGAGAACCAAATGTGAATGTAGAAACTGCAAGTTTATGATTCATGTATTGTTTTTATTTGATTACATATATTACTCTACTTACATAGCATTAGGCTAATAGATTAATTATGTGATGTAGGTGACGATGAGATAGTGGGTGAGTTTACGGACCAGGCGTAGTACTAGGAGGCATTTGCAGGAGTACGCTCATGCGACGATCAGACAATCTGTTAGGGCAATTTAACCATGGAGCGTATGTATAGGTTTGAGATACGTGTAGTTTTGTTAAAAATCCTTTTTGATTGTATAGTTGGGTTTTAACGCCAGTTTTGAGACATTTTGATGTATAGTTGGGTTATAAACGTCGCTTTTGAGTCGTCTTGTTGTATAACCAAATGTTAAAGTTATTTGGGGAAAATACAGGCTTTTAAGTTTCAATTATTTAAGCGTATGTTGTCCATTTTTTTAAAGTGGTAAATTTTCAGTTAAGGCAACTGGTATAAAGTGTCGACCACTGAACTAGGTAGCTATTGATCGCGAGGGTCAACCTACGGAGACTTTAATAACCTGATATTTTCTGAAATGTTTTAAAGTTTCGAAAGAATTTTTTGGGAGATTTTGATGGGCTTATTAATTTTATGAAGGATTTATATTTGGGAGTGGATTCCCAAAATTTTAAGGTTGAAAGGATGCGAATGTAGTGGAATATGGAAGTTCAAACGCGTGAGAGTAGATTAGTAAATTGAAAAAAAATATATATATTAAAACAAACTGATCGGCTTCCCAAGGAAGCCATTTAGTTTGTTTTGCTCTTCGTCGAATAGCTGAGAGCAAAAAGCGAGGGAGGGAGCTAGAAATCGACAGTGAGCTGCCGAGGATTGACGAGAGTAAGAGGCTGGTGTGCAAGGAACTCCGACGAGCTAAAGGGAGGAGCTGGTTCGACTTTCCCATGTGGTAAAACCAAAGGTAAACCTCCCCCTGTTTCGGTTTCTGTCGACCAAGTGTGGGTTTTCAGTTGTTTCTGAATTCCCGATGGTTGAGCTTGGATTATTGGGGTGTTTTAGAGGCTAGTGGGCATGTGCTTGAGCCAGCTTGTGGCTCAGCCTTTTCGCGCCAATCCGGACCGAGAACGGGTGACATTTTTTCCCCTATTCCTTCTGTGTTTTGGTGGCCAGAGGTGTAGTGTCATCTGTGTTCCAACCTCGGTTAGTTTTTGCTGAAATCTAAAGAGATTAGCAGTGGGGGGAGGGGTATTCATCAGTGGGCTGTGGTGCCTTTCTTTTCGGGAAGAAAATTGAGAGGGTTGTGCAATTGTGTCTCGGTCTTGGATTGGATTGTTCAATTTTGTTTAAAGAGTGTTTGGATGAATGAAAGGTTACCGATTAGCTGAAGAAATTGGTGAAATTGAATTGAAGTAAAAATTTTAGAGATTTTAGTGTGAAACCTTATTCTATTTTTGGGAATTTTGACATTGCTACGGTTAATCATTTTAAATTCTCTTTTGTTATGTTAAACTAGGTTATTAGTGGAGCATTAGTCTCTCAAACCATTTGATTCCGAGAACCGACGCAAAAGTTATGCGCGTCGGAAATTATGTTAGGTTTTGGATCAAGTCAGTTTAGCGAGCGATTTTTGTTAGTTTGTGGTACGTTAAGTTAATGGTAGTGGTTTTAAGTATGAGTTAGGTGTTTAGACTAGTTTTGATAGGAATTGGTTTTATGTTTAGGTTGAACCAGATTTTGGTGAAGTTGTGCACCAGGAAAGCTTAGCATGCCAGGCAAGTAGTGCATGCATGTGTTTTACCTACGTGGGCCAACACCGAGAAACATTAGGATTATGATTGGTTGATTGCGATGTATGTGCATATTATTTGACATGCATCATGTTTTGAAATGGTATGCAAATGATTTTGAGCATGTTTTTGAGCAAGTGGTAGTGAGACGCGTGGCGGTGGTACCACAGATCTCGCTTGGGGAGTGGGCCGGTGCGTAACCAACCGCGGATTCCACTCGGGAAGTGGGCTGGCTTGGCCTTCACGCAGCATGTATTTGTTGACGGTGAGGATGATGGACAGTGGCACCGCGAATCTAGCTCGGGGAGTGGGCTGGTGTATCACCTGTCGCGGATCCCACGGTGGGCCAACTGGGCTGTTGCGAAATGATGGATGGTGGCGCCGCGGATCCTACTCGGGGAGTGAGCCAGTTCATCACCAGTCGCGGATCCCACAGGGTGGGCCAACTGGGTTATCGTGAAACGTGTGTGTGTGGCTTGTGGGATTCGTTGCTGGGGAGTCTGGGACGATGGCGACGCATCCAGGTGTAGCATGGTGCAAGGTTCACCCTCACCCTAGCACGGCTGCACTACGCGTTGCACGAAATGTGACAACATGAGCGCGAGTGTAGAGACTGCATATTATCGGATTGCATTGTCGGTTTTACTTTATATCGCACTAATGTTGTGTGTTCTGCAGTGTAGGTGCAGAGATTTCCGCTAGTGAGATTCGAGAGCCCAGTCTCGAGCATTAGGGCAGTTGGCAGCATTTGACCGAAGCAACGGACGGTGAACTGTTAGGATGACCTGACTCGTGGAGGTGGTGAGTTTTGGTGAGGTGTTCGGGGTTTTTTCCCTTGTGCTACTTTAGGGACGATTCGGTTTTACCTGATGTTTTAGTGTATAGATGTGGATTTCCTAGTTATCGAGCGGTTCTTAGGACGCGGGTATATATTATATGCATGAGCATTGTGTTGCTCTATACTGTGGATTTTCTTCATCGATAGTTGTCAGATTTATTTCCTTTCGCTCTTTTTTTTCTTTGGTGATTTCTGGATGGTTTTGGTTGATGTACTTTGGGAATTTCTATGGTATATAGATTTTGTTGTATAAACGGATAATTCAAATGTCGATAGATGTAATCAAAACTACTTGGGAGATTGTGATTGAAGAATCTAGGTTTCTATTCGGTGGTTTTGAATTGCGGGAGTTTTCGTCATTCATTTCTTTGAACTGATATTTCTTTCTTTGGGCTGCTTGTGCAAAGTGTTGAACGGTATGCGTAGGTGTTGACCGAACTAGGCAAATGTCGACCGCGGGGGTCGACCTACTAGGTGTTGACCGGTGTCCCTAGGTGTCGCCCGATTAGTGTAAAAGTGGTTACCGCAAGGTTTAACTACGGCGGGCAGAGAGAATTAAAGTGTCGACCGGTGAAGACAAGTGTCGACCACTCTGTGTGACGAGCGTAGAGTGTCGTCTGCGAGATTCGATCATGGGCGGGCAGAGAGAATTAAGGTGTCGACCGCTTTATGCGACAACCGAAGTGGTGTCGACTACAAGGTTTGACCTCAGGCGGGCAGAGAGGTTTAAAGTGTCGACCGGTGTTTACAAGTGTCAACCGGTTTCTTTTTTTTTTTATGTTTTGAAAAGTGAAGCTTCATTTAAACTGATTTTCAATTGGGTCTTCCGCTGCAACGTTTTTAAACATTTTCAAGAACGTCGTTTTAAGTCGAGCAACAAAAGTTTTAAAATTTTATACGAATTTTATCGAGAAAATGAGTAAGTGTACGGCTTGCGACCAATGTCCGAGGACGACTCAAGGGCTCTACGGAGGTGGTGACAGAGTAGAGCGAGCCAGAAAC
>CM039529.1:4039269-4068257 GCA_022433055.1 Begonia peltatifolia | reverse complement strand
AAAATGGTAAATTGAATTAATTATATTAATTAATATAATTATTATAAGTGAATGGAAAGGGAAGAAGAAATCTTCCCGTTCTTCGTTGGTTCACCGAGAGAAGAGGAAAGGAGAACATCGCATCCTTCCTTCCCTGAAAAAAAAAATTCCCACGCTGGAGACCTTTAGCATTTCTGCTACCAACTTACAAATATCGGTAAGTATTCGTTATTTTTCGGTAGATAGTTAATCTGTTAGTTGTATATGTGTGTTGAGAATAAGGTTTGGTGGGGGTTTATGGGATAGATTAGTAAACCGTAAGTGGGAGGGATGAGATTTTATTGATATAGTTAGTTGTTATGTATTTTTTGGTGTTAGCTGTGAGGTGAGGTTAGGTAGTAGATTTATGGTGAGGAATTTCATGAGTTCTGTTGAGAAACCGAGAATGGGAGTTTTAACCTAGCTATGGTTAATTGTGTTAAATTCTGTTTTGGTATGTTAAACTAGTTTATGGGTGGAGCGTTTAGCCTATGAATTCAAGTGGTTCCGACAACCAACGCAAAAGTTATGCACGTTGAAAGTTAGGTTGATTTTCGCTGAAATTCGGGTTAGCAAGCAAGGTTAGTGGGGGCTTTGGTGGAGTGAGTTAGTAGACGCAACTTTAGTATGTGGAATGAGTTTTAAGATGAGTTTTTAATGTGAATTGTGATGGGATAGGTTAGACCCAAGGAAGGGATAAAAACGAGCACCACAGAAGCTAGGACGCAAGGTAAGTAGTGTGAGTAGTGTATGCATGTGTTTTGCCAGGAAGGGCATGCACTGTGGGACGTTAGAATTTATGTGGTTTGATTGTGATGTGCGTGCATATTGTTTGACATGCATCATGTTTTTAAAAGGGAATGAAAATGAATTGAACATGGTTTTATGTGCGAATGTGAAGTGTGATGTGTGATGGTAAGAATGATGTGTGTGTGGGCAGCTATGGCGTCGTTGTTGGAGAAATCGGGACAGTGGTGACGTGTCAGGGGGTGGTGTGGCGAGTGCGTCCAACCTCACCCTAGGATGGCTGCTGCGGTGTGTGTGTGGTGGTGGGCAACTATGTCCCCATTGCTAGAGGAACTGGGACGGTGGTGACGTGCCAGGGGGTGGTGTGGCGAGTGCGTTCAGCCTCACCTTGGAATGGTTGTGGTATGAGGAGTGACGTGTGTGTACGGTTTGAGCGCCTCATTGCTGGAGAAACTAGGATGATGGCGACGTGTCTGGGTGTGAGGTGGTGACAGAGAGTCTAGCCTCACCATGGAGTGGCTGTACCCTGTGGCACCAGTTGTGACAGCATGATCTCGAGTGTAGAAACTACATATGATAGGATTGCATTTTCGGTTTTACGTTTCATATTGCACTACATACCGGAGCGTTAGGCTTATGTTGTGTGTTCCGTGGTGTAAGTGCAGAGATTTCCGCTGTTGAGTTACGAGAGCCCATGCAAAATGAGTAGGCTGTTGCAGGCGTCCTACAATGTGCCTGCAGGTGGAGTTTATCAGGCGACCCGACCCGTGGAGCGAGGCTAGATGGTAGTTCAATTGGGTTGTATTTTGCGAGGTATAAGTCAAGTGTATAGATTTTGAGGATATAGGTTTGTTTGCCATGATTATAGTTGGGATTGGTGTAAGGTTGTGTAAAATCAATGAAAGTGTCGACCGCGGGATTCGACTTATTTGGGGCAGAGAGAAACGAAGATTCGACCGCCGAAGAAAGGTCTCGAACACTTTTCGTTACGTGCGTAGAAGTGTCGACATCGAAGTTTGACCGGGGCGAGAAGAGGGTACTAGGGTGTCGACCGGTGTTTACAGGTGTCATCCGGTACCTCTCTTTAGAATTATTTGAAAAGTGAAATGTCATTTATCCCGATTTCTAATTAAGTCTTCCGTTGTGATAAGTTTATACATTTTCAAAGAACGCTAAATTAAGTCGAGCAACAAAAGTTTAAAATTTTATACAAATTCTGTAGAAGTGAGGAGTAAGTTAATGGTTGGCGACCCAGGTCCGGGGACGACTCAGGGGCGCCGTAGGGGAGGTGATAGCATAGTGTGAACCAGAGACCGCGTCGGTTTTCAGGGCGTTACAAGTAGTACATGCATGTGTTTTGCCTAGGTGGGGCTACACCGAGTAACATTAGGATTGTGATTGGTTGATTGCAATGTGTGTACATATTGTTTGATATGCATCATGTTTTGAAAATAATACGAAAATGATTTTGACACTGTTTTTAAGCAAGTGGTAGTGAGACGTTTGGCGGTGGTACGGCAGATCCCGCTCGGGGAGTGGGCCGGGGCGTAACCAACCAAGGATTCCGCTCGGGTGAGTGGGTTAGCTTGGTAGTCACGCAACATGTATGTATTGATGGTGAGTATGATGGACGGGGGCACCACAGATCCTTGTCAGTGAGTGGGGCAGTGCATCACAAGTCGCGGATCACTCGAGGTGAGCCGACTGTGCTGTCACGAAATGATGGCGGTGCCGCCACGGATCCTGCTCGGCGAGTGCACCGGTGCATCACCAATCGCGGATCCCACAGGGTGGGCCGACTGGGCTGTTGTAAAATGTGTGTGTGTCCGACACGTCAGGGTGTATAGTGACGCGAGGTTCACCCTCACCCCAGCACGGCTGCACTACGCGTCGCAGGGAATGTGACAACATGAGCGCGAGTATAGAGACTGCATGTGATAGGATGACATTGTCGGTTTTACTTTCATATGGCACTACTTGCTAAATGGTAGTGTTATGTTGTGTGTTTTGTTGTGTTGGTGCAGAGATTTCCTCTGGTGAGATTTGAGAGCCCAGTCCCGAGTATTAGGGCAGTCGGCGGTGTGCGACCGAAGCACCAGACGACAGACTGTTATGACGATCAGACCCGTAGAGGTGGTGAGTTTTAGTGAGCTGTTCGGGGTTTTTTCCCTTGTGGTATTTTGGGGACGATTCGGTTTTACCTGATGTTTTAGTGTATAGATGTGGATTTTTTGGTTGTCGAGTGGTTCTAAGGATGCGGGTATATATTATATGTATAAAGCATTGTGTTGCTCTATACTGTGGATTTTCTTTATCGATAGTTGTCAAGTTTATTTCCTTCCACTATGTTTTTCATTCGGTGATTTCTGAATGGTTTTGGTTGATGTACTTTGGGAATTTATATGGTGTATAGATTTTGTTGTATAAACAGATAATTCAAATGTCGATAGTTGTAATCGAAACTATTTGGGATATTGTGATTAAAGAATCCAGGTTTCCATTTGGTGGTTTTAAATGGCGGGAGTTTTCATCGTTCATTTCCTTGAACTGATATTTCTTTTTTTAGGCTTCTGGTGCAAAGTGTCGACCGGTAGGCGTAAGTGTCAATCGAACTAGGCAAATGTCGACCGCAAGGGTCGACTTACGAGAACGGAGCCTAACTAGGTGTCGACTGGTGTCCTTAGGTGTTGACCGATTAGTGTTAAAGTGGCAAGAGTGTCGACCGCGAGGTTCGACTAGGGGCCGCCAGAGAGAATTGAAGTGTCGATCGGTGAATGGAAGTGTCGACCGCTTTGTGCGACAAGCGTAGAGGTGTTGACCACAAGGTTCGACCGGGGGCGGGCAGAGAGGATTAAAGTGTCAACTGGTGTTTACAGGTGTTGACCGATTTTTTTTTTTTTTTTTTATGTTTTGAAAAGTGAAGCTTTGTTTAAACTGATTTTTAATCGAGTCTTCCGCTGCGACGTATCATTTTAAGTTGAAGAAAAAACGTCGTAAAATTTTATACGAATTTTATCGAGGAAGTGAGTAAGTGTATGGTTGCCGACTCAGGCTCGGGGACGACTCGGGGGGTCTACGGAGGTGGTGACAGAGCAGAGCGAGCCAAAAACCGCGTTGGTTTTTGAGGTGCTACAGAGACAGAACCAAACTAAGTGTCAATCTGTGTGGGTAGGTGTCGAATGATTAGTGTACAAATGGTAAAAGTGTTGACCACAAAGTTCGACTGGTGCAAATAAAGAGTATTAGGATATCGACCTGTTCAAACATGTGTCGACTTGTTAGTGAAATGAACATAGAGGTATCGACTGCAAGGTTCGACCGGTGCAAAAAAAGCGGATTAGGGTGTCGACCTGTAGAAACAAGTGTATACCTGTCCAAACAGAGGCAAAGGAGGTGCCAACCTATATATATAGGTGTCGATCCTTGTGTGCACAACGAGTCAAGTGTCGACCAAAGATTTCAGAGGTCGACTGGGATCCCTTGTATTGTTTTAAAACTTGAAATTTACTTAGTTTTTAATATAATGAGTCATTCACTCAGGAGTTGTCCTCCGCTGCAAAGTTTTAAATGTTTTAAACGATAACGTCTTAAGTTGATGAATAGATTTTAAACATTTCTCGAATTTTTTTTACGAGTACATAGTCTAGTGCCGATTGCAGGTTCAGACAATTTGGGTCGGAACAAGTGAGTAGTTCAGAATCAACGACCCGAGTTCAGATAACTCGGGGCGCTACAGAGTTAGTATCAGAGTCATTGGTTAAATTGTTCAAAGGATCACCTAACAGTGCCAATCGTCGTGTGGATATGCTTCGGCAACTGTAAGTAATTATATTTAGCTTTATTTATTAGATGATTATGAGAAAAATTGACCTTTGTTCTGGAATTTACAAAATCTCTAGACAAACAGAACGTTCGAGAGAGAAACGAGCAATGCGAGGAATGAGGATGATCCAATTACGATTTGACAATTGACAAAATTAGTAAACAAGCAGTCTCAACAATTGGGCATTTTACTAAATCGAGAACTACAAGGAGGCGCTCGTGCTAGCTCTAGTAGTGACAAGTCTGGAGATAGAATTCGAAGGTTACGACCTCCTACATTCAAAAGACAATCATCGGATCCAACTGCTGATGACGAGTGGATTCGTGCAATTGAAAGTATGTTCAGATACGCGAAGGTGGAAGAGATAGACAAGCTTTTCCTGGCAATGTTCAACTTGGCGAAGGACGCCTGACATTGGTGGGAGACTGTGGAGATCACCATTGCTGTTCTGACGATGACGTGGAAGCAGTTGAAAGAGGCCTTTTATGATAAATATTTCAATAGTACCGTTTAAGCCACGAAGAGCATGGAGTTTTTGTAGTTGAAACAAACAGGATCAGTATTCGAACACAACCTACAGTTTCAGTCGTTGTCAAGGTTTTGCTAGCCACCTCGTGAGCAAGAATGAAGATAAGGTCTTTCAGTTCGTTCAGGGATTAAAGCCAAAGATGTACAAGGGTGTGAAAATAGCAGGAACACAGGACGCTTCATATTCAAAAATTGTGGCTAAGGCATTAGAAGTAGAGGAGGCAGAACTAAAATGCATCAAACAAAGGGAAGCTCCACAAAGATTTTTCAGAGAGATCACACCGCAGTAGGATAGAAGATGCCCTCAGCAGCAACAGCAAGGCACCAAGACGCCCAGTGAGGGTCAAAGCAGTCAAGGAAGAGGAAACCGAGTTCAAGAGATCGAAAAATTTCCTAAGTGCCAGAAATGTATGAAATATCACCCCGGGAAGTGCAAGCTAAATAAAGGAAGATGCTTTAACTGCAATGAGGCTGGATGCTTGTTTAGAGATTGCCCAAAGCCTATGGTCATTCGGTGCTTCAATTGTAATGAGGTAGACCATGTCAACAAGGATTGCTCAGCTTTGAGAAAAGGTCCTGCTAAGGTGAAACCAAGAATATTTGCCATGATTGATTCAGGTGACGACGACCTGCTAGCTATAGTGCCAGGTACTATACTGGTTAATTCTGTACCTGCTTATACGTTGATCGATTTTGGTGCATCGTATTCTTTCATTGCAACTGCATTTGCAGTAAAGCTAGATTTATTTCCTAGGGTTGTTGAATTTAATTATGAAGTGATGTTACCATCCGGGGAGCGTATGCACTCTAATTATATCGTACATGATAGTATTGTCTAGGTGGGAGTTAAGAATCTACTTGTTGATCTCATTATTATGGGGATAACCAGTTATGATGTTATTCTGCGGATGAATTGGCTGTTCAAGCATTACACTACAATCAACTGCAGATCAGGAATAGTAAGTTTTTAACCCCCAGGCGGCGAGAATCATTCTTTGCAAGCCATGAAGAATAACCGAAGGTTATCGGTGATGGCACCTATCAATGCTCGACATTCTCTAAATGGTGAGTGTTTATATTTTTAGGCCACTATTATCGATACTCAAATTCAAAGAGAAACAAAGCTGCAAGATGTTTTAATTGTTCAAAACTTCCCATAAGTTTTTCCGGATGATTTACCTAGTTTGCCTCGTGATCGAGAGATACAATTTGTTATTGATGTATGCCAAGAGCTAAACCAGTATTGAAAAATTCATATAGATTGGCACTGCTGGAACTGAAGGAGTTAAAGAAATAATTAGAAGAGTTAGTAGAGAATTTATACGCCGTAGTTTTTCACCATGGGGCGCGCCAATCCTTTTTGTCAAGAATAAAGATAGATCTTTAAGGATGTCAATCAATTACAGGGAGTTGAACAAGCTGACTATCAAGAACAAGTATCCCCTGCCAAGGATAGACAATTTATTTGATTATGTAAAGCCTTGAAAACCCACGCGGTTTCCAGCTCGCTGTGCTTTGTCACCACCTCTGTAGCGCCCTCGAGTCGTTCCTAAACCCAGATCGCGAACCGTAAACTTATTCATCAAATCGATAAAATTTTGCATAAAATTTAAAACTTTTGTTCCTCGACTTAAAACGATATTTTTGAAAATGATTAAAATCGTCGCGGCGGAAGACTCAATCAAAAATCAGTTTAAATAAAACTTATGTAACTTCTCGAAAACCCACACGGTCTCCGGCTCACTCTTCGCTGTCACCACCCCCCGCATCGCCCTTGAGTCGTTCCCGGACTTGGGTCACCAACCGTACACTTACTCTTCACTTCGATAAAATTCATATAAAATTTAAACTTTTGTTCCTCGACTTTAATCCGCACTTTTGAAAACGTTTAAACTTGTCGCAGTGGAAGACTCAATAAAAAAAATAGGGTTAAATGACACTTCACCTTTCAAAACATTCTAAAAAGAGATAGCAGTCGACACTTGTAGACACCGATGGACACCTTAATACTCTCTACCCGCCTCGATCAAACTTCGAGGTTGACACTTCTACGCACATAACGAGAAGCAGTCGACACCTGCATTCGGCAGTTGACACTTCAATCTTCTCTGCCCGCACAGGTCGAAGCCCGCGATCGAGGTTCTCACTGATTTTACACCAACTGGTCGACACCCACAGTCAGCAGTCGACACTTCATTTCTCTCTGCCCAAACAAGTTGAATCTCGCGGTCGACACTCACATCCCATTTTACATTGACCAGTTGACACCTATACACTTCGGTTGACGCTTTGCACTAACAGTATTACAATAATACCAGTTCGAAAGAAAGCGGACGACGAAAACTTCCACAATTTAAAACTACCAATTACAAATCGGAATTATTCAATCAAAATCTCCCAAATAGTTTCAAAATGCATCTATACATCAATCCTGAGTATTAACATTCAAACCCACCTATAACTCAAAATCTATACACTTGACATAGACTCCTAAAAATACAACTCCCAGAACCAACCTTCCGGCTTCACTCCACGAGTCGGGCCGCCGTGACGAACTCCACCTACCGACACAGGGTAGCACGCCGCCAATCGTCTACTCATCCTGCCAGGGCTCTCGTAACTCACCAGCAGGAATCTCTCCACCTACATCACGAAACACACAACATAAGCCTAACGCTCAGTAAGTAGTACAATATGAAACATAAAAACCAACGATTCATTCCTATCACATGCAATCTCTATACTCAAGCTCGTCTTGTCACAACTGGTACCGCATGGTATAGCCGCATCATGGTGAGTCTGTACTCTCTCGCCGCCTGACACCCTGACACGTCGCCATTATCTCGGTTCTTCCAAGAACGAGGTCAACAAACCGTACACAAGCATCACCCCACACACCACAACCATTCCAGAGTGAGATTTGACGTACTCGCCACACCACCCCCTGGCATATCGCCACCGTCTCGGTTCCTCTAGCAACGGGGCCATAGTTGCCCACCACCACACACCCACACCATAACAGGCATCCTAGGATGAGGCTGGACGCACTCGTCACACCACCCCCTAGCAGGTCGCCACCGACCCGATTCCTCCAGATCCAGGGCTATAGATGCCAACACACATATCGTTCTCACTGCCATGCGTCACACTTCCCGTTCGCACGTAAAACCATACTCAAATTCATTTTCGTTACAATTTTCAAAACATGATGCATGACTTAACAGAAACAGGAAAAACACACAATACCAGCCTATCGTCCCATGGTGTAGGCCCGTAGGGGCAATGCACATGCATACACTACTTATCTGACATCTTAGCTTTCCGTGGTGCTCATTTCACCCAGAACCTGCTCAACCTACAACAAAACTGTTTTCCCATCAAAACTCATCCCAATACTCTACTCACGCACGAAAACCACCATACTAGCACAACACTTCCCGAACTCGACAAAATCGCTCACTTACCTAACTAGACTCAAAATCAGCTTAAACTTTCAATGCGCATAATTTTTGCGTCTTTCATCGGAATCACTTGATTGCAGTGGCCAAACGCTCTAATCATAACCTAGTTTAACATACCAAAACAAAATTTAAAATGATTAACCATTGCTAAGGCCAAAATTCAAACACAAAATAGGCCTTAGGTTCTAAAATCGTCCCTCATCGGCCTTTCAGCAAAACTCAGCACATTCCTCATCAATCTATCACATTTATTGTCAACAATTCTACAACAATCAATAATAACTCCAACGAACTATCCAACCCTAAAATCCTGATTACCTATCTCTCAAATTTCTCATCAAACTCTTCTGTTAACCAAAACAAAACCATAAATCACTAAAAAAATCTACCTTACCGTTGAAATAGAGTGGAAAACTTA
This sequence comes from Begonia peltatifolia, assembly GCA_022433055.1. Lineage (NCBI taxonomy): Eukaryota > Viridiplantae > Streptophyta > Magnoliopsida > Cucurbitales > Begoniaceae > Begonia > Begonia peltatifolia. The sequence continues at coordinate 4,059,262 of CM039529.1, read as the reverse complement.
GATCAACGCTGGTTGATTGTCGTCGGAAAGGGTGATCGTCGTGGGAGGGCTTTCCTTCCTTTCTCTCCCTCTCGACGAACGAACGAAGAAGGGGAAGATTTCTTCTTCCTCTTTCCTTCACTTATAAAAATTATATTATAAATTTAATTAATTCAAATTAGCATTTTGACCTCACGCTTTAACCGTTCAGTTACATTATCATTCGAGTCGCGTTCGACCAGAATTCTACAAACTTTTCTTGCCCATTAGCCTTAAATTAATCCCCCACTTAACTTTACAAGTTTTCCACTCTCTAATCTGACCCGTTCCCCACTGCTTATCGCCCCGACCACCAGAGAATCGATACCACAAAAATACGAGGTGTTACATCCTCCCCTCCTTAAAATAATTTTGTCCCCAAAATTTACGTACCGAATAACTTCGGATATTGCTGCTCCATGTCCTGTCGCCTTTCCCAAGTGGTCTCCTTTACGTTTTGATTGCGCCATAAAACTTTGACTAAGAGAATCTCCTTGTTGCATAACACTTTCACAGTTGATCCCAGTATGCCCACTGGCTTCTCCTCGTAAAATAGCATCGGCTGTAACTCTATATCCTCCTGTGCAACCACCTGAGAAGGATCACGAATACAGAGCCTCAGCATGGAGACATGGAAGACATTATGTATATCATTCATCGAGGAAGGCAGCTGAAGCTTCTAGGCGGTCTTCGCAATCTTTTTGACAATAGGGAACGGTCCAACAAAACGAGGGTTGAGCTTTCCTCGCTTCCCGAACCTGACCACTCCATTGAACGGGGAGATATTTAAGAATATCTCATCACCCACGCCAAACTCTTGTTCTCGCCTCCTCTGATAGGCATAGCTCTTTTGCCGACTCTGAGCTACCTCGACCCTCTTCTTTATCATAGTAATCTTGTCGACCATCGGTTGCAGTATTTTCGGGCCTATAAGTCTTGCATCTCCAACCTCGTCCCAATACAATGGTGACCTACATTTTCTTCCATACAAGGCCTTGTACAGTGCCATGCCAATAGTAGACTGGTAACTGTTATTATATGAGAATTCGACTAACTGCAAGAACCCTCTTTACGCCACCTAAAACTCCAACATACAGGCCCTGAGTATGTCTTCCAGTATCTATATGGTTCGCTCTGATTGCCCGTCAGTCTAAGGGTGAAAGGTTGCACTGAATTCCAGCTTGGTACCCATGGCCTTATGCAGACTTTTCCAAAACTTAGATGTAAACCTGGAGTATCGGTCTGACACTACTGGCACAGGTACCTCATGTAGTCTGACTATCATCTGCATGTATAACTGAGCGAGCTGATCCATGGAGCAAGTCATTCTCACCGGTAAAAAGTGAAACGACTTCGTCAATCTAGCTACAATCACCCAAATTACATCGTGGCCCTTAGCAGTCTTTGGCAGTCCAACCACAAAATCCATAGTGGCATTCTCCCATTTCCACTCCGGTATAGGTAGTGGCTGAAGCATACCCGACGGTCTTTGATGCTCTGGCTTTTCCTATTGGCATACCACGTAGGTCGCAACGTGCTTAGCTACCTCCCACTTTATATTAGGCCACAAATAGTGTATTTGTAAATCTCCATACATCTTAGTACTTTCGGGATGCACAGATAAGGAAGACGAGTAAGCTTCAGACAATATCTCCCTCCTTAGTTCCTCATTCTTCGGGACGTAGCACCTATCCCGAAACTTTAGAATCCCATCCTCCGAATAGCTGAGCTCAGTGCTAGCTTTGGCCCCCATACATGCCTTTAGCCCACTGCACTCAGGGTCAGTCTCTTGGTTTAGCTTAATTCGGTCCAAGATGGTCGGTATCAATGACATCGCCTACAGTGGAGCTACCAAATCAGAAACCACTTTTAGGCCGAACTCTTGCACTTCAGCCCTAATCTCAGTAGGCATCGCGACATTATAGCAGACAACGGAGCTAACACTCAGCGCAGGGCGTCTGCTACCACGTTCGCTTTCCCCGGATGATACTTGATTTTCAGGTCGTAGTCTTTAACTAGCTCGAGACACCTCCTTTGTCTCAAGTTTAGCTCCTTCTGCGTGAAGATGTACTTTAAACTCTGGTGGTCTGAGAAGATTTTGCATTGTTGTCCATAGAAATAATGCCTCCAGATCTTAAGTGCGAAGAACACTGCAGCCAACTCCAACTCATGCGTGAGATAATTTTGCTCGTAGGGCTTTAGTTGTCTTGAGGCATAGGCCATCACCTTTACACTCTATATCAACACCCAGCCCAAGCCTTCCCTAGAGACATCACAATAGATGTTGAACTTCTCCCCCTCTACCGGCAGCACTAACAAAGAGGTTGTATTCAACTTCTGTTTTATTGCCTAGAAGTTGTCCTTGCACTCATTAGACAAACTATACGTCACGTTTTCCTGGTCAATAGAGTCAAAGGGGCTGCGATCTTGGAGAATCCCACAATAAATCTCCGGTAATATCCTGCTAATCCCAGAAAACTGCATATCTCACTAGCACTGGTAGGTTGTGGCCATATCTTCACAGACTGATCCTTCGCCGGATCCACTGAAATGCCATCGCGAGAGATGACGTGCCCAAAAAATTTGATCATATCCAGCCAAAATTTACACTTAGAGAACTTAGCATATAGTCGGTGCTGCCCTAGAGTCGTCGGCACGATCCTCAAGTGCTCTCTGTGCTTATCTTCACTCCAAGAGTATATCAGGATGTCATCAGTGAATACTATAATGAATCTATCCAATTGCTCCGTGTGTACGCGGTTCATTAGGTCCATAAAGGCGGCTAAGGCGTTAGTCAGTCCGAACGACATCAGTAAAAACTCATAGTGCCCGTACCGCATCAGGAAAGCTGTTTTCGAGACATTTTCCTCCCTAACCTTCAACTGATAGTAATCATATCTCAAATCAATTTTAGACAACAAATGTGTCCCTTGAAGCTGATCAAATAAGTCATCTATCCTTGGCAACGGGTACGTATTCTTCACTGTCAACTTATTCAGTTCCCTGTAGTCGACACACATATATAGGTATCCGTCTTTTTTTTTAACGAAAAGCATCGGCGCACCCCACGACAAAAAATTAAGGCGTATAAAGCCCTTGTCCATCAACTCCTCTAATTGTGCCCTTAACTTTTTCAACTCGGTAGGCGCCAACCTGTACAGGTTCTTGCACACTGGTTCAACCCCAGGTACACGTCGGTAATGAACTCAATTTCCCTGTCAGGGGGCAGAACTTGCAAATCCTCAAGAAATACACCCATAAAATCCTGCACAATGGGGATGTTCTGAAGTTGGGCCTCGCCCTGAAACTGCGCATCCATAACATTACCCAATAAGCCTATGCATCCACCTCGTAACAACTGTTGGGCTCTCATAGACGACACGGCTGAAATCCTACTCAAACCCTTTCTCGTCCTGAAGGAGCAACTCTTTCCACTCGGGAGCCGAAAGTAGATCTCTCTGGTGCAATCTATCCCCAAAATAGCCTCATAGCCCTTCATGTCAAGCACGATCAGATCAGCGTACAACCATTTTCCTCCCACCGTCACAATATCACTTTGTACCACTTGATTAGAGTATAGACGCTCCCCCGACGACAACAACACATCATAAAACTGCCCAAAATAGCTGAGCACTATGTTTGCCTTGATCACGAAGGCAGTAGACACAAACGAATGAGTAGCACCCGTATCGACAAGAGTATAAGCCGCCATGCCCCAAATAAGAATACTATTTGAAATCACAGATGGTTGGACGGCATCATCGGGCTCAGTGAGGCAAAGACTCTTGGTGCCACTCTTGCTTGGACCTTGCTCAAATTCGGGGAACTTCTAGCAAAATAACCCATTTCATTGCAGTTGAAGCAACAATTCTGTCACAGCTTTTGACAATATCTCGACATGTGGCTTGCCTCGGGACAGTTGTAGTATCGCCCCGCACCTACTCTACACTTGCCAGGATGACTCCTCTGACACTTGGGGTACACCAAGAACTGCCCCGATCCCTGAGGTCACTTGTTGCTTCCCTTGCTGCTAGAGCTGTCGCTAGCCCTCTTCAGACCCTTTTGCTGAGACGAGTATTCTCCGCTTTATTGTGGCAACAATTCTATGAAATATCTACTGGGCAGCTTCTTAGGCAGCTCTCAATAACTGGGAAGCTTTGTCCTAGCCTCCTGAATGTTTAAGGCCTTCGTCACCACGTCCTAGTAAGGCACTCGTCGTGTTCCAGCTATCAGCATGCCTAGGTATACATCTGGCTTCAGCCCCTGCACAAATTGGTGTCCTTTGTTCTCGTTCAGGCTCACCAGGTGGCTAGTAAACTGAGATAGCGCCTCAAACTGTCTCACGTATTCGACCATGTACCGGTCTGTCTCAACTGGGCAAATTCCACTATCTTCTGGGTCCTAACTGAGTGTCTGAAATACTTGCTAAATAACGTCGTCTTAAATTCCTCCCAAGTCATGGCTTTCACATCGGTGGTCGCCTTCACCGAATTCCATCAATAACGGACATCCTTGGCCAGGTGGAATGCCGCACTGGATACCTTATCATGATCATCCACCTTGACATAGTCTATCATGTCTTCCATACATCAAATCCACTCCTCAGCACTGAGTGGGTCCGAAGATGATCCATCGAATACTAGGGGTTCTGTCACCCCTACGATCTGCCGCAGTCTGGGCACTAGACTGGCCCTGGTCCTCGCTACTAAAAAACCACTGCAGTTGCTAAGAATGGGGTTGACCAACTCGGTAAGCTGCTTAACGGCACCATCCATATCGCCTACAAGTATACGCGTAACACTAAACCTGTACACCACAATATCTAGTGAGTATAAAAGAAACTACTAGGGTTGTAAAAAATACTTACAGTTGGTAGAGCACTCCCATGCAGCGGCTGGTGGTATTAGGAGATCCATCGAACGATGTCGACCCCGTGGCTAGGACACTCGTACCATACCTTATTCTCACCTATTAACCGTCCCCTCTACCTTTCCCCCAAGCGGTGTAAGAATTGCAACATACCCTCTTGCGAGGGACCCGACATCCTCGTCGGACACACTTCTAGTTATGTAAAATCTCTGATACCATAACTGTAAAGCTCTAAAACCCACACGATCTCTGGCTCACACTTCGCTATCACCACCCCTTGTAGCGCCCTCGAGTCGTTCCCAAACCGGAGTAGCCAATCGTACACTTACTCCACACCTCGATAAAATTCGTATAAAATTTAAACTTTTGTTCCTCAACTTAAAGTCGCACTTTTGAAAACGTTTAAACTTGTCGCAGCAGAAGACTCAATCAAAAAAATCAGGTTAAATGACACTTCACCTTTCAAAACATTCTAAAAAGAGGTACCAGTGGACACCTGTAGACACCGATCAACACCTTAATACTCTCTACCTACCCGGTCAAATTTCGCAGTCGATACTTCTACACATATAACGAGTAGCGATGGACACCTACCTTCAGCGGTCGACAATTCAATCCTCTTTGCCCACACAGGGCGCGGTCACAACTCTCGCTGATTTTACACCAACCGATCAACACTTCATTTCTCTCTACGCGCACTGGTCAAATCCCGCAGTCGACACTCACATCCAATGTTACACAGATCGGTCGATACCTATAGAATTCGGTCGACAATTTGCACCAGCAATATAAAAATAACACCAGTTCGAAAGAAAGCAGAAGACGAAAACTTCCACAATTTAAAACTTCCAATTAGAAATCGGAATTATTCAATCAAAATCTCCCAAATAGTTTCAAAATGCATCTATACATCAACCCCGACTACTAACATTCAAACCCACCTATAACTCAAAATCTATACACTCGACATAGACTCCTAAAAACACAACTCCCAAGACCTATCTTACGGCTTCACTCCACAGGTAGAGCTGCCGTGACGAACACCCCTGCCGACATATTGCAGAACGCCGCCAACCGTCTACTCATCCTGCCTGGGCTCTCGTAACTCACCAGTAGGAATCTCTGTACCTCCACCACGAAACACACAACATAAGCCTAACGCTCAGTAAGTATTGCAATATGAAACGTGAAAACCAACGATGTAATCATATCACATGCAGTCTCTACACTGAAGCTCGTGTTGTCACAACTAGTGCCGCATGGTACAAGTGCACCATGGTTAGGCTGGACTCTCTCGCCACCTTACACCTTGGCACGTCGCCATCGTTCCGGTTCCTCTAGCAACGAGGCCCTCAAGCCATACACATGCGTCACCCCACACACTGAAACCATTCAAGGGTAAGGCTGGACGCACTCACCACACCACCCCATGGCATGTCGCTACAGTCTCGGTTCCTCCAGCAACGGCGCCATAGTTGCCCACCACCATACACCTACACCGCAGCAACTATCCAAGGGTTAGGTTACACGCACTCGCCACACCATCCCCTGGCACGTCGCCACTGTCCTGGTTTCTCCAGCAACGGGGCCAAAGCTGCCCCACACATACATCGTTCTCACCGCCATGTGTCACACTTCACGTTCGCACGTAAAACCATGTTCAAATTCATTTTCGTTACAATTTTCAAAACATAATACATGACTCAACAGAAATTGACAAAACACAAAATACCACCCTACTGTCCTATGGTGTAGGCCTGCAGGAGCAATGCACATGCATACACTACTTACCTTGCGTTCTAGCTTTCCGTGGTGCTCGTTTCACCAAAAACCTTCTCAACCTACAATAAAACCGTTTTCCCGTCAAAACGCATCCCAATACTCTACTGACGCACTAAAACCACCATACTAGCACAACACGGCACGAACTCACCAAAATCGCTTACTCACCCAACTCGGCTCAAAATCAACTTAAACTTCCAATGCGTATAACTTTTGCGTCCCTCATCAGAATTACTCGATTCCAATGGCCAAAGTTTCAATCATAACTTAGTTTAACATACCAAAATAGAATTTAAAACGATTAACTGCAGCTAAGGCAAAAATTTGAAAACAGAATAGGCCATAGGGTTGAAAATCCTCCCTCCTCGGCCTTTCAGTAAAACTTAGCACATTCTTCATCAATTTATCACATTTATCGTCAACAATTCTTCAAATATCGATAATAACTCCAAAGAACTCTCCAACCCTAAAATCATGATTTCCTATACATCAAATTTCTCATCAAACTCTTTTGTTAACCAAAACTAAACCATAAATCACTAAAAAAATCTACCTTACCATTGAAATAGAGCGGAAAACTGAGATCGGCACTGTTGAACGTCATCGGAAGGGAAGATCGTCGCGGGAGGGCTTTCCTTCCTTTCTCTCCCTCTCGTTGAACGAATGAAGAAGAGGAAGATTTCTTCTTCCGCTTTACTTCACTTATAATTATTATATTATTAATATAATTAATTCAAATTACCATTTTGATCTCATGCTTTAACCGTTTAGTTACACTATCATTCGGGTGGCGTTCGGGCAGAATTGTGCAAACGTTTTTTGCCCATTAGCCTCGAATTAATCCCCCAACTAACCTTACAAATTTTTCACTCTCCATTCCGACCTAGTTTCCGCCGCTTATCGCCCCGACCACCCAAAAATCAATACCAAGAAAATACGGGGTGTTACAATTTCACTTTTCAAAACATTATAAAAGGGGTACCGATCGACACCTGTAAACATCGGTCGACACTTTAATACTCTCTGCCGGCATTGGTCGAATCTCATGGTCGACACTTCTACGCTTATCACGAAGAGTGGTCGACACCTATCTTCACCAGTCGATACTTTAATGTTCTTTGCTCGCACCGGTCGAACCTCGGGGTCGATACTCTCACCACTTTTTCACTAACCGGTTGACAACTAAAGACACCGATTGACACCTAGTTTTGCTCTATTCCTGTAGGTCGACCCCCGGAGTCGACATTTGCCTAGTTCGGTCGACACCTACGCATACTGGTCAACACTTTAATGCTTTCTGCCATCACTGGTCGAACCTCGCGGTCGACACTCTTATCACGTTTTACACTAATTGATCGACACCTAAAGACACCGGTTGACACCTTGCACCAACAACCTAAAGAAAACATCAGTTCAAAGGAAAACGAATGACGAAAACTCCCGCCATTAAAACCACCAAGTAAAAACCTTAATTCTTCAATCAAAATCTCCCAAGTAATTTCAAAATACATGTATCGACGTTTAAAATATCCATTTATACTTCAAAATCTATGCACCAATTTCCTATACACTTAACACGGACTCAACAAAATATAACCCTTAAAACCTACCACCTTACCTCACTCTATGGGTCAGGCTGTCCTGACGAACTCCACCGGCTGGTACATGATACAACGCCGCCAACTGCCTACTCGTACTTCCTGGACTCTCGTAACTCACCAGCATGAATCTTTGCACCTACACCTTAAAACACAAAACATAAGCCTAACGTCCAATAAGTAGTGCGATATAAAAGTAAAACCGACAATGCAATCCTATCACATGTCGTCTCCGGTGAAATAGACATGTCTGTATGGACAGCTATTTCTCGAGCACAGGCGGCCTCACACTCATGTTATCACAATTCTGTGATGCGTAGTGTAGTCGTGCCAGGGTGAAGGTGAACCTTGCGCCACGCTACGCCTTGCTGCGTCGCCACCATCCCTGACTCCCATGCAACGTGGCCCACAAGCCCCACACATGTTTCACGACCAGCCAGCCGGCCCACCCCATGGAATCCGCAACTAGTGATGCACCAGCCCACTACCCGAGCAGGATCTGCGGCGCTACTATCAATTATTTCAGGATAGCCCAACCAAGTCACCCCGTGAGATCCACAACTGGTGATGCGCCGGCCCACTCCCCGAGCAGGATCCTCGGTGCCACCGTCTATCATTATCACTGTCAACACATACATGCCGTGTAACGGCCTAGTCAGCCCACCCCCTGAGCGGAATTCGTGGTTAGTTATGCACCGGCCCACTCACCGAGCAGGATATAGGTACCAACGCCACGTGTCTCACTACAACTTACTCAAAACATGCTCAAAATCATTTTCGTACCCTTTTTTTCAAAACTTGATGCATGTCAAACAATATGCACGCACATCACAATCAACCAACACAATCCTAATGTTTCTCGGTCTACGCCCACCTGAGTAAAACACATGCATGCACTACTTACCTGGCGTCTTAACATCTCGTGGTGCTCGTTTCTATCATTTCCTATGACTCAACCTATCACATAACCAATTCACATTAAATTCTATCTCACAACTCACCCCACATATTAAAATTACGACTACTAACTCAATCGACCAAAGCAAGACTAAAACGGCTCGCTAACCCAATTTCCAGTCAACAATCAACCTAACTTCTGACGCGCATAACTTTTGCGTCGATTATCGAAATCACTCGATTATAGCGGCTACACACTCCTTAGAACGTCTAGTTTCTAACGACTTTATCCATTTCACAATCCATTTCTATGACTTGGTTGAATGTGGCCGAATGGAAACAATTCTGTAACTCGAGTTTTTTGGTTATCCAAATGCTCAATTTTCTCTATAAAACTTGTAATCTACTCATACTTCTAGCTTAAACACCAATATATGAACAAAAGTTGACTTTGACTTCCAAATCTCGTATCTCCCTCCTATGGTTACCAAAAACTATCAAATACACCCTCTAACTTTACTTTTAACATTCAAAACAGATAAAGAACTAACTAAAAGTCAACAAAAATCTGAAAGTTGATGAAGAATTGGAGAAGAAAACGTCACCGAAAGGAAGAAATTTCCAAGAGGATGAGGGTTTCGCATTGGGACGGAGGATCACCGAAGGGGTGTTTTGTGTTTCCTCCCCTTTCTTTTATAAAAGTAATAATAATAATAATAACCAAATTACTATATCGCCCTCACTCTTTAATCTCTTAGCTAAACTGTTATTCTGTCTGTGTCTTGTCGAAATCCTAAAATTTTCTCTTGCCTATTAAACTTAAAATAATTCTTTATCTACTAGTACAAATTCTTCGCTCTCGATTCCGACAAAAACTCCGCCATTTACCAATACGAATTTCCAAAAATTATTTTAGTGAAAATCCTAGGTGTTACATTGCACCCTCCTTAAAAGAAATTTTGTCCCCAAAATTTAAATAACGAATAGCTCTGGGTACTGTTGCTCCATATCCTGCCGTCTTTCCCAAGTGGTCTCCTCCATGTTGTGATTGCGCCACAAAACTTTGACTAAGGAAATATCTTTGTTGCACAACACCTTTACAACCGATCTTAGTATTCTCATTGGCTTTTCCTCGTATGTTTGTGTCGGCTGGATCTCCACATCTTTCTTTGCAACTAGCTGAGAAGGATCACACATACACTTCCTCAGCATGGAGACATGGAAGACATTATGTATAGTACCCATCGAAGAAGGCATCTGAAGCTTGTAGGCGGTTTTCCCAATACTCTCCACAATAGGGAACGGTCCAACATAACGAGGGTTGAGCTTTCCTCGCTTCCTGAACCTGACCACTCCCTTGAACGGAGAAATCTTCAAATATACCTCATTGCCTTCCTTGAATTCCAACTCCTATCGCCTCTAGTCTGTATAACTTTTCTGCCGACTCTGAGCTCCCTCAATCCTCTTCCTTATAACAGCAACCTTGTCGACAGTTTGCTGCAGCATCTCTGGGCCAATAAGTCTTGTCTCTCTAATTTAGTCATAGTACAATGGCGACCTGCACTTCCTCCCATATAGAGCCTCGTACGGTGCCATACCAATGGTAGAATGATAACTATTATTGAACAAGAACTTGACCAATGGCAAGAATCTGCTCCAAGCCGCCTGAAACTCAAACACACAGGCTCTGAGCAAATCTTCCAGTATCTTTATGGTCTGCTGTGACTACCTATGGGTCTGAGGATGAAAGGTCGTACTGAAGTCCAACCTGGTACCCATGGCTTTATGTAGACTCCTCTAGAATTTGGACGTAAACCTGGGGTCTCGGTCCGACACGATCGACATCGGAATACTTTGTAGCTTGACTATCTCCTGAATATACATCTGGGCGAGCTGATCCATTGAATAAGTCATCCTCACAGGCAAAGAGTTAGATGACTTCGTCAACCTGTCAACTAACACCAAGATTACGTCATGGCCCTTGGCGGTTTTTGGCAAACTAACCACAAAATCCATAGTTATCCGCTCCCACTTCCACTCCAATATAGGCAGTGGCTGCAGCATACCTGACGGCCTCTAATGCTCCACCTTTACTGCTGGCATACTACGTAGGTCTCAACATATTTGTCCACCTCTTGCTTCATATTGGGCCACCAATAGTGCTGCTTCAGATCCCTAGACATCTTGGTACTGCCTGGATGTACAGAGAAAGAAGACGAGTGAGCTTCTTACAGTATTTTTTTTCTTAGCTCCTCATTTTTCGGAACGTACCACCTGTCCCAAAACTTAAGAATCCTATCCTCCGAATAACGGAGTTCATTGCTAGCATTGGCCTCCATACCCGTTTTTAGCTCACTACACTCAGAGTACTTCTCTTAGGCTGGCTTAATTCTGTTCAGGATGATTGACCTCAAAAAGACATAGCCGAAACTGTCACTGCTGAATCTGAAGCTACCTTTGCACCAAATCTCTGAAGCTCTGTACTTAGCTCGCCTGGCACTGCTGAACTCATAGCAGAAGTTGAGGCTGTCACTCGACTCAAGGCAACTACTACCACATTTGCCTTCCCTTGATGATACTTGATTTCCAGGTCGTAATGCTTGACCAGCTCGAGCCACCTCCTTTGTCTTAAGTTCAGCTTATTCTGCGTGAAGATATACTTCAAACTCTGGTAGTCCGAGAAGATCTCACACTGTTGTCCATACAAATAATGTCTTCATATCTTAAGTGCAATACCACTGCCGCTAACTCCAGGTCACGTGTGGGATAATTCTACTTGTAGGACTTCAATTGCGTGGAGGCATAAGCAACCACCCTCCCACACTACATCAACACGCACCCAAGACCAATCCTGGATGCGTCACAATATATACTAAACTTCTCGCCCTCTACTACCAGAGTCAACAACGAAGCTGTAGTCAATTTTTGCTTCAGTGTCTGGAATCTATCTTGACACTCATCAGACCAACTGTATGTCACTTTCTTCCTGGTCAATCAGGTCAAATGAGCTGAAATTTTTTAGAATCACTCAATGAATCTCTTATAGTAACAAGGCACCCCTAGAAAAGTGCGGATTTCGGTAGCACTGATCGATCGTGGCCACTCCTTCACAGGCTGAACCTTCACCAGATCCACTGAAATACGATCACAGGAGATGACGTGCCTAAAAAGTTTAATCATATCCAGCCAAAATTTGCACTTAGATAAAATAGCATATAGTCGATGCTGCCCGAAAGTTGTCAGCACGATCCTCAAGTGCTCTCTGTGATCATCCTCGCTCCTAGAGTATATTAGGATGTCATCAATGAATACTATCACAAATCTATTTAACTGCTCCTGTAATACTCGGTTCATCAGGTCCATGAAGGTGGTTGTGGCATTATTTAGTACAAATGACATCGCTAAAAACTCGTAGTGCCCATATCGCATCAGGAAAGTTGTTTTGAGATATTTTCCTCCCTAACCTTTAACTGATAATAACCGGATCTCAGATCAATCTTAGAAAATACTTGTGCACCCTGAAGTTGATCAAACAAGTCGTCTATCCTTGACAACGGGTACTTATTCTTCATTATCAATTTATTCAGCTCCTTGTAATCAATACACACGCGTAGTGACCCGTCCTTCTTCTTAACGAAAAGCACCGGCACACCCCAAGGTGAGAAACTAGGGCGTATAAAGCCCTTCTTTGTCAATTCTTCTAGTTGTGCCTTTAACTCTTTTAACTCGGTCGGTGCCAGCCCGTACGGGTTCTTGTACACTGGCTCAAGCTAAGGGTACACATCAATAACGAACTCAATTTCTTTGTCAGGGGGAGCACTTGGCAAATCCTCAAGAAATACCTCCAAAAAATCCTGTACAACAGGGATATCTTGGAGCTGAACCCCACCCTGAAACTGCGCGTACATGACACTAGTCAAGAAGCTCATACATCCACCTCGTAACAACTGCTGGGCTATCATAGATGACATAGCCGAAATCCTACTCAAACCCTTTCCGACCCTGAAGGAGCAACTTTCTCCACTCGGGGGTCGAAAGTGGATCTCTCTGGTCTTGCAATCTATCGTGTCATAATGTCTAGACAGCCTATCCATCCCAAAAATAGCCTCATACCCCTTCATGTCGAGTATATTCAGATCAGCGTATAATCGTTTTTCTCCCACTGTCACAATATTACCTTGTACCACTTAATCCGAGCAAAGATGGTCCCCCGACGGCAACAACACATTATAAAACTGCCCAGAATAGTTGGGCACTATATTTGCCTGGACCACAAAGGCAGTAGACACAAACGAATGTGTAGCACTCGTAGTGACAAGAGTATAAGCCGTCATGCGCTAAATAAGAATACTATCTGAGATCACCGATGGCTTGGCAGCATCATTTGGCTCAATGAGGGCAAAGACTATCGTCGCCACCCTCGCTGGGGCCTTGATCAAATTTGGGAAATCCTTAGCAAAATGCCCCAATTCGTTGTAGTTGAAGCACCTATTCCGTCACGGCTTTTGACAATCTCTTGACATATGGCCCTCCTCATCGCAGTTGAAACATTGCCGTGAGCCCAACCTACACTCATCTTGGGGACTCCTCGGGCACTTTTTAGGTCCTTCCGCTGATATGCCTCGTTTTCGCTCGATTGAGGCAGCAACTCTATTGAAAATCTTCTGAGCTGCTCCTTAGGTAGCTCTCTGTAACTGGGTGGCTTCGTCATAGCCTCCTCAATGTCTAGAGCCTTCGTCCCCACATCCTCGTAAGGCACCCCTCACGTTCCCGCTATGTGCATGCCCATGTATACATCCGATTTCAGGCCCTCCACAAACTGGTTTACCTTGTTCTCATCTAGGCTCACCAAATGCCCTGCAAATCAGGATAGCACCTCAAACTGTCTCACGTACTCAGCCACTGTGCCTGCCTGTCTCAACTGCGCAAACTCCACCATCTTACGAGTCCTGATAGCATGGCTGAAATACTTCCTAAAGAACACAGTCTTAAACTCCTATCAGGTCATGACCTTCACGTCTCTCGTAGTCCCGATTGTATTCCACTAATGGCGAGCATCCTTGGCTAGATAGAATGCCGCACATGTTAATCTGTCGTGGTCATCTACCTTGGCATACTCCATCATACTCTTCACGCTTCGTATCCACTACTCAGCATTGAGAGGATATGGAGATGATCTATCAAATAGTGGGGTCTGAGCCTATGCAATATATCTCTCCCACGGTCTATCGAAGCCTGGGCACTAGACTGGCCCTGGTCCTCCCCACTCATAAATGCTCTAATTGTTGAGACTGGCAGTTGACTAATTCTGTAAGTTGCCTAATAGCGTCATCCCATATCGCCTATAGCTCTGTGCGTCTCTCTAACCACGACGTTCATTCAGTAAACCACAACATCTAGTAAGTTTAAACGAAACTACGAGGGTTCTAAGAAATACTAACAGTTGGTGGAGCACTTCCATGCAGCGGTTGGTGGTGTTAGGAAATCAACTGAACGACGTCGACCCCATGGCTTTGACCCTCGTAGCATCCCCTCTTTCCACCTATTAACCGTTCCCTCTACCCTCTCCCCAAGCGGAATGGGAATTGTGACAGGACCTCTTGCCTTCACAATCTCACTCCTTCTCCGAGGGACCGACATCCTCGTCGCCTACACTTTCGGTTGGGTAAATTCTCTGATACCATAATTGTAACGCCCTGAAAAGCTACACGGTTTTCGGCTAGCTCTGCTCTGTCACCACCTCTGAGCGTTCTCGAGTCGTTCCCATACCCGGTCGCCAACCGTACACTTATTCATCAAATTGATAAAATTTCGCATAAAATTTAAAACTTTGGTTCAATGATATTTTTGAAAACGATTAAAATCGTCACGGCGAAAGACTTAATAAAAAATTCGTTTAAATAAAACTTCACTTTTCAAAACATTATAAAAAGGGTACCGGTCAACACCTGTAAACACCGGTCGAAACCTTAATATTCTCTGCTTGCATCGGTCAAACCTCATGGTAGACACTTATACGCTCATCACGAAAGGGGTCGACACCCGCATTTACCGATCGACACTTTAATGCTCTCTACCTGCACCGGTCGAACCTCAGGGTCGACCCTCTCACCACTTTTACACTAATCGGTCGACACCTAGTTTGGCTATGTTCCCGTAGGTCGTCCCCCACGGTCGACATTTACCTAGTTCAGTCGACACTTTAATGCTCTCTATCTGCATTGGTCGAACCTTGCGATCGACACTCTCATAACTTTTTACATTAATCGGTCGACAACTAAAGACACAGGTCGACACCTTACACCAGCAGCCTATAAAAAACATCAGTTCAAAGGAAAATGAACAATGAAAACTCCTGCAATTAAAACCACCAAGTAAAAACTTAGATTTTCAATCAAAATCTCCCAAGTAGTTTCAAAATACATCTATCAACGTTTAAAATATCCGTTTATACATCAAAATCTACACACCAAATAACAGTTTAGCTAGAGAGATTAAAAAGTTAGGGCGATATAGTAATTGGGTTATTATTAGGGCAATATACTTTTATAAAACAAAGGGGAGGAAACACAGAACACCCGTTGATCGTCCCTCCCAACGCGAAATCCTCATCCTCTTGGCAATTTTTTTCTTTTGACGACGTTTTCTTCTTCGACTCTTCATCAACTTTTAGATTTTTTGTGAGTGTTAGTTAGTTCGTAGTAGATAGTTAGTTCTTTAGCTGTTTTGAATGTTAAAAGTAAAGTTAAAAGGTGTATTGGATAGTTTTAGTAACCCTAGGAGGGAGATACGAGATGTAGAAGTTAAAGTCCACTTTTGTTCATATATTCGTGTTTAAGCTGTAAGTAGGTGTAGATTACTGGTTTTATGGAGAAGATTGAACATTTGGATAATAAAAAAACTCGGGTTACGAAATTGTTTCTATTTTATGACATTCGACCAAGCTGCAGATATGGATTATGAAATGGATAAAGTCGTTAGAA
The DNA here is from genome assembly GCA_022433055.1 of Begonia peltatifolia. Lineage (NCBI taxonomy): Eukaryota > Viridiplantae > Streptophyta > Magnoliopsida > Cucurbitales > Begoniaceae > Begonia > Begonia peltatifolia. Next base: position 4,043,115 of record CM039529.1, on the reverse strand, counting down.
ACTAGACGTTCTAAGGAGTGTGCAGCCGCTAGAATCGAGCGATTCCGATAGCCGACGCAAAAGTTATGCGCGTTGGAAGTTAGGTTGATTGTTGGACGAAAATCAGGTTAGCTAGTCGTTTTAGTCTGGTTTTGTTTGATTGAGTTAGTAATCATAATTTTAGTACTTGGGGTGAGTTGTGAGATGAAATTTAATGTAAATTGGTTATATTATAGGTTGAGCTCGAGGAAGTGATAGAAACGAGCACCATGGGAAGCTAGGACGGTAGGTAAGTAATGCATGTGTTTTGCCAAGGTGGGCCTACACCGAGGAACATTAAGCATTGTGTTGATTGATTATGATATGCGTGCATATTGTTTGACATGTATCATATTTAAAAAAAAAGGTACGAAAATGATTTTGAGCATGTTTTTGATTAAGTAGTAGTGAGACGCATCCCGATGGTACCGCAAATCCTGCTCGAGGAGTGGGCTGGTGCATAACCAATCGCGAATTCTGCTCAGCGAGTGGGCCGGCTAGGCCGTCACGCAGCATGTATATGTTGACGGTGAGGATGATAGACGGTGGCACCACGGATTCTGCTCGGGGAGTGGGTAAGTGCCTTACCAGACGAGGATTCCACAGGGTGAATGACACGATTCCAACCTCAAATGGGTTGTGTTCTACCCACAAACGAAACAGATGATAAAACAAGTAGAAAACCGAATGCTGTCTGATGAGCAATATTTTAAGCTATTGGCATAACAATCTTCCAAAGAAAGACGGTAGCAATTGGAACCGGTTAATGACCACTCTCTTCGTGTATCCTGCTCTGTAAAGATAGGAAAGAAGAGTGGAACAATGGCTATTTAAGCAACCTCAGGCTTCAAAGCTCAAAAGAGATACACTCCTTCTCGGTTCTTAACCGAATCGAGCCTTACCGTTTACTAATCTTCATGGCTGCTTTGGCTGAACATAAAAGAGGCTATTCTCATAGATTCAACAACCTTTACAAACACCAATAGCTATGTATTTATAGACCTAGAGTGGCTGAAGGTTAGAATGGACTTAAGATTCGAAATGGGCTACATGGTTGGCCATTCTTGGTCTACTTGCATACCAGAGCACTCTTCAAGCTTCGGCCCAATTGTTGCCTCAATGTGCTGCTAAACTTTGGCCCAATTGTTGCTTCTAACCACCATATAACCTAACAGACATCTAATCCTAATGCCTAAGGATGGATGCAACAATAAAACATTACATGAGGGCGAATGTTTGCCAACCAAAACATAAAGGCAAATGTATGCCAAATAAAAATTTGGTTACAAATTAATTTCGAGGGAGACAAATCTCTTCTTTATGTGCTTCCACCTTTAGCTACCACGATAGCAAGTGCAAGGGTTGATCTTTTTCTTTTGTGATCCGGTGCAATTCTAAGTTCGTGACGAGACATTCACAACTATTAATATCTGCAAAAGAATTGAACTTGTTGGTGAATAGGTTTAATAAAGCTCGTTCCTTTGTTTGTAATTGAGTTATGGCCCTCTAGGGCACATCAGTGGGCCGGCTGGGCGGTTGCAAAATGATGGGCGGTGGTGCCGCAAATCCTGCTCGGGGAGTGAGCTGGTGCATCACTAGTCGCGTATCCAACTGGGTGGGCTGGCTGGGCTGTCGCGAAACGTGTGTGTGTGGCATATGGGCCTCGTTTAGGGAGTCCGAGATGGTGGAGACACGTCAGGGTGTAGCGTGGCGCAAGGTTCACCCTCACTCTGGCATGGTTGCACTACGCGTCGCAGAATTGTGACATCATGAGCGTGAGTGTAGGGATTGCATGTGATAGGATTGCATTGTCAGTTTTATTTTCATATTGCACTACTTGCTAAGCATTAGGCATGTTGTGTGTTCTATGGTGTAGGTGCAGAGGTTTCCATTGGTGAGATTCGAGAGTCCAGTCCTGAGCATTAGGGCAATTGGCGGCGTGTGACTGAGGCACTGGAATGCGAACTGTTAGAGCGACCCGACCCCAGTAGGTGGTGAGTTTTGGTGAGGTGTTCGGGGCTTCCCTTGTTGGATTTTGAGAACGATTTGATTTACATGATGTATAGTGTATATATGTGGATTTTTCCTAGTTGTTTGAGTGGTTTTGAGGACGCGTGTATATGTTGTATATGTATGAGCATTGTGTTGCTCTATACTATGGATTTTCTTCATCGATAGTTGTAAGATTTATTTCCTACCGCTCTGTTTTTTCTTTGGTGATTTCTAGATGGATCTGGTTGATGAACTGTGGGAATTTATATGGCGTATTGTTTGCAGGTTTAGGTCAGTAGGAACAGGTGCTATTCTGCAAAAAATTTGGGAGAAAGGTGGAGTGTGGGGTAGTCGAATAGGGCGTGCCAGGGGGTCGGTTGTGTGCTCGCGGCCCGCAGCGCCATGTCGGGGGCGCAACGCCGTGTTGGGCGCTCGCGCGAGGCGAGTGGCGCTGTTGCTAGGGCGCGGCGGGGTAGGCTTTGGGCCCGCTGTGTCGCGTCGAGGGCGCGCAGCGCTGGGCCGTGAGCACGTAATATGGCGCGCGGCGTGGGCAAGGGTGCGCGATGCCGAACTTGAGTGGCGCGCGGGTTGCGTGTCGAACGCCTTCCCAAAATTTTAAGTCTTGTTGTTTTTTTTAAAACTCCTTTAAATTGTACTTTTTCACTGCGCATTTTATATCGAAGATTTACGTGTTTCCTCTTCGGGGCGCGATTCGGTTTCGAATCGAGTCGAAAAAAATTTATACTCACAAAAGTTCTTTTGAATATGATTTGAAAACAAGAGTGGTGTTAAATTAAGTGAGTTCATGTTCAGTTTCTTGATGTTATAGCGTGGGATGTTACTGTCGGGGTGCGACCGGTTGTGGTATCTGAGCAGTGAACGAACCGGGACGGGTAGGTTTTCGGGGCATTATAGGCTTGTTCGCAAATCCACTCTTGTTTAATTATATTTTTTTCTTGATTTTTTTCTTTGTAAATTACCTTAATGCCCTCACACTTTAAATCCTCTAAATTCCCTGTCAAATTTTATCCTTCTTTCGTTTTCTGGTTCAGTAATTTTTACTTAAAGTTTCTCTTATGTTTGAGCTGGAATTTTAAGTTGCCCGAAAGATTCTCTGGTGTTACAGATCATCCTTGAATCAGTTGGAGTTTGATCCTAATCTTCAAGACATGGAAAAGCCTTATCATTTAATATCATGGGAACATGCTCTCAACCATGCCATTCTCGAAGAAGGAATTTGTTTTCCTTGAGACAAATTGTGTAATCGGTTAGTGTTTCTTTTAGTTTTCTTTCTTACTTTGTGTTTTTTAAATTAACAGAACCATGCTGCCCTTAGTTGGCTCGTAGGAGAGTATATTTGTAATAAAAAAAGCTCAGATGAAAAGGTCATTAGGAGAGAGGAAGGCATTACCCAAAAGAGACCAAGCAAAATGGGTACTTGGCCAACACCTTCTCCAAGCATTCCCCTTCTACCACCACCTAGTTTCGTGTAGGTTGGTGATTCAAATACCAGCCTCATGGCTGCTGTAACTCACTTTTGAATTTTCAGAGAAAATCTTGATCTATTTTTGGTTTCCCATTTCCTCTTCATCGACGAGTAAAATTTGAGAGAGAGTGAGAGTGTTTTGTTGCTGATTTGTGAGGACAAATTGGTGACCATTATTGCAACCTTCCTCCTCCCCATTTTGATGTGGACAAACCTAGTAAGGTAGCACTTCCATTTCCTTGCTATCACAAGTTGGAGTGTTTTTCTTCTGAAGGAGAGCCAAACCCGAGTGGTGCTCTGATGTGCCCCATAGGCCCGTCACACGATCTCAAGTCCAAGCACACACTTTA
>CM039529.1:4001393-4037653 GCA_022433055.1 Begonia peltatifolia | reverse complement strand
CCACCCCCCCCCCCTCCCCCCGTGTGCCTCTCGGGTTTGGCACTGTGTGCCAGAGGCCAGGCGCCAGGCACCCAAGGCTCGGCGCTGCGCGCCCCCAACACGGCGCCCTGCACCCTGTGTGCACCATAGCAGGAATGCTGCGCGCTCCATAGGCACACCCTGATTGGCCCCCCGAGCACCCACTCGCGCCTATTGCTTCAACGTCGCGTGCCTCGCTTGTCCTACCACTGTTCCGCACGTCCACACATGCACAACCACTCTCGGCACGCCGCGACTTGCGTGCGCTTGTAGAGCTGCATGCCCTGTGCGTTGTATTTCTGCCGTGCTCCCGCATACAGCCTCAACTTTGGCAGCGCGCTCTGCCCGCCTAGCTGACCCGCCGGTGCGTCCCGCTCGCTCAATTCAACTTCCCAACACCCTGCCTATTTTTTGAAAATTTGGCAGAGTAACCCTTGTATCTACTTACCCCAACTTGTAAACAATACACCATATAAATTTCCAAAATACACCATCCAAATTCATCCAAAAAATCACCAAAGGAGAAACAAAGTGGAAGGAAATAAATCTAACAACTATCGATGAAGAAAGTCCACAGTATAGAGCAACACAATACTCATACATATAATATATATACCCGTCCTCAAAACTATCCAAACAACCAAGATAAACGACATCTGTAGGCTATACAACATGTAAACTAGAACCGTCCCCAAAATACCATAAGGGTAACTCCGAAAGCCTCACCAAAACTCACCACCTCCACGGGTTGGGTCACCCTAACAGTCTGCCGTCCGGTGTCTTAATCGCACGCCGCCAATTGCCCTACTACTCAGGACTGGGCTCCCAAATCTCAGCAATAGAAACCTCAGCACCTACCATATAGCACACAACATAAGCCAAATGCTTAGCAAGTAGTATGATATGAAAGTAAAACCGACAATGAAATTCTATTACATGCAGTCTCTACACTCACACTCACGTTGTCACAATTTGTGACGCGTAATGCAGCTGTACCAGTGTTAGGGTGAACCTTGTGCCACGCTACACCCTAACACATCACCGCCGTCTCGGACTCCCCTGCAACGGGGCCCAAAAGCCGGACACACGAGCCAACTCGCAGCAACCACATCATGGCGATGGTGAATCTCACGCCACGCTACACCCTAATGTGTCGCCATCGTCTCGATCTCCCCAGCAACGAGGCCACAGTTGCCACACATACACATTTCTCGACAGTCCAACCGGCCCACTCCCCGAGTAGAATCCGCCACTGGTGATGCACCGACCCACTCTCCAAGCAGGATCGGCGGTGCCACTGTCTGCTTGACGGCCTAGCCAGCCCACTCCCCGAGTGGAATCAGCGGTTGGTTACGTACCGGCCCACTCCCCGAGCAGGATTCGCGGTACCACCGCCACGAGTCTCACCACCACTTACTCAAAACAATGCTCAAAACCATTTTCGTACCCTTTTCAAAACATGATGTAAGTCAAACAATATGCACACACGTCACAATCAACCACACACTTCTAATGTTCCTTAGTGTAGGCCTACCTGGGCAAATCACAGGCATACGCTATTTACTTGGCGTCCAAAGCTTTCCCCCTGCACGACTTCACCAAAAATCTGGTTCAAGCTAGACACAAGCAATCACTCATCAACATTCGCATCAAAATTAACTAAACATGCTAAAAATCACATCTCCTAACTAAACCCGTGAAATTACAACTAAAAACTAATTCGATTCGATCGAAAACTGCCTTAAATTTTAAACGCACATAACTTTTGCGTCGGTTATAAGAATCGAATAATTGCAGCGGCCAAACATTCGTCTAATAATTTAATTTAATCCACTAAAATAGCATTTTAAACAATTAATCAAAAATGAACAATCTAGCTTAAAACCAAACCGCACCTGGCACAAATCCTCTCGGCCCTCCAAGAGAATTCGAGCATCCCTGCCCATTAATGATCACCCACTTCACCTCCCTATCTCCCTGATATTTTCGCCACAGTTCTACTTGAGTATCGCCCCCTACCCGTTTCACCAATCAGACTTCTCCTCAGCTGATCAACAAAGAGGAAACATGGAGGAGAAGCTCACCTGTTCCTTGCCGACATTGGCGCAGAAAGGCCGAGCCCTCAGTTGGTCCTAGCACACACGCACACTGGTCTATAAACACCTCAAAACCTAGCTCAACAAATCGGGAGTCCAGAAGCAACCAAACTTCCACAATCGGCTGACAGAAATCGAAACAGGGGGGTTAGTTTACCTTTACTTTTCAGCACGGGAAAACACCGAGCCGCACTTCACCTTAGCTCACCGGAGGAACCCAAACACCACGTCTCTCTCTGTCGTCGATCGCCAACAGTTCCCTTTCTTGATTTCTCTAGCTCTCTTGGTCGCTCTCTCTTAGCCTCGGTGACCGAAACAAAGTGGAATGGCTTCCACCCGAAGCCATTCAACCATTTAATGAAAAAGAATTTAAATTTTAAAAAAATATATTTTTAATTTATCAGAACGCCCCCACGTGTTTTAATTGTCCGTATCTCCGTTAAATTTACGTCGTCCCGACTTTAATTCGCAAATTCTTCTATATATTAAATTCCAAGTTTCATAAAATAAACTTACTGTCAAAAACCTCCTTAAAATTTTAACGGAAAAAATAATTTAAATTCTGAAAATTTCTAGGTTATTACACCAACCTTCTTTGGCACCTAATTTGAGTCTGGGTGAATCTAGCTATCAAGAGCAAATTGATGAGTTAAACCATAAATTTGATAACCTAAGCCAATGGTTAATGGAGTGGAGGAATGAGTCTCTGAGGGCTCCTCCAAGCCCTTTTTCAAAGGAGGATTGAGGACACGAGGAGGAGAAACAACCATAGTGAAAATATTTAAGAGTCCGAGGGGGAAGAAATTTACAATGGCCATGATAGGCACAATACTGACAAAGATTTGAATCATGTGAAGGTGTCCATTCCCCTTTTTAGTGGTTCATGCAATAGTGATGCATTTTTGGATTTGGTCGACAAAGTGAAAAAGATGTTCGACTACTACGACTACTTCGAAAAGGTGAAGCTACAACTAGCGTCCCTAGAATTGTCTGGGTATGCTACTTTATGGTGGGGTAACGTGAAAGCCCAACGAAGGGATGAGGAAGAGGAACCTATAATGACTTGAAGAATGATGTAATCTTTGATGAGGAAGAGGTTTGTGCCGAGCCATTACACGCAAAAATTATTTTTGCAAATGCAAAATTTTAAGCAAGGCTCTCAATCGATTGAAGAGTATTTGACCGAGTTTGAGACACTTAAAATTATAAGTAGAGAACCATAAGAGAAAGTAATTGCAAGGCTTATAACGGGTTTACAAAGGGATATTGGTGACATTGTGGACTTACAAACATTGGATACCATGAATGCGGTGGTACAACTTGCTTTGAAAGTGGAGAGGCAAGTCAAGAAAAAAAGCAAGGGATTTGGCAATTGGTTTTCTCGAAAGATTGCAACTTCTTTTAAGCCACTAACTAAGATTGATGACAAGAAACCATTTATCAAGAGTTTGCCTCAAAAAGGGGTAGAAGAGAAAAAGGTTATGGAGGATGCAAATCGGCCGAAGGCAAGGGAGATCAAGTATTTTCAATGTCTTGGAAAGGGACAGGTTGCCTCTCAATGTCCAAACAGAAGAGTAGTGGTTCTTATCAAGAGCAACGGTGAAGTAATAAGCAAAGATGAGCAAGAGGGAGACTATGGTAAAGACCTTGAAAGTCAAGAAGAGGTTTTTCATGCCCAAGAATGACCACTTTTATAAGTTATCCAAAGGACCCTCATATCCAAAATCAATGATGAAGATTGTCAGAGGAAAAATATTTTCCATAGTCGGTGTTTGATCAAGGAGAAGGTTTCTTCCCTTATTATTGATGGTGGGAGTTGCACCAATATGGCTTTTCAAGATCTTGTGGGCAAACTTGATTTGGAAACTACTACTGTCACGACACCAAGAGCTATCTCTGGGTTCCCCGGCCGCCGACAAGGCTAATCTAAATCGACTTCTTGACTCACTTACCCCAATCATCATATACAAGATAAGTAAGGGAAAACACTTTCGAAAAGACACATGCAGGGGAAGATAAATTAAAACATTTAAAAACAGAATGATAAAACTGCCTTGTGAAAATCGAGTGTGAAAGCAAGGAGTAAATTTTTTTTAAAAGAAACAACTGCCGCTGGCCGTCGGCCAGACGGGTCAGTTGTCAGCGTCGGCGTTGGCACCGAACAGTGGTGCTATGCCCAGACCATGCACTCAACGACGCGCTCGCCCCAGTAGACACCGCGTGCCACACCTGACGCCGCACGCCTGCCACAACCGACAACGTGTGCCCTGTCGGCGCCACACTCAATGTCGGGTGCCCCGCGTGCGCCACACTCAACACCGCGCATGGCGCACTCGACACCACGCGCCCCGTGTGCACTTCACCGAATGCCGCGACGTTTTTCCAAAATTTCAGCAAAGTAACGGCTAAAAATGTCAATCTCAGACCTGAAAATCAAAGCAAAAAACAACACAGTACAATATCTTTCAACAAAATCATCCATGTACATCTTTAAAACACAATTTCAGATATCAGACCCCATTCCAAACAAAACCACTAAACCAAAATTCAAGTTTTCAAAAAAAACCTTTTCATTAAACTATTAACAATAAAATCACTATAAATCAAAATCTACACATGAAATCCATCAAGAGAGATTGTTCAAAATACAAAAGGCCCTCAAAAGCAGTCCCTCAAAAACCCCTACCAAACAATACCACCATCTACGGGTCAGGTTACCCTGGTTGTGCGCTACCAACTGCTTGCTATTCATGGCTACGCTACTGATACTCACCGTCCTAATCGTCTACACCAACACCACATAAGACAAAGTATATAATACCTAAAAAATTTTGGGCAAATTAAATTCCCGCTCTAACCAAAAGATAAATTTTCCCAAATAACTTAGATTTCCGCGTAAAGTCTATGAGAGAAATTTTAAATTAAGCTATCAAATAAAAATTGAGAGGAAAGAATTTTCGTGAAAACTTCCAAATTTGAAAATGAAAGAAAGTAAATTGTCAGAAATTTGGAGGATTTAAAGCATGAGGGCATTAATGTAATAACCCAAAAACTTAACAAATTTATTTAGTAAAGTTTAATTAATTAATTGAATATTTTAAACCTAAAAATTTACAAGCAGCTTTTAAATGAAGAAACTTAGAATTCTAAGAGAGCGGGAAATAAAATTTTGGAATGAAGAGCGAAACAAACAACGAGACGCGGCGAGAATACGAAATATTTAGAACGTAACGACAAAATGGAAATTTCGAAGAAATTAAAATAAAGTTTTAATTTTAAGAGTGGTTTCTTGTTATGGCAACCGAGCACAGGAACGCGCGAGTGAAAGAGAAAGGCCGCGAGGCTCCTCCCGATTCCATCCCCTTGTCAACGTCTTCTTTCTCGTTTCCGATCGATTTTCAGCGAGCAAAGCTCCTCCTCAATCAGCTTTTCCTTTAAGTATGCTCTTCTTCCCTTCTCTCCTCGGTTCTGTTAGGTTTTGATAGTCGAGTGTGATACTCGTTTGGCTGTTGTTTTCGATCAACTCTGTGAGGAAATTAGAGTGGGTTAGAGGCGAATTTATTGTATTTTAGCAAAGGGCAATGAATGCCCGAGATTTTGATGAAAACCAAGGGGGAGAATGACCTAGGCTTTGAGTTTTCAAGCTTGGAACCCTTAACTTTTGTTAAATTGGGTTGGGATGGATAAAACGTGGTAGATTGGTGAAGAAATTGGTGGAATTGGATTGAAGCTGAAATTTTAGACATTTTAGTGTAAAAAAAACCCCTTGGTTCAATTTTTGGTATTTTCCACTTAGCTGTGGTTTGTCATTTTAAAATCCCTTTTAGTATATTAAACTAGGTTTTTGGAGGAGTGCTTAGCCACTAGAGTCGTGCGATTCCAATAACAGTAGGAAAAGTTAAGCAATTTCAAAGTTTATGTCGATTTTAGGCCGGGTTGAGTTAGAGAGCCATTTTTGGTTTGGTTTTTATGGGTTGAGTTTGTGGCGCCCCGAGTTATCCGAACCTTGTTCGCTTATCTAAATTACTGAATCGTATCAACCCGAGTTGTCTGAACACAGAACCGACACTCGACTAAGTACTCGTACTAAAAAAATTATTATTTTTTTAGAAATGTTTAAAATTTATTTATCGCCTTAAGACGATGTTGTTTAAAACATTTAAACCCTTTGCAGCGGAAAACAACACCTGCGTGGAGAGTTCATTATATGAAAAACAGACAAATTTGAAGTTTTAAAACAAAAAGGGTTCCCGGTCGACCTCTGTAAGCTTCGGTCGACACCTGACCCATTCAGTACATAAGGGGTGTAACACCCCGTATTTTCGTGGTATCGAGTTTTCAGGTTGTCGAGGTGATGAGCGGCGGGGTTCGGGTCAGAATGAAGAGCGAAAAATTTGTAAGGTTAGGTGGGGGATTATTTAAAGACTAATGGAGAGTAGAAAATTTTATAAATTCGACCGAAAACAGATTGAATAGCCGTTTGATTAAAAAATTAAAGTGTGAGAATGAAATAGTAATTAGATTATTATTATTATTATATATAATTAACAAAGAGGAAAGGGATTCGTAGAAAACCCTCTCCCCCTTTTCTATTGCTCTTTCTCCCCCACCGCGTAGGTTCCTATGGTTCTCTCCTTCCCGCGACGTTCAGTCGTTGATCGTTCTTAGTTTTCTCCTCCATTTCAACAGTTCCAAGTAAGTTTAAGTAGTTTATGGTTTAATCTTTGTTTAGTGTTGGATGCTTGAGGAGAAATTGGTGGATATAGATTTAGGGTTTTAGAGTTAGAGTGTTTATTGGTTTTAATATTGATTGTTATGGGTTATTGAGGATAAATGCGATAGATGGGTAAGGAAGTGAGCAAATTTGAGCGAGAAACCGAGAATGTAAAAACTTTAAGCCCCAGAATGGAACTATTTTGGAATTTTTGGCCTAGCTACGAACGTTCGTTCTAGAAACAATTTTTGATGCGTTGAACTTGGTTATGAGTGCAGTGTTTAGCCACTGTAATCGAGTTATTCCGATGACGGACGCAAAAGTTATATGCATTAATAGTTTAAGCTGATTTTGAGCCAAGTTGGGTTAGTGAGCGATTTTGGCGAGTTCGAGAAGTATTGAGCTTGTAAGGTGGTTTTAGTGCATGAGTCGAGTAGTGGGATAAGTTTTGATGGGAAGACGGTTTTTGTTGTACGTTGAGCAGGTTTTTGGTGAAACGAGCACCACAAAAAACTAGGATGCCAGGTAAGTAGGGTAAGTAGTGTATGCATGTGTTTTGCTCAGATGGCTCACACCGTGGAACGTTAGGATTTACGTGGTTTGATTTTGATGTGCGTGCATATTGTTTGACAAGTATCATGCTTTGAAAAAGGAACGAAAATGAATTTGAGCATGATTTTATCTGCGAGTGTGAAGTGTGATGTGCGGCGGTGGCAGCTTGGCCCCATTGCTGGAGGAACCGGGACAGTGACAACGTGTCAGGGAGTGGCAAGTGCGTCCAGCCTCACCCTGGAATGGCTGCTGCGGTATGTGTGATGGTGGTGGGCAACTATGGCCTCATTACTGTAGGAATCGGGACGATGGCGATGTGCCATGAGGTGCTGTGGCGAGTGCGTCCAACCTCACCCTGGAATGGTTGCGGTGTGTAGAGTGACGCGTGAGTACGGTTTGAGGGCCTTGTTGCTGGAGCAACAGGGACGATGGCGACGTGCCAGTGTGTGAGGTAGCGAGAGAGAGTCCAGCCTCACTATGGTGCGGCTATACCACACGGCGTCGGTTGTGACAACACGAGCGAGAATGTAGAGACAACATATGATAGGATTGCATTGTCGGTTTTACGTTTCATATTGCACTACTTACTGAGCGTTAGGCTTATGTTGTGTGTTTCGTCATGTAGGTGAAGAGATTCCAGCAGGTGAGTTAGAGAAACCAGGCAGGATGAGTAGACGATTAGAGGCGTGTTACCATGTGCCGGCAGGGAAAGTTCGTCAAGGCGACAAGACCCATGGAGCGAGGCTAGATGGTAGTTCTTTTGGGTTGTATTTTACGTGGTATAAATCAAGTGTATAGATTTTTAGAATATAAGTTTGTTTGGCACGAATCATAGTCGACATTGGTGTAAGGTTGTGTTTTGAAACTACTTGAGGAAATTATGTTTTAAAAATAAAGGTCTTTACTTCATGGTTTTAATCGTGGAAGTTTTTGTTGTCCGTTTTCTTTCGAACTGGTGTTACTTTTATACTGCTGGTGCAAAGTGTCGACTGAAGTACATAGGCATCGACTTGTGACTGTAAAATGGAATGTGAGTGTCGACCGCGGGGTTCGACCTGTGAGGGGAGAGAGCCATGAGGTGTCGCCCAGTGAGTGTGGGTGTCGACCGATTAGTGTAAAATCAGTGAGAGTATCGTCCGCGAGGGTCGACCTACGTAGACAGAGGGAAGTAAAGTGTCGACCAATGTCTGCAGGTGTCGACCGGGTAGTGTGAAATTACTGAGAGTGTCGTCCGCGGGGCTTGACTTGTGCGCACAGAGAGAATTGAAGTGTCGACCGCTGGGGGCAGGTGTCGACCGCGTCTTGTTATGTACGTTGACGTGTCGACCGCAAAGATCGATCGGGGCGATCAAAGAGAATTAAGGTGTCGATCGGCATTTACAGGTGTCGATCGGTAACTTTCTTTTTATGATTTAAAAAGTGAAGTTTATTTAAATTGATTTTAATTGAGTTTTCCGCTGCGGCGTTCTTAAATATTTTTCAAGAATGTCGTTTTGAGTCGAAGAACAAAAGTTTTAAATTTTGTAAGAAATTTATCGAGGGAACGAGTAAGTGTACGGTTGGCGATCCAGGTCCGGGGACGACTCGGGGGCGTTACAGATGTTGTGTTAGAGCAGTGAACAAACCGGAAACGGGTAGGTTTTCGGGGCGTTACAAGAGTCGACACCTATATACATAGGTCAACATCTCGTTTGCCTCTGTTTGTATCGGTCGATTCTTGCAGTTGACACCTCCATGTTCAATTCATTAATTGGTTGACACCTCTATGCACAGGTCGACACCCTAATCTTCTCTGTTTGCACCCGTCGAATCTTGTGGTCGACACTTTTACTATTTTTACCCTGACCGGTCGATGCCTACACACAGGTCGACACATAGTTTGGTTCTGTTTTCGTAAGTCGACCCTCGCGGTTGACATTCACGCAGTTTGGTCAACACCTAGGCATACAGGTCGACACTTTATACCAATAGCTTTAAATAAAATTTTGAACTCAAGAAAAGAAAACGAACAACGTACCGTTTCAATCATTTGAAACTAAAAGCCTGATATTTCAAACCATAATCTCCCAAATAACTCCAAAATATGACTATACATCAACACGACTACTAACGTTTAAAACCTATCTATACATCAAAATCTAGTCGCGAGACCTATACACATGACATGGACTCCTCAAAATGAATCCCTAAAAAAAAAAACTCACCATACCCAAAACATTCTCCTCGGGTCGGATCGCCCTAACACAGTCCACCAAGCCAATGCCCTGGTCATACGCCGCCAACTGCCTACTCGCCCTAACTGGGCTCTTGAAACTCACCAGCTGTATTTTCAATAGCTACACCACAGAACACAAAATGTAAGCCTAATACTCAGTAAGTAGTGCAATATGAAATGTAAAACAGTCAATGCAATCCTATCACATGCAATCTCTACTTTCTCACACATGTTGTTTTTTTCTGTCATCGTTCGTTTGATCTTCCTATAGAGTTGGGAAACGAATCAGTTTTCCCAAGTTGATTCTCTTACTACGTTGAAGAGTGAATCACTTCCTTCGAGGCCACATCGTACAGCCGCCCCAGGTAGTTGGCACTTACGCCACACCGCCCCTGACACGTCACGACCGTCCCTACTCAACTAGCGATGGGGCCCAATAGCTGCACGCGAATCTCATATCAACGATCCTCCTATAGAGTTGGGAAGCAGATCAGATTTCCCAAGTCAATTATCTGTCTTCATCGAAAGGTGAATCACTTCTTTCGAGGCCGTGTAACCGTTATCCTCACCATTCACATATCACACTTCACATTCGTACTTAAAACCACACTCAAATTCATTTTTGTTACACTTTTCAAAACATGATGCATGACTGAAACAAAACATGTGAAACATACAACACATACAAATCCTCCCTATTGTCCTATGGTGTAGGCCCATAAGGACAACACACATGCAAACACTATTTACCTGGCATCTAAAGCTTCTATGGTGATCGGCCTCTATCCAACACTCGGGCTTAACCTATCACATAACTAAGTCACATCAAATTTCATCACAAAACACATCTTGCGTACTAAAATTACAACTACTAACTTGACCCATCAAAACCCGACCAAAACGGCTCACTAACTCGACTCTGCCAAAATCAACCAAACTTCAAATGTGCATAACTTTTCCTACGACTATCGGAACCACTCGATTCCAGTGGCTAAACGCTCCTTATGAAGCCTATTTTAACATACTAGGAGGGATTCTAAAACAAACAACAGAAGCTAGGGCAAAAAACCTAAAAACAAAAATCTATTTTAGGGTCTAACATCCTACATTTTTGGTTTCTACCCAAATTCAAGAAATTTTCTCACCATTCAATCACATTTTACTCCTTCTAAGCATAAGCTAACAGAATTAGAGGCTTTAAAATTCAGGAACCCGAAATCACAGCTCAAATCCCCTCGGTTTCCTTTCAATTGGGATGTTCATTGTCCAAGGATTAAACATTCACAAATTCACCCCTAAACCTCTAAAATTCTATCACAAAATTTATAGAAACTGAAACCAATTTGAATTCCACACAATCGGTCATCGAAACTGAAAAGAGCACAGAACTCACTGACTATTTTTGCCGACTCTATGTGCAGGAAGGGAAACATGTAACACTCCATACTTTTGTTGTATCGATTTTTGGGTTGTCGGGGCGATGAGCGGTAGGGTTCGGGTCATAATGGAGAGCGAAAAATTTGTTAGGTTACGTGGGGGATTATTTCGAGGCTAATGGGCAAGAAACGTTTGTAGGATTTAGGGTGAGCTAGACCCGAATGATTGTTTAACTAAACGGTTAAAGCATGAGGGAAAAAAGGTAAATTGAATTAATTATATTAATTAATATAATTATTATAAGTGAATGGATGGAGAAGAAGAAATCTTTCCCATCTTCGCTCGTTCATCGAGAGAAATGGAAAAGAGAAGCTCGCATCCTTCCTTCCCACAAGAAAAAAAATAAAAAATGCACGCCAGCGACCTTCAGCATTTCCCTTGCCAATTTACAAATCTCGGTAAGTGTTGGTTAATTTTCGGCAGATAGTTAATCCGTTAGTTGTTATGAGTGTTGAGAATAAGGTTTGGTGGGGTTTTATGGGATGGATTGGTAAACCCCAAGTGGGAGGGATGAGATTTTATGGATATAGTTGGTTGTTATGTATTTCTTGGTGTTAGCCGTGAGGTGAGGTTATGTAGTAGATTTATGGTGAGGAATTTGATGAGTTTTGTTGAGAAATCGAGAATGAGAGTTTTAACTTAGCTACGGTTCATTGTGTTCAATTCCGTTTTGGTATTTTAAACTAGTTTATAAGTGGAGTGTTAGCCTCTAGAATCGAGTGGTTTTGACAACCAATGCAAAAGTTATGCACGTTGGAAGTTAGGTTGATTTTAGTTGAAATTCGGGTTAGCGAGCCAGCTTAGTGAGGGGTTTGGTGGAGTGAGTTAGTAGACGCAGCTTTAGTACATGGAATGAGTTGCTAGATGAGTTTTTAATTTGAATTGTTATGTGATAGGTTGGACCAGGGAAGGGGTAGAAACGAGCACCCCAGAAGCTAGGATGCCAGGTAAGTACTGTGAGTAGTGTATGCATACGTTTTACCCAGGAGGGGCTACACCGTGGGATGTTACGATTTATGTGGTTTGATTGTGATGTGCGTGCGTATTGTTTGAATTGCATCGTGTTTTGAAAAGGGGAAAAAAATGAATTTGAGCATGGTTTTATGTGCGAATGTGAAGTGTGATGTGTGGCAGTGAGAATGATGTATGTGTAGGCAGCTATGGCCCTGTTGCTGGAGAAACTAGGACGGTGGTGACGTGCCCGAGGTGGTGTGGTCAGTGCGTTCAGCCTCACCCTGAAATGGCTGTTGTGGTGTGTGTGCGGTGGTGGGTAACTATGGCCTCATTGCTGGAGGAACCAGGACGGTGGTGACGTGCCAGGGGGTAGTGTGGCGAGTGCGTCCAGCCTACCCTATAATTGTTGCAGTGTGAGGAGTGGCGCCCGTGTACGGTTTGAGGGCCTCGTTGCTGGAGGAACCGGGACGATGGCGACAAGCCAGGGTGTGAGGTGGCAAGAGAGAGTCTAGCCTCACCATGGTGCGGCTGTACCCCGTGGCACCAGTTGTGACAACATGAGTTTTAGTGTAGAAAATGCATATGATAGAATTGCATTGTCGGTTTTACGTTTCATATTGCACTACTTACTGAGCGTTAGGCTTGTGTTGTGTGTTCCGTAGTGTAGGTGCAGAGATTACCGCTGATGAGTTATGAAAGCCCAGGCAGGATGATTAGGCTGTTGGAGGCGTGCTACCATTTGCCGGCAAGTGGGGTTCGTCAGGCAACCCGACCCGTGGAGCGAGGCTAGATGGTAGTTCTTTTGGGTTGTATTTTGGGAGGTATAAGTCAAGTGTATAGATTTTGAGGATATAGGTTTGTTTGGCACGATTATAGTCGAGATTGGTGTAAGGTTTTGTTTTTGAAACTACTTGAGGAATTTTGTTTTAGAAATATAGGCCTTTACTTTGTGGTTTTAATAGTGAAAGTTTTCGCCATCTGTTTTCTTTCGAACTGTTGTTATTTTTATACTAATGGTGCAAAGTGCCGAGCGGAGTCCATAGGTGTCGACCGGTCAGTGGAAAATGGGATGTCAGTGTCGACCGCAGGGTCCGACCTATGTGGGCATAGAGAAATGAAGTGTCGATCGGTGTCTGTAAGTGTCGACCGGTTAGTGTAAAATCAGTGAGAGTGTCGACCGCGGGGTTTGACCTGTGAGGGGCAGAGAGAAATGAAGTGTTGACCACTGAAAGCTGGTGTCAACCGCTTTTTGTTACTTGCGTAGAAGTATCGACCTTGATGTTCGACTGGGGCGGGCAGAGATTATTAGGGTGCGACCGGTGTTTACAGGTGTTGACCGCTACCTCCATTTGGAATGATTTGAAAAGTGAAGCGTCATTTAACCCGATTTCTAATTGAGTCATCCGCTACGATAAGTTTATACGTTTTCAAATAACGTTGAATTAAGTCGCGTAACAAAAGTTTTAAATTTTATACGAATTATGTCGAAATGAGGAGTAAGGGTACGGTTGGGGACCCAGGTTCAAGTACAACTAGGGGGCGCCGCAAGGGTGGTGATCCGGAGACTGCGTGGGTTTTCAGGGCGTTACAATTATGGTATCAGAGTAGTGAACGAACTAGAAACAGGTAGGTTTTTGGGGCGTTAAAGTTATGGTATCAGAGCAGTGAATGAACCGGAAACGGGTATGTTTTTAGGGCGTTACAAAACATGAGGAAGGCTCGGTCACCGATGAGGAGAAGGTCGAAAAATCGGTGTGAAACCGTCACTAGAGGAGGGACTGTCGTCAGAGGTGGTGCTCGTCTTCGGCCTTCACTCTCAGGCTTTTTCCAAAGAATAGTGGAAGCCATTCTTCTGATATTAAAATTTTTTTTAATAAAGCAAATACCAATATGCTCTTACGCTTTAGTCCCTTGAAAATTCTGCCAATTCACATCCTTTTGTCTTTAAAATTCAGAAATTTTCTTCAAAGTTTATTCCTAATTTTTCTCTAATTAATTAATTCATTAAAATCTCTTGCGGAATTTACACGAGACCTTAATTAGCCCAATAAAAACTTTTTTTTCTGGTTATAGAGTTAGTAATTGTAATTTTAGTGCGTAGGATCAGTTTTGGAATGAATTCTAATGAGAAATGATTTCGTTTTAGGTAGAGCTCTAGTATTGGTAGAATTGAGCACCTCATAAGATAAGGACGCCAGGTAAGTAGTGTTTGTATGCGTGTTGTCTTTATAGGTCTACAGTATAGAACCTTAGGGATGGTTTTGTTTATGTTCATGTATATTTTTGCTTTGTCATGCATGATATTTTGAAAACGGTACGAAAATCAATTTGAGCATGTTTTAAGTGAGTGTATAGTGTGATATGTGAACGGTGAGGATAACAGTTACGTGGCCTCTAAGGAAGTGATTCGTGCTTCGACGCAGACAGAGAATCGACTTGGTAAACCTGATTCACTTCCCAACTCTATATGAGGATCGTGTTCAAAGAGATTTGTATGCAACTTGTGGGCCCCGTCTCTTGTTAAGCTAGAACAGTGGCGACGTGTTTATGGCAGTGTGGCGTAATGGCCAACTAACCTTGCGATGGATGCATGGCAAGCCTCGAAGGAAGTGATTCTCCCTTCGACGCAGATAGAGAATAGACTTGGGAAACCTGATCCTCTTTCCAACTCAGTATGAGGATCGTGTTATACACATTATGATATGAAACATGAGGGAGAGTGTATAGAGACTGCATATGTTAGGATTGCATTGATTGTTTTCATGTCTATTTCTGCACTACTTACTAAGCCTTAGTCTTACATGTGTTCTGTGGCGTAGGTCTCGTTGATCCGGAGGGTGAGTTTCCCAAGCCTAGCCAAGAGTAGCGGACAGTTGGCGGTACACTACCATGCACTTGTAGGTGGAGTTTGTTAGCGCAACCCGACCCGTGGAGTTAGGCTGGTATGAATGGGGTTTAGGGTTTGAGAGGCATTTTGAGCGATTTTGGCGATGCGTGTGTATATTTATACATATGAGCATTGCATTGCCATATACTGTGGATTTTCTTTATTGTTAGTCAATGAATTTGTTTTCCTTCAACTCTGTTTCCTTGGGGTGATTTCGTATGAGTTTTGATTGATGGATATGAGATTTTAGTTTGCAAACGTTGTATGCAGGTTTAGTTTGTTTTGGGGATAGCCATTTCTAGGTGTTACTCTGGCAAATTTTCAATAAAAACGCAGTAGCAACGAGTGAGAATAATAGAAGTAGGGGTGGGGGTGGGGGCTTGCACCTTTGAGGCTCGGCCCCATCACCGGCGACGTCAGCTAATTCTATAACACCCAAAATTTTTACATTACAAATTTAGAATTTTGTATTGGGAATTTTAGAAATGAGGTTTCTGGACGTAAATTAATGGATTGAGCCAACTAAGGGGTAACTAGATAGTTGGAATGAAAGAAAGGAGAAATTGGACATTGAAAGGAGGTGGAAATTGAATCTTCTCCTACAAGCTACCATTATACTTACACCCAAACACTCCAATTCTCTCTCTCTCTCTCCCTTCCTTCCTTAACGTAAAACCTCTCCTTTAGGTTTCTCCCTCTCATTTTCTTTCCCTTTTGAGATTTCTCCTCCCCTCCCACATAACTTTCCTCCATCTTCCCTGCTCATGACATTTCTCTCTTGTTCTTTCCTCTTCTTGAAGATCTTAAGGTAAGATTAAGGTTAATTATGGATGGGTTCTAAATTAAGGTTGAATTTAAGGTGATTTTCATAAGGGTTTTATGTGTTTTACTTAGGGTTTCTAGAATTTTCCCTTCCTCTCTCTCAAGTGGCCAAGTTTCACTATTCCTTCGAACTTTGAAGGTAAGGCAACCCTCTCCTTTAGCGAATAGTTGATTCTAGGTATAGAGATTAGTTGAGTAAGTTATTGATTGTTTGGTGTGAAAGAGGAGTGCACGAAAATTTAAGAAATATGGCTCAAAGGGTTACTATGATTGTCAACTATTGATGTTATGATGAGAATTGAGGAACATGTGTTAGGTTTTGGAATTCCAATAGGTATTTAGTTAATATAATTCAAACGTAGAAATGTTTAAATTGAAGGTTTAATGGTTATTTTGATGGTCGTTCTTTTTGGTTCGATTGCTCGACGAGGAAGTGAACCAAAAACGTTAAGGGCTCGAGGTAAGTGGGTGTTAGTTTTCCGGCCTTTAAGGCCCTACATTCTAATGATATTAGGATGCTAGAATTATGATGATATTTTGATAATTAAAATGAATTGTTTGAGGTTTGAGCGAATTGGCTAGTAATAGGACGTTAGGAAGTCGTTAAGTGATATGTTTTCTTTTTTGAGATCTATATGTTTATTCAAACGTCATTGAGGATTTATGTTTGTATTATGTGCAATCTCCCTCATGTATCGTGTTTTTCCTAAAGTGGCATATCGAATGTTTTACATGCACGTTTTAAGTAAAGAAGAATCAGAATATGTAATGTATGTAAATGGTTAAGTGCGGGTAGTAGCCGAGTATAGCACAAGGCTTGTAAATGGCAACTCATGGCAAGTGATGACACCCAATGTTAAGTAAATGGCAACTCATGACAAGTTATGTGATCTATGGGGTAGACAGGGTGATGCTTGTGCCTACTCCCACGAATATGCCCCCTTTTCCCATGTTATGTAATGTTAAAGAAATGAAAACGAACATGTTTTACGAAATTATGCATTCGTGTATATGCATTCATGTAAATGTGTATGTTAGTGCATCTCTTACTAAACATTAGACTTATAGTTAAATCTTATGAGGTAGGTGACGATATTGAAGGTGAGGAGTGTCCTCCGAAAACCAATGCATAGGTTGGTTGATGGACGGGGCTCGTGACGGGCGGTAGGTGTTTGGCATGGCTATTACGACCCGTCGGTGTTACTCCAAGCACTAAGTTATGTTTTGGTTGTAAAGGTTAGATAGAAAATGATTTTGTTTTGAAAATACTAAAATGCTTGGGATACATATATTTTCAACCATGTTCTAATACATGGGTTTTCCATCTGTCCATGTTAACCTTTCGCTATAAGTCTTCTCTTGGATTTTACAAATTATGATGGGAGTCACTTTTTGAGTAAAAATGGCGTGTATTTAAAAAGGGTTTTCATTGGAGATATAGGCTAAGAAAGATGAATTTTGATGAGGGATGTATGATGTAACATCCCATAACAATCTCGTAAAAATTATGTTTTATTTGTTATTTATTCAAAACCTTAGAACAACATCGTGTAAACAATCTTTTCATGGAAGCTCAGTATAAATTATACTTAATTTCAAGTGTTGAAAACAGTAAAATGGGGGTTTCGGCCGACACCTATGAGCGCCGGTTGACACCTTAAATAGTTTTGAATGAACCGGTTGACACCTACATACACCTGGCGACACTTGATTCCTCTCTGTGTGAGTAGGTTGACTGTAACACTTGGATTTTTCGTTAAATGAATTTCGGAATTCGTGATTCTAACCGGCAGAGTTTTGGTCGGAATTGTGAGCGGAGAATTTCTACTCTTAAGTAAAAGATTATTTTGAGGCTAATGAAGTAGAGAAAAATTTAAGAATTCAACAGTAATCGGACCGCATAGCAGATTTAATAAACGATTAAGTGTTAAGGGCAAAATAGTAATTAGCATTATTATTATTATTATTATTATAAAAATATCAAAACTCCCTACTATGTTTTTCTTCTTCCTCAGCGCTGAAATCCTCCCTCCCCTGTTCTTCTTCCCTCTTCCGCATGAAGCCCTCGACGATTTCTCCGTTCCTCCTCCGTTCATTCAAATTTAAGTTAAGTTTCTAATAGATAGTTGGTACCATAGTTGTTTTGAGCGGTAGAAGTTAAGTTAGAGCGATTTACTGGATATTACGATAAAACCTAAGTTGGAGGAATGAAATTTCGAAGTTATAGTCGATTTTTATCCGTATGTTGGCATTTAAACTAGAAGTAGGAGTAGATTACGAGATTTTATGGAGAAGATTGAGTGTTGGGACAACCGAATGCTCGAATGGTGGAACGGTTTCTGTTTGGTCACATTCGGCAAACCTATTGGTGTTGGATTAGGAATTTGATTAGGCTGTTAGAAATTAGACGTTCTCAGAAGTGCGTAGCCTTTTGGATCGTCCAATTCAAACGAGTATTGGAGAAGTTATGAATTTTTGAAGTTGGTTGGAAATTGAGTTGGATTTCGGGTTTAATAGATAGTTTTGGTTTTGTATGAGTTATGACTTTCAAGATAGGAATTGAGGAATTGAACGAGGTAGAACTGATGAATGTGTGATTTTATAGATATTCCCAGTTAGCCTACGTAGTTACGAATTGCGAAGAATTTCTAGGACGTCAGGTAATTAATGGATTGTTTGTGATTTGCTTTCGGGCTTACGCCATGGAACGGTAGGGTTGCTTGTTCGTTTTGACTGTTTATTTTTTTTATTAGTCATTTGATTACGCATATGTGTGACATGCATCATGGTTTTGAATTACGAAATAACGAGTTTTGAACATGTTTTGAATTGTGCATATAAATTGTAATCAGATAAGAAAAGATGCCACGTATGGGAACGCATCGTCGTTAACGTGCTAGTAATAAAGCACTAGAGGGTTCTCATTGATGAAAGTACGTAAGATGACATGGTATGTGAACGCCTCGTCGTTAACATGTTAGTGAGAAAGCACTATATGGTTCTATGATCGATGTTGGGAGGAGATTTTGTATGGCCGTCCCGTTCGTGAACACGATGTGTGTCTCTAATCTCGCTCCATGGGTCATGGTTTAGCCGTACTGAGTGTGATAGGATTGGTGCCTATTTGACTCATACGTGAAAGTGAAAGATGATAATAACGAAAACAAAACAGAGCGTAGAAACTGTATATGTTAGGGGTTGAGTTGTGGATTGCATTGTCGATTTTGTGTTTCATATTCCATACTTGCTAAGCATTATGCTTATGTTTGTGTTGCATGGTGTAGGTGATGGCGAGCTCTCCGGTGAGTTGTTTGAGCACAAGCATGACTAGGATGGCGGGTGGTGACGTATGCTGTATGCCGGTGCAGGCAGCTTGTTGGGGCGACACGACCTTGGTGTGATATGTTGTGAGATTTTGTAAGCATTTTTATGTTTAACACCAGTGTGTAGTTGCGAGTTGGTATTTTAAAGTATAAAAAGTGTTTTTAAATCGTACGAGCCAGTTTGACGAATGATTAAGATTGTTTTTAACTTAAAAGGGTTGTGTTTTTTAAACTACTTGAATAATTGTTCTCTTAATAATACAGGTCTTTACTTCAAGGTTTTAATTGTGAAAATTTTGGTCGTCTGTTTTCTTTCAAACTGGTATATTTTTATACTGCTGGTACAAAGTGTCGACCGAAGTCCATAGGTGTCGACCAGTCAGTGTAAGATGGTATGCGAGTGTTGACCGTAGGGTTCAACCTGTGCAGGCAGAGCTGAAGAAAGTGTCGACCTATGGTTGTAGGTGTCGACCGGTAGTGTAAAAATTGCACAGATGTTGATCGCGAGGGCCAAGCTGCGCAGGCAGAGAGGATCAATGTGTCGACCTGTGAAAGCGGGTGTCTAACGCTGTCTGAAATGAGCGTAGAAGTGTTGAACGGTGTTCTTCTTGTCGACCGACGAGAAGACCCGAGAGAAACGTAGTGTTGTCTAGCGTTTGCCAATGTCGACCGATGAAAAACCCAAGACGACCCAAGTGTCAACCGATGCTTATAGGTGTCGACCGTTGTCTCTGTTTTATGCTTCATAAAATGAAGTTTTATTGAAACTGATTTTAATCGAGTTTTCCGCTGCAATGTCATTTAAAATATTTTCAAAAATGTTCGTTTTAAATCGAGAAATAAAAGTTTTAAATCTTATGCGAATTCTTATGATACGAGTCAATTAGTGAGTAAAGTAGCAAATTGAGTCCATGGTTGACCGGAGCGCTACAAAGTTGGTATCAAAGCAAAATAGTCAAGTCGTTCAAAGAATTACCCAACACTGCCGGCTACCATGCAACGTGTTTCACCAACTCTAAGTATTTGTTTATTTTTAGTTAGATTGTGACTAAGATTAGATTACGATAATCATGTACAGGAATTTGACAAGATGAATTGACGACCGGGACGGCCTAGAGTTTTGAGAGAGGCAGCAAAGTCAGTAAATGATGACAACTTGGCTACGATCAGACGACTGATCGAGTTGGTCAACAGGCAGTCCCAAGAATTGGGAATGCTACTGAATCAAGGACAAGGGAGCCATGGAGCGAGTTCTAGTGGAGAAAGGTTTAGGAGATTGAAGCATCTGACCTTTAAGGGCCAAATCACAGATCCGACTACTGCGGAGAGATGGATCCGCAAAAGTGAAAACATGTTCAAGTATGCCAATGTGGAGGAAGGGAATATAGTTACATGTGGAACATTCCACCTATCGAACGACGCTCAGAGTTGGTGGGAGACAGTAGAGGCCACCATAGCTGCCCGGGACTTGACCTGAAAGAGATTTAAAGAGATGTTTTGTGACAAGTATTACAACTGAATAGTCCAAGCTGCAAAGAGGTTGGAATTCTTACAGTTAAAGTAGACTAGGCCAGTAGCTTAGTACGTCAGACAATTTGAATCATTGTCCTGGTTTGCAAGCAAATTAGTGAGTAATGAAGAAGAAAAGGTACTGCAGTTTGTGCAAGGGTTGAAGCCGGAGATATATAAAGGTGTCATAATCTCTAGAACTGAGTGAGTACCGTATGCAAGAGTCGTGGCCAAAGCATTGGAAGTGTAGGGGGCGAAAGCCAAATGTGTGAAGCAAGAAGAAGCCACCAAAAAATTCTTTAAGGAGATCACACAACAAACCAGCAGGGGAGAATCTTCTTCTTGAACCAAGATGTCAGGTTGCATTGTGAAAGATTCGAGGGGAGGAAAGAAACTGCAAATGTAGAAGAGGTACCCGCAGTGTCGAAAGTGCTTGAAGTGCCATCCGGGTGAATGGGGACAGTTTGCAGGCAAATGCTACAATTGCAATGAAGCTGGTCATATTTCACGAAACTGGACAAAGCCGAGAGTCAATCGGTGCTTCACCTGTAATGAGACCGGTCACATATTTAGGGATTGCCCCGCAGCAAAAAAGGGTACGGCCAAGATGACGCGAAGGATTTTTGATATGATAGAGCCCGAGGGTGAAAATCGACCAGCTGTTATTTAAGATACGGTACTAGTTGATACGGTGCCTGCATTTACGTTGATAGATTCAGGAGCATCACACTCTTTTGTTGCTACGGTTTTTGTGGTGAAAGTAAATTTATGGGCTAAACCAGCTAGGTGTACATATGAAGTGAGGCTACCATCTGATGAGCGCATGCACTCCGATCAAGTGGTGCGTGACAGTGTCTTATCAGTGGAGACTAGGAGCATGCCTGCTGATTTGATTGTGATGGGGATAACTGGCTATGACGTTATATTGGGCATGGATTGGTTGTTTCGGCACTATGCAATGATTGATTACAGAGCTGGAACTATTAATTTCCAACCCCCAGGTGGTGTGAAACATTCGTTGCAAGCTATAAAGAATTTGAAGAAGCTATCTATAATGGCACCCATCGAGGCTCGGAGATTATTAATGGGTGAACATTTTTGCTTTCTTGCAACAATTTTATATACTCAATTTCACATGGAGACAAAACCACAGGATATTGTGGTAGTTCATGAGTTTCTTGATGTATTTTTTGATGATTTGCGCAATTTACCCCCAGACCAGGAAGTCGAATTTGTGATTGACACATATCCCGGTACAAAGGAAATATCGAAGAACCCTTACAGGTTGGCTCCATCAGATTGAAGTAGTTGAAAAAACAGTTGGAAGAACTGTTGGAAAAAGGGTTCATACGCCTGAGCTTTTCACCATGGGGCGCACCAGTCCTATTTGTAAAGAAGAAAGACAGATCACTCTGAATGTGTATTGAATACAAGGAGTTGAATAAGCTAACCATAAAAAATAAGTATCTACTGCCGAGAATAGACGACTTATTTGATCAACACCAAGGAGCTCAGATTTTCTCGAAGATAGACTTAAGATCGAGGTATTACCAGCTGAAAGTCAAATCACATGATATCCCGAAGACAGCCTTTCAGACAAGATAAGGACACTATGAATTTTTAGTGATGACGTTCAGGCTGACAAACGCTCCAGCCGCTTTCATGGACCTGATGAATCGGGTATTCCTAGAGTACCTAGATAAATTTGTCATTGTATTTATCGACGATATCTTAGTGTACTCTTGTAATAAAGACGAACATAAAAAGCATTTGAAGATGGTTCTGGAGACTATGAAGCAGCATCAGCTGTATGCGAAATTCTCCAAGTGCGAGTTCTGGCTGGATAAGGTCCATTTCCTTGGACATGTGATTTTCAATTGAAGGATATCAGTGGATCCAGCTAAGATACAGTCGATCAATTAATGGCCTTAACCAAAGAATGTCAGCGAGATTCGAAGCTTTCTGGGGTTAGGTGATTACTACAAGTTTATTAAGGGGTTTTCAAAGATTGCAGCACTCCTGACTCATCTGACAAGAAAGAAAGTCAAGTATGTATGGTCAGAAGACTGTGAGTACAAATTCCAAATACTGAAGCAGAAATTGACTACAGCTCCAGTGTTGACACTTCTGGTGATGGATGAGAAGTTTAGTATTTACTGTTATGCTTCCAGAATCGGATTGGGTTGTGTCTTGATGCAAAACGGAAAGGTGATCGCTTATGCTTCAAGGCAATTAAAGTCTTATGAGCCAAATTATCAAACCTACGATTTTGAGTTAGCAGCTGTTGTGTTCGCGTTAAAGATCTGGAGGCACTATCTTTATGGATAGCAATGTGAGATATATTCACAAAAGTGTAAAGTATATCTTCACTCAGAAGGAGCTGAATATGAGGCAGAGATGGTGGTTGGAGTACGTGAAGGATTGCGACCTTGAGATCAAATACTACCCAGGCAAAACCAATGTAGTGGCCGATGCATTAAGCCGAATTTCGACCTCAGTTTCAGTAATGAATGCCGAGATGTCTAAAGAGTTGAGTATAGAATTTCAGAGATTTAATTTAAAGCTAGTTTCAAATGTGGTAGTAGAATTATCAGCATTATCTCTGAAGCCGTCAATTTTTAAGAAAATTAGAGAAGCTCAACAAGATGACCCAAGGTGCAACGAATTTAGGTCGAACATAGCATCTAATGACAGAACCGAGTTTAGCTGTTCAGATGATGGAATCCTGAAGTTCCGGAATAGATGGTATGTTTCGAACAATGATCAACTTCGGAATGAGATTTTGTCTGAAGCACACTCCTCACAGTTTTCTGTTCATCTCGGAAGCATCAAGATGTACAGAGAACTTAGACAACATTATTGGTGGCCTGACATGAAGAAGTATGTGGAAAGTTACGGAGAGACACTTGATTTGCCAACAAATCAAGGCTGATCATCAGAGGCTGGCTGGAAAGTTGCGACCATTGCCGATTCCAGAATGGAAGTGGGACAAAATATCCATGGATTTTGTTGTCGGGTTACCCCGGATGACGAAGGGATTTGATGCGGTGTGGGTGATTGTGGATCGTTTAACCAAATCCGTTCATTTTTTACCAGAGAAGATGACATTCAATATGGACCAGTTCGCGGACCTATACATTCAGGGATAGTGAGGTTGTACGGAGTACTAATTTCGATTGTGTTGGACAGAGACCCAAGATTCACATCAAAATTCTGGAAGAGTCTACACAAAGCAATGGGGACACGACTGAATTTCAGTATAGCCTTTCATCCTCATACTGACGGGCAATCTGAACGAACTATTAAGATTTTAGAAGATATGTTTCAAGCCTGTATACTAGAGTTCCAGGGTTTGTAGAGTAAGTATTTACCCTTGATGGAATTCTCGTATAACAACAGCTATCAAGCTACGATACTTATAGCCCCTACGAAGCTTTATAAGGGAGGAAGTGCAGATCGCCCCTTTCGATGAAGCCTGCTTGATTGGTCCAGAAATCGTGCAGCAAACGACTGAAAAGATCAAGATTATTCGGCAACGGATATTGACAACTCAGAGTCGACAGAAGTGCTATGCCGATGGAACAAGGAGAGAATTAGAGTTCAAAGTAGGAGATTACGTTTTCCTAAAAATTTCGTCGTTCAAGGGTGTAATGAGGTTTGGGATGAGGGGTAAGTTGAGGCCAAGATACGTTGAACCATTCCCGATCACGAAGAAAATAGGGAAGACAGCTTACCAGCTGCAACTGCTAGCCTAAATGGATGGAATTCACGTATCCATGTTGAGTAAGTGTATGCGAGATCTCTCTCACGTCGTGGAGCAGCAGGATATAGAGGTTCAGCTCACATTGACTTATGAAGAGAAGCCAGTGAAGATTCTGTATTATGCAGTGAAGATTTTACGCAACAAGGAAATTCCACTGGTGAAAGTATTATGGCGCAACCATAACGTAAAAGAAGCAACCTGGGAGCGGTAGTAAGACATGATGAGCCGGTATCCAGAATTGTTTAGGTAGCAAATTTTGAGAACAAAATTTTTGTAAGGAAGGTGGAATGTAACACCCGGATTTTTTGTTAAAAGAATTTCAAAATTTGTGATTATAATTGGTGGAGTTTTGGTCAGAATTGTGAGTGGAGAATTTCTACTTTAAAGTAAAAAGATTATTTTGATACTAATGTCGAAGAGAAAAATTTAATAATCTAATCAAAACCGGACCGTATAGCAGATTTATTAAACGATTAAGGGTTAAGAGCGAAATAGTAATTAAGATTAATATTATTATTATTATTAAAAAAAATCAAAACACCCTCCGGTGTTTTTCTTCTCCCCCAGCGATGAAACCCTCCGTCCCCTGTTCTTCTTCCCTCTCCCGCGTGAAGCCCTCAATGATTTCTCTGTTCCTCCTCTGTTCTTTCAAATTTAAGGTAAGTTTATAATAGATAGTAAGTCCTATAGTTGTTTTGAGCGATAGAAGTGAAGTTGGAGCAATTTATTGGATATTATGGTAAAACCTAAGTTGGAGGAATGAAATTTCAAACTTATAGTCAATTTTTATCCGTATGTTGGCATTTAAGCTTGAAGTAGGAGTAGATTATGAGATTTTATGGAGAAGATTGAGCGTTGGGACAACCAAATGCTCGAATGGTGGAACGATTTCATTTCAGTCACATTAGCCAGAGCTATAGGTGTTGGATTAGGAATTTGATTAGGCTGTTAGAAAATAGACGCACTCAGAAGTCCGTAGCCTTTTGGATCGTCCAATTCAGACGACTATTTGAGAAGTTATGAATTTCCAAAGTTGGTTGGAAATTGAGATGGATTTCGGGTTTATTAGAGAGTTTTGATTTTGTACGAGTTATGATTTTCAAGCTAGTAATTTATGAATTGAACGAGGTAGAACTGATGAATGTGTGATTTCATAGGTATTCCCAGTTAGCCTACGCAGTTACGAATTGCGAGAAATTTCTAGGATGCCAAGTAAGTAATGGATTGTTCGTGATTTGCCTTCGGGCCTATGCCATGAAACGGTATGGTTGCTTGTTTGTTTTGTTGATTAGTCAGTTGATTGCGCATATGTGTGACATGCATCATGGTTTTGAATTACGAAATAACGAGTTTTGAACATGTTTTGAATTGTGCATATGAATTGTAATCAGATAAGAAAAG
The DNA here is from genome assembly GCA_022433055.1 of Begonia peltatifolia. Classification (NCBI taxonomy): domain Eukaryota; kingdom Viridiplantae; phylum Streptophyta; class Magnoliopsida; order Cucurbitales; family Begoniaceae; genus Begonia; species Begonia peltatifolia. Next base: position 4,011,962 of record CM039529.1, on the reverse strand, counting down.
ATGCCACGTATGGGAACGCATCGTCGTTAACATGCTAGTAATAAAGCACTAGAGGGTTCTCATTGATGAAAGTACGTAAGATAACAAGGTATGTGAACGCCTCGTCGTTAACATGTTAGTGAGAAAGCACTATATGGTTCTATGATCGAGGTTGGGAGGAGATTTTGTATGGCCGTCCCGTGCGTGAACACGATGTGTGCCTCTAATCTCGCTCTGTGGGTCATGGTTTAGCCTTCCTAAGTGTGATAGGAAGGGTGCCTACTTGACTCACACGTTAAAGTGGAAGATGATAATAACGAAAACGAAATAGTGCGTAGAAAATGCACGTGTTAGGGGTTGAGTTATGGATTGCATTGTCGATTTCGCTTTTCATATTCCATACTTGCTAAGCATTAGGCTTATGTTTTGTGTTTCATGGTGTAAATGACGGCGAGCTTTCCAGTGAGTTGTTCGAGCACAAGCATGACTAGGATGGCGGTTGGTGACGTATGTTGTATGCCGGTGCAGGTAGCTTGTTGGGGCGACACGACCTTGGTGTGATAGGTTGCGGGATTTTGTAAGCATTTTTGTGTTGAACACCTGTGTGTAATTGCGGATTGGTATTTTGAAGTATAGAAAGTGTTTTTAAATCGTACGAGCCAGTTTGACGAATGATTAAGATTGTTTTTAACTTAAAAGGGTTGTGTTTTTTAAACTAATTGAAGAATTGTTGTCTTAAAAATACAGGTCTTTACTTCATGGTTTTAATCGTGGAAATTTTCGTCGTTCATTTTCTTTCGAACTAATGTTATTTTTATACTGCTGGTGCAAATTGTCGACCGAAGTCCATATGTGTCGACCAGTCAGTGTAAAATGGTATGCAAGTGTCAACCGTAGGATTCGACCTGTGCTGGTAGAGCCGAAGTATGTGTCGACCTATGGTTGTAGGTGTCGACCGGTAGTGTAAAAATGTGATTTGCCCCATAGGCCCGTCACATGATCTCAAGTCGAAGCACACACTTTAATTAACTTATATTCTCACACGCTTGTCTCTTGTGCAGGTAACGATTCAATCGAGCTAGAAATTGAAAGCTTAAAGTGGGAAGTGGAGACTCAAGACATGGAGCAACCCAGGTACGTCCTTGCGTGGGAAGCCACAATCGATGATCATGTTGCACTTACGGGAATTTGTCTTCCCGAAAAAAATTCTATATAATGTTTTAATTTTGAACTTATTGAGCAAACATTGGCCTTCTTGTTAAACTTATTATTGTGTGCATACATAGGCATTTAGGACTAGATTGAATGGCTAAGATAGATGATGGAATGGTTTTGGGGTTAGCTTATTTTGAAGCACCAACCGAGCAAGCCAACTCTTGACTGCGCGGGCGCCAAGGAGGAGAGCCGCATGATGGTGGCCAATCTTACCCAATTTGGCCACGCCTTTGAGTTGCCTTTTGAGAAGCTTGTCCCCCTTGCTTTTTGTGGAAGAAACATGGATCCATGACTTAACATTCAGTAAGCCATAGATCACTTCTTGGCTACCACCATATCGGCCGCACATTGCATCAATCTTGAGCCGGTTACAAGCCACCCTTCTACAAGTTTTGAAGACCAAAAGCTCAGCCCTAAACCACTCCATCCTAGGTCTATATAAAGATAGCATTGGTGTTTGTATTTTGGTTGGCAAATTGAATGAGCATCGACATGTTTCTCTAGAGAAAACCGAATGAGTTTTCCACCACCTTTTCAAGGTATGTGCTCGGTTCCTTGAACCGATTAGGAGAAGCCTCCTAGCTTGGCAACTCAAGGTTGTTGCTCGAGCTTGTGTTCCACTTTTCTCTCCTCCCTTTCAAGGGAAGGAAACATGAAGAGAGTGGCCAAAACCGGTTCCCTCAGTTGAGAATCTTTCCATGGAAAGATTATGATTGCCGAAAGCATTACATTGACTTATCGGCCAAATTGTGGGTTTGTGTGCATAAGTTTTTCATTTCTTATCAACTTGGACCACGACCACCATCATCACACACCTCACTCAGTCCACTAATCTCTCACCAAATTTTGTTTCATTGCAAGCACATTTGGCTGTTCATTTTTCCATTTTTCTCAAAGGTTTCTCGGCTTGGCCGAGATCCAAGGGCCTAACCGATCTTTTGAGTGTTCTAGTGACCGAGCAAGGGCTAGGCCGCCACATTTGGTATCAGACCATAGGAAGGCCCCTTGGAGTGCTAGAAAGCGAGTTAGTTTGGTTTTCCAAACTCATTTGGATGGCTGCACCTTAAAGTCTAAAACCTGGTTTAAATGCTCACCTATTCAGGTTATTGTTTGCTTGCGGTTTCTTTGTTTTATTTATGATTTCTTTTGAGCTAAAATCATCTCCAGCATGTTTCTTGAGTTGTTAATCATCTAAGCATGAAGAAATATCAGCCCTTAGACTCCATTTTCGTGGCTGCAAATTCCTTCTCCTTTTGGTTAAACAACTGCTAGCCACTTTAGCACTTGTTGTCTTATTTTCTATTGCGGGAACAACACTTTTTCTTGCTGTGTTTTAACACTTCTAGCACCTCACATGATTTGTGAAGTACTTAAGCAAGAATGTTTAGTTTTAAAATCATATGGTTAGCTTGATGGTTTCATCGGTTTAATATGTTAGTGCTCTTTGATTGAAAACCGCATAATCCAAAGTTTGTTGCTTCTTTTGATGACCGGTTTGTTTGCACTTATATCCGAAACTTGCAGCTCGATTTAAATGAACATTTTTATGTATATTGCTGCTTATATCCTCTACTAAGAATGACTATTAGGGTTGTCAAATGTTACATGTGATTTTGTTTAGAGTTTGCCTAAAACCCGAGACACAAAGCATAAAATTTCTGTTTTTGACATTGCCGAGAATAGCTTAATATTTTGAGTTGTTGTGACTTGTTTTTCTGCATAAGTATGAGCCTATAACTCATTAGACTTAAGTTAACATATTAGGTAGCTGAAGCATGTGATCGTTTTTGGTTTGTTGTGGTTTAAAAAATTCAAATAGATGCTGTTTTTGTTAAGAAAAAACATACTTTTGCAAAAAACAGTTTTGTGTGCACAAAAATGGCAAGGTTGATGTTGATAGTTGGGGACCACTTTGTGCCTGGCTGAAAGTTGTTCCAAGGCACGAAATTCTTACTGCATATTAATTCTAGTTTGATGTTTTATGTTGCTCATTTATTGCTAAATTTCTTGGAGGAAATCGAGTTTAAAACCAGTGCCTAATTTTAGTGAACTTTTCACACATCCGATAGTTAGTGAGCATTATTTTATCTTTGATAATTTAATCTGAGTGCATTATCCCAAAAGTGATAAATTTCTTTCCTTTTTGCTTATTAGTATTTGTTTTGCTTTACTAGTATTGTTAAAAAAAACAAAACAAAACAAAAGAAAGAAACGAAAACTTAAAGGGAGATTAAGTCAATTACCTTAGTTAGGTCACCATTCATAATGCCCTAAGACTTAAGGTTTAAATATGTTTAAAGTCTCATTTTCCTAAGACTTGAACATGAAAACAAGAAGTGGATTCCAAATTGGCCCAAACCCAAATATGGCCCAAGAATCCAACCCACAGAACCGGGCCAAGGACATTCCCCAAAACGAGACTCACACCCATCAAGAGGGAGAGTCAAGTATGCAAGGTCAAGTAAATGGTTTAAGTATAATGGCTGGAACACTAAGTAAACAACTTCACGACATGAACCTAAAATTTGAACAAGTTATGAGTGGACGTCGTCATACCCACCGTAGAGATTCCGCCCAATACACTATACCGAGGAGACGAAATGACAATCTTAAGAGACGAGTTAGAGACCAAGAACCCTTAGACGATGAAGCTGAGATTGAGTATTCTAGGGATAGACACCCTAACTATGATTACGATGAGGATGATGAGTAGACCTTTGATGAAGAAAAAAGCTTTCGTCCACCAATCCATAGAAATCATGATGAGTTTAAACGAGATCGACATAGAGACCGTGATGACTTTCGAAACGTTAAAATACAAATTCCCCCCTTTTAATGGAACATGCAATGAGATGACATTTTTAGAATGGTTAGAGAAGGTTGAGAGGATTTTTTATTGTTATAACTACTCCGACAAAGTCAAGATGCAGTTGGTTTCTGTAGAATTTACAGGCTATGCATTACTCTGGTGGTCTAAAGTGAGGAGACAAAGAGCACGGACTGGATTTAACTTTATTGATACTTGGAGAAAGATGAAATCTATCATGACGAAGAGATTTGTCCCTAGTCATTACAAACAAGAGTTGATCATGCAAATACATAGCCTCAAACAAAGAAGTCTAACTATTGAGGAGTACCTCAAGGAGTTCGAGACTCTTAAAATTCGAGGAGAACTAGAAGAACCCGTAGAGCAAACCCTAGCTAGGTTCATCCATGGCTTGAATTATGACATTGCTGATGTCGTAGAATTGCACCCAATAGAATTCATGGACATGGTAGTCCAGATGGCCCTGAAAGTCGAACGTCAACTCAAGAGGAAAAGGAAAGCCACCCAATGATTTAAGATTAACCAACTCCCCAAATACATCTCTAAGCCACCTGAGGCTAACAAACCAGTGCCCAAGGCTCATTGGAAAAAGCCTTTTCAGAGACATTAGCCTCCCAAAGAATTAAGTAGTAAACCAATAAAGCCTAAAGGATCAGAGGTCAAGACTACGAAAGACAACCCCACTGGATAGAGAGCACGCGACTTCAAGTGCTACAAGTGTCATGGCATAGGTCATTTCATGGCCCAATGCCCGAACCGTCGTGTCATGATCTTTAAAGAAGACACCGGTGAGTTCTTAAGTGAAGACGAGTTTGAAGAGGATATGGAAGAAGTAGGAGAGGATGAGGATGAAAGTGACTCGGTAGAAGAAGTTATTCATGCCCCTGATGGCCCTTTGCTTATAACCAAGAGTTTAGGAGAGGATTGCCAACGTGAGAACATCTTCCATAGTAAGTGCCTCATCAAGGATAAGTTGTGTTCTCCATTATTGATGAAGGAAGTTGTGCGAACGGGGCCCCAAAAGAGTTAGTGAATAAGTTAGGGTTAGAGACTAATGCTCACCCCCACCCATATAAGCTTAAATAGTTAGATGATATAGATGATGTTAAAGTTACTAAACAAGTAAGAGTTGAGTTTGCTTTATGCAAGTATAAGGACTCGGTTCTTTGCGATGTTGTGCCTATGAGTGCAAGTCATTTGCTTTTAGGCCGACCTTGGCAATTTGACCAAAAAGTGAACCACGATGGACATTCCAACTACTATTCCCTCAAATTTGAATTCAAAGCTTTTAAGTTAGCACCCATGAACCCTGAGCCGATAGCTAAGGATGAAGCTATTAAAAGAGAATAAAAGGATAAAGCAAGTCTATTCACGACTAAGACTGAACTAGAAGCATCCGTGCTTAGAGGGGATTCCATGATTTGGATACTATTCCGGGATAGAGTGACGGAACTAGGAGACATACCTACCCCAATTAAAAACCTACTACATCAGTTCCAAGACGTGTTTCTCGAAGATTTACCTAAAGGTTTGCCACCCTTACGTGGCATAGAACAACAAATTAATCTCCAGCCCGGGGCTGCACTACCCAATTGACCAGCCTACCAAATGAACCCCGAAGAGATTGAAAAATTACAAGATCAGGTACAAGAATTATTGGACAAGGGCTACATAAGAGAGTCCATGAGCCCCTGTACAGTTCCCTCACTATTAGTTCCTAAGAAAGACGGCACTATGAGGATGTGTGTCGATAGCCGAGCCGTGAACCACATCACAAACAAATATAGATTCTCCATCCCTAGGCTCGAGGACATATTATACGAGCTCAGTGGAGCTTCGATCTTTTCCAAAGTGGATCTTAAGAGTGGTTATCATCAGGTATGCATGAAGGAAAGAGATGAGTGGAAGATAGCATTTAAAACCAAGTATGGCTTATTTGAATGGATGGTCATGCCCTTCGGGCTTTTTAACACCCCAAGCATGTTTATGCGACTCATGCACCATGTACTTAAAGAATACCTCGGTAAGTTCATTGTTGTCTACTTTGACGACATATAGTGTATAGCATGAACCTTCGATAACACCTTAACCACCTTAGTACCCTTTTCCATACCCTTGGGAAAGCCAAGTTATTCGGGAACCTTAGCAAGTGCTCCTTCGCACAAGACAAAGTTTATTTCTCAGGCTTTATAATCTCGAAAAATGGTATGGAAGCTGACAAGAATAAAATCAAAGCCATTAAGCATTGGACTACGCCCAATTCCATAACGGAAGTAAAGAGTTTCCACGGGCTAGCCTCATTTTATAAGATATTTATCCAAAACTTTAGCTCAATAGCTGCACCCCTTACAGACTGCACTAAGAAAGGTAAAGAGTTTACTTGGACCCCTATTTGTCAAAAGAGCTTTGAGTTAATTAAGGAAAAGTTATGTCACTCCCCCGTACTTGCTCTTCCTGACTTCAACAAGGTATTTTAAGTTAAAAGTGATGCGTCAGAAGTTGGAATAGGAGCAGTACTTATGCAAGACCAACGACTCATCGTATATTTCAGTGAGAAGATGAAAGGAGCCGTGCTCAATTATTCTACATATGATAAGGAGTTTTATGCAGTTATACGAGCATTAGAGCACTTACAGCATTATCTCTTATCGAGAGAATTCATTATCAACACTGATCATCAAGCCTTAAGGCACATTAAGAGCCAACATAACCTAAACAAAAGGAATGCAAAATGGGTAGAATTTCTAGAGAGGTTTCCATATACCCTAAAGAATCTAAAGGGAGAAAATAGTGTAGTAGCAGACGCCCTATCTAGGAAGCATATCCTTTTCATCGAGCTAGGAGTTAGATTTTTCATATTTGAATGAATTAAGGATAGATACGCCTCTAACCCCGACTTTGGACCTCATTATGCCCGATACCTAGACAAGGTTGAAAGAGATTATTGCCTTATGGATGGTTATTTGGTCAAAACGGGAAAATTGTGCATCCTTCAAGGAAGCTTAAGACGATGCCTTGTGAAATAAGCTCATTGTGAGGGCTTAGCCAATCATTTTGGGAAAAGAATACCCTTGATATGCTCAAGGAACACTTCTTCTGGCCTCACATGATGAAGGATGTGCATTGCCTGGTAGAGACGTGCATAGTTTGCAATAAAGCCAAAAGTAGAGTTCTACCTCACGGCTTATACATGCCCTTACCTGTCCCTTCTCACCCCTGGATTGCAGTCAGTATGGACTTTGTATTAGGACTAGCATGGACCGCCCAAGCTAAGGATTTGATCATGGTGGTCGTGGATAGGTTTTTCAAAATGGCACACTTTATTCCTTGTGCCAAGACAGATGACTCTACTTTAACTGCCAACATATTTTTCAATGTGATTGTTCGCCAGCATGGCATTCCACACTCAATAGCGTCAGACAGAGACACTAAGTTTTTAAGCGCCTTCTGGACCACTTTATCGAGAAGGTTGGGGACTAAGTTATGCTTCAGCACTTTTTTTTCATCCCCAAACTGATGAGCAAATGGAAGTTGTCAACAGGATTCTAGGCTCCCTTTTACGCAGTATTATAGGCAAGAAATTGTCTAACTGGTACATCATACTTCTAGGTTTGGAATTTTCCTACAACCGTACCCTTCATTCCACTACTCATAAATCGCCCTTTGAAGTTGCCTATGGGTTTAATTCATTTACACTGTTGGACTTAGGCAACCGATCAGGTGTAAATAAGGCCGAACAAATTAAGAAATGGCACGAAACAGTGCAAAAGGCTATTGAAAAGAGAAATGAAAGTGTGGCTAAGCACGTGAAGAAAGGTCGCAAAGAAGTCATTTTTCGAGAAGGAAACTTGGTATGGTTGCACCTACGGAAGGAAAGATTTCCTCATAAAAGAAAGTCTAAGCTTCTACATTGTGCGGATGGACCATTTAAAATACTTGAGAGGATCAATGATAACGCCTACAAAATCGAATTATCGGGTGAATATGTAGTATCTGCGACTTTCAACGTCTAAGACTTGTCACCCTATAAAGGCAATGAAGATTAGTTCCAGGACCCAAACTTATTGGATTTGAGGTCAAATCCAGAGTCACCTGGGGAGGATGATTTGCCCCATAGGTCCGTCATACGATCTCAAGTCCAAACACACACTTTAATTAACTTACATTCTCATACGCTTGTCTCTTGTGCAGGTAATGATTCGATGGAGCCATAAATTGAAAGCTTAAAGTGAGAAGTGGACACTTAAGACATGGAGCCACCAAGGCACGTCCTTGCGTGGGAAGCCACCATCGAAGATCATGTTGCTCTTAAGGGAATTTGTCTTCCCGAGAAAAATTATATGTAATGTTTTAATTTTGAACTTATTGGCCAAACATTGGCCTTCTTGTTAAACTTATTATTGTGTGCATGCATTAGGCATTTAGAACTAGATTGAATGGCTAGAATAGATGATGGAATGGTTTTGGGGTTGGCTTATTTTGAAGCACCAAACGAGCAAGCCAACTCTCGGCCACGCGCGCTTCAAAGAGGAGAGCCGCAAGATGGTGTCCAATCTTACCCAATTCGGCCACACCTTTGAGTTTCCTTTTGAGAAGCTTGTCCCCCTTGCCTTTTGTGGAAGAAACATGGATCCATGACTTGGCATTCAGCAAGCCATAGATAACTTCTTGGCTGCCACCATCTCGGCCGCATATTGCATCAATCTTGAGCCGGTTACAAGCCACCCTTCTACAAGTTTTGAACACCAAAGGCTCAGCCCTAAACCACTCCATCCTAGGTCTATATAAAGATAACATTGGTGTTTTTATTTTGGTTGGAAAATTGAATGAGCATCGACATGTTTCTCTCGAGAAAACCGAAGGAGTTTTCCACCACCTTTTCAAGGTATGTGCTCGGTTCCTTGAATCGATTAGGAGAAGCCTTCTAGCCTGGCAACTCAAGGTTGTTGCTCGAGCTTGTGTTCTAATTTTTTCTCCTCCCTTTCAAGGGAAGAAAACAAGAAGAGAGTGGCCAAAACCGGTTCCCCAAGTTGAGAATCTTTCCGTGGAAAGATTGTGATTGCCGAAAGCATTACATTGACTTATCGCCCAACTTGCGGGTTTGTGTGCATAAGTTTTTCATTTCTAATCAACTTGGACCACGACCACCACCATCACACACCTCACTCACTCCACTAATCTCTCACCAAATTTCGTTTCATTCCAATCACATTTGACTATTTATTTTTCCATCTTTCTCAAAGGTTTCTGGGCTTAGCCGAAATCCAAGGGACTAACCAATCTTTTAAGTGTTCTAGTGACCAAGCAAGGGCTAGGCCACAACAAAATGACACAGGTGTTGACCGCGAGGGCCGACCTGTGCTGGTAGAGAGGATCAAAGTGTCGACCTGTGAAAGCAGGTGTCGACTGCAATCTGAAATAAGCGTAGAAGTGTTGACCGGTGTTCTCAATGTCGACCAACGAGAAGATCCGATAGAAACGTAGTGTCGTCCAGTGTTTGCCAGTGTTGACCGATGAAAAACCCGAGACGACCGAAGTGTCGACCGATGCTTACAGATGTCGACTGGTGTTTCTGTTTTATGTTTCATAAAATGAAGTTTTATTCAAACTAATTTTAATCGAGCTTTCCACTAAAATATCATTTAAAATATTTTAAAAAATATCGTTTCAAGTCAAGAAATAGAAGTTTTAAATTTTATGCGAATTCTTACGATTCGAGTAAATTATTGAGTAAAGTAGCAAACCAGGTCCATGGAAGACCGAGGCGCTACATCGACCCTCGCGGTCGACACTTTTAGAGTTTGGTCGACCCCCAAGCATGCTGGTCCACACTCTGGTAACATTTTATACTAATCGGTCGACACTAGTGGACACAAGTCGACACTTCCATCTATATCTCGGTGGACACTAAACATTTTTATGTGTTTTAAAAAGGATGTAAACATATTAAAAAATTGAGATAAAGTTTTTATAGAAGTTGAAAATTTTAAGTCATTATGGAAAGTATAAGTTAGAGAAATGTCACGGCAAGACCATGGCAGCCTTACTCTGCCTCTGTGCCGGGCAAGATGGTCGTCACAGGGTCGTCCAGTCGACAGCAACTCCGGCTGTACGGAGGAGGCAACCACAGCTGTTTCTTTTTAGAAAAATACAAAATTTAGACCTCATCTTTACGTTTAGATTTTTACACGATGGTTCTATTGTCCTTTTTTTTAAACGCTTTTAATTAGTTTATGTTGCGTAAATCTTTTGTAAAACGTTTTCAAATCACTAAGTTGTAGGTCTAGGTATAATTTGAATAAGAGAGAGTTGGATCGTTTCAGTATGGTGTCAAAACGAACCGGAAACAATTGTGTTTTCGGGGCGTGTCAATTAAGGTTATTTTAAAAAAATTAAATTAATAAAGAAAAAAGAGTTTAAACAATAGTGGCTTTGGTGAGAAGCCACTATCGTTTCTCCCTTCTGCCGAAGAGCTCTAGAGCACGAGCTCCTCCTTCTGCAGAAAGACGCGAGAGAGAGAGAGAGAGAGAGAGAGAGAGAGAGAGAGA
>CM039529.1:3936133-3993416 GCA_022433055.1 Begonia peltatifolia | reverse complement strand
CCCCCCCCCCCCCCCTTATTTCAGTTAAATCCACGCCCTTTCGACTTTAAATTTCAGAAATCTTTTTTCAAATAAAATTCTAAATTTTTCTGAAATTAATAAGCCCGCTAAAATCTCCTACGAAATTCTCTTGGAACTTTAAATTAATTTAATGAATTTTCTGGGTTATTACAATAACACTTTATACAAACTACCTTAACTTCAACCAACCTCACATAACCTATAACATCATCCAAAATTCCTTAAACATAACACTTTTCACAAATTTCAAACTTTTCGTAGCTCATTAAAAACGAATCAAAATATACAACGGAAGTCTTAAAATATGAATGAAAACCTACCATCAAACATTTTCAAAAAAATCAAATCAAACCCTGAACAAGTCCCATATTTTTAAAACGTAATTTCTAACTATACATCATATCCAAAAAGCATTTAAAACTACATCCAAAGTTAGAAATTTCACCCACGGGTGAAAATATCGCCTGACTGTCACAAACGCACCTCATGAGCTCGTTCCTTGAACTGTACCTAATCACCAGCTTGAGGCACATACTCTTGACCCGAGAATTTTTCACCTAAATCATCAAAGTTTAAACTAATAAGCCTAGAGCTCATCAATAATATATGAATGCTATGAAATGCTCGTGTATGCATGATTCTTTTAAAACGTGAACATACATTACATTACGTGTAATACCTGATATGTTTTTCAAACATTTTAACCTAGGTGCAGAGAATTTCAGTTAAATTCATGTGGGTTTATTAGATAAAAGAAAAAGGAGTTGAAAATCAAAAATCGTAAAATCGATAAAATAGAATAACTGAAGATGGGGTTTAAAAGTATACTATTGAGGGTTAACTGTGGCACCCCGAAAACCTACCTGTTACCAGTCTGCTCACTACCCTGATACCAACTCAATATGTCCCCGGTCCACCTTGTATCGGTTTACTACTTACTCCTTATTTCACTCGTATTGAAAATTTAGCATAAAATTTTAAAACTTTTATTCCTCGACTTGAAACAATATTTTTGAAAAGATTTTAAATGGCATTGCAGCGGAAAACTTAATTAAAATCAGTTTGGATAAAACGTCATTTTATTAAATGTAAAATAGAGATACCCGGTCGACACCTGTAAGCTTCAGTCGACACTTGGGTCGTCTCGGGCTTTTCACCGGTCGACACCAGGAACATCGGTCGACACTACATTTCTTTCGGGTCGTTTCGTCGGTCGACACCGAGAACACCGATTGACACTTGGGTAAACGATCCACAATCACCCACACCAAATTAAATCCCTTCGCCGTCCAGGGTAACCCAACGACAAAATCCATTGATATTTGATCCCACTTCCATTCTGGAACCGACAATGACTGCAACTTTCCAGCCGGTCTCTGATTCTCAGCCTTGATTTGCTGGCAGATCAAGCATATTGCTACGTACCTTGCTACAGACTTCTTCATGCAAGGCCACCAATAATGTTGCCTAAGGTCTCTGTATATCTTGGTGCTTCCGGGATGAACAGAAAACCTTGAGGAGTGTGCTTCAGTCAAGATTTCTTTCCGAAGTTGACCATTGTTAAAACATACCACCTATTCCAGAACTTCAGGATTCCATCACTTGAACAGCTAAACTCGGTTCTGTCATTAGATGCTATGCTCGACCTCAATTCGTTGTACCTTGGGTCATCATGTTGGGCTTCTCTAACTCTCTCAAGAATTGATGGCTTCAGAGATAGAGCTAACAATCCTACTGCCACATCTGAAACTAGCTCGAAATTAAATCTCTAAAATTTTGCATTTAACTCTTTAGACATCTTGGCATTCATTGACGAAACTGAGGTCGAAATCTGGCTTAATGCATCGACCACTACATTAGCTTTGCCGGGGTGGTTTGATCTCCAGGTCGTAGTGCTTCACGAGCTCTAACCACCGCCTCTGCCTCATATTCAACTCTTTCTGATTGAAGATATACTTCAGACTTTTATAATCTGAGTATAACTCACACTGCTGTCCATAAAGATAATGCCTCCAGATCTTTAGCGTGAACACGACCGCCACTACCACCAAATCTGGGGTTGGATAATTTCGCTCATAGGTCCTTAATTGCCTTGAAGCATAAGCGATCACCTTTCCATTTTGCATCAAGACACAATCCAATCCGATTCTGGAAGCATCACAGTAAATACTGAACTTTTCATCCATCACCGAAAGTGTCAATACTGGAGCTACAGTCAATTTCTGCTTCAGTATTTGGAAACTATAGTCATAGTCTTCCGACCATACATACTTGGCTTTCTTTCTTATCAAACGAGTTAGGCGTGCTACAAGCCTTGAAAACCCCTCAATAAACATCCTGTAGTAGCCAGCTAACCCCAGAAAGCTTTGAATCTCGCTGACACTATTTGGTTGAGGTCATTCATTAATCGATTGTATCTTAGCTGGATCAACTGATATCCCTACACCGGAAATCACATGTCCAAGTAAATGGACCTTATCCAGCCAGAACTCGTACTTGGAGAATTTTGCATACAGCTGATGCTGCTTCAAAGCCTCCAGAACCATCTTCAAATGCTCCTTATGTTCTTCTTCGTTACAGGAGTAAACCAAGATATCGTCGATAAATACAATGACGAACTTATCTAGATACTCTTGGAATACCCGATTCATCAAGTCCATGAAAACAGCTGGGGCGTTTGTCACTCCAAACAACATTACCAAGAATTCATAGTGTACGTATCTAGTCTAAAAAGCTGTCTTTGGGATATCTTGCAATCTAACCTTTAGCTGGGAATACCCCAATCTCAAGTCTATCTTCAAGAAAATCCGAGCCCCTTTGAGTTGATCAAATAAGTTGTCTATCCTTGGCAGTGGATACTTATTCTTTACAATTAGCTTATTCTGCTCACTATAGTCAATACACATTCGGAGCGATCCGTTTTTCTTTTTTACAAATAGTACCGGCGCACCCTATGGTGAAAAGCTCGGGCGTATGAATCCTTTTTTCAATAGTTTGTCCAACTGCTTTTTCAACTCCTTCAACTCAGGAGGAGCTAACCTATAAGGGTTCTTCGATATTGGCTCTACACCAAGATATGTGTCAATCACAAATTCGACTTCCCGATCTGGGGGTAAACTGAGCAAATCGTCCAAGAACACATCAAGAAACTCACGAACTACCACAATATCCTGTGGTTTTGTCTACACGTGAAATTGAGTATCTAAAATTGTTGCGAGAAAACAAAAATGCTCACCCATTAATAATCTCTGAGCCTTGATGGGTGCCATTACAAATAGCTTCTCCACATTCTTCATAGCTTGCAGCGAAAGTTTCGCACCACCTAGGGGTTGGTAATTAATAGTTCAAGCCCTACAATCAATCGTTGCGTAGTGCTGAAACAACCAATCCATGCCAAATATCACGTCATAGCCAGTTATCCCCATCACAATCAAATCACCAGGCATACTCCTAGTCCCCACCGATATGACACTGTCACACACCGTTTGATCAGAGTGCATGCGCTCACCAGATGGTAGTCTTACTTCATATGTACACCAGGCGAGTTTAGCCCACAAATTTACTCTCACTACAAAAGTCGTAGCAACAAAAGAGTGTGACGCTACTAAATCTATCAACGTAAATGCTAGCACCGTATCAACTAGTAGCGTACCTGAAATAACAGTTGTTTGATCCTCACTCTCGGGCTCTATCATAGCAAAGATCCTGGGCGTCATCTTGGCTGGACCCTTCTTCGCTGTGGGGCAATCCCTAGATACGTGACCGGTCTCATTGCAGGTGAAGCACCGGTTGACTCTCGACTTTGTGCAGTTTCGAGAAAATGACCAACTTCATTGCAATTGTAACATTTGCCTGCAAACTGTCCGCATTCTCCCGGATGGCTCTTCAAGCACTTCGGACACTGCGGATACCTATTTTGCATTTGTGGTTTCTTTCCTCCCCTTGTATCATATACAACGCCACCTGGTCTTTTGGTTCCAGAAGAAGATCCTCCCCTACTCGTCTGTGGTGTGATTTTCTTAAAGAACCTTCTGGTGGCCTCTCCTTGCCTCACACACTTGGCTTCCGCTCCCTCCACTGTCAATGCTTTGGCCACGACTTGTGCATACGGTACTCCCTCAGTTCTAGAGATTGTCACACCTCTATATATCTTCGGCTTCAACCCTTGCACAAACTGTAGCACCTTTTCTTCTTTGATATTTACCAATTGGCTTGCAAACCTGAACAACGACTCGAATTGTCTGACATATTCAGCTACTGGCCTAGTCTGCTTTAATTGTAAGAACTCTATACTCTTTGCAGCTTGTACCGTCCGGTTGTAATACTTGTCATAAAACATCTCTTTAAATCTCTTCCAAGTCAAGTCCCTGGCAACTATAGTGGCCTCTACTGTCTCCCACAAACTTTGAGCGTCCATATTTCTTTCCTCCACATTGGCATATTTGAACATATTCTCAATGGTGCGGATCCATCTTTCCGCAGTAGTCAGATCTGTCATTTGGCCCTCAAATGTCGGAGCTTCAATCTCTTTAACCTCTCTCCACTAGAGCACGCTCCATGGCTCCCTTGTCCTTGATTCAATAGCATTCCCAATTGTCGGGACTGCCTGTCGACCAACTTGGTCAGCGATCTTATCGTAGCCAAGTTATCATCATTCTCTGATCCTACCTCCTCTCTTGGAACTCTAAGTTGTCTTGGTCGTCTATCCATTTTGGCTAATACTCGTACAAGGTTAGCATAATCTAGCATTAGTTACAATCTCACTAAAATAAACAACTACTAACAGTTGGAGGAGCACGTTGCATGGCGGCTGGCAATGTTGGGTAATTCTTTGAACGACTTGACCATAATGGCTTTGATACGAACTCCTATGGCGCCCCAAAAACCTAACTATTTCCGGTCCGCTCACTACCCTGATACCAACTCTGTACGTCCCTAGTCCACCGTGCACCGGTTCACTACTTACTCCCTATTTCACTCATATCGAAAATTTCGCGTAAAATTTTATACTTTTATCACTCAACTTAAAATGACTTTTTTGAAAAGATTTTAAACGGCATTGCAGCGGAAAACTCAATTAAAATTAGTTTGGATAAAACTTCATTTTATTAAGCGTAAAACATAGACACCCGGTCGACACCTGTAAGTTTCGGTCGACACTTGGGTCGTCTCGGGCTTTTCACCGGTCGACACTACATTTCTCTTAGGTCTTTTCATCGGTCAACACCGGGAACACCAGTCGACACTTATATGCTCAACTCAGATAGTGGTCGACACCTGTTTTCATAGGTCAACACTTTGATTCTCTTTGCCCGCGCAGGTCGAACCCTGCGGTCGATACCCTCACTAATTTTACGCTAACCGGTCGACACCCACGGTCGCCGGTTGACACCTCATTGTTCTCTGCCCCCACAGGTCAAACTCCGCGGTTGACACTCACATCCTAATTTATTGTGACCGGTCGACACCTTGCACCAGTATACATAAAAATGACACCAGTTCAGAGAAAACACATAATGATATTCTCACAATTAAATCCACAAATTAAAGACCTCTATTTTTGTAAACATAAATTCTTCAAGTAATTTTAAGAAAATACATAATCCCTACTCCAATCCCGACTATAACCGCATCATACATCCTATATCCTGCCATGGTCGAGTCGCCCCAACATTTGCCTGCGCCGGCATACCGCATACTCACCAACACCATCCTTGGCATGCCCGTCGCCTAGCAACTCACCGAAAAGCTCGTCGTCACCTACATCACAAAACACAAAACGTAAGTCTTATGTTTAGCAAGTATGATGAACTAAAAATCAATGCACAACTCAACCCCTAACACATGTAGTTTCTATGCTCAGTGTCGTTTTCGTTTCGTTTTCATTGTTATCATGTTCCACTTTCACGTGTGAGTCAAGTAGGCACCCATCCTATCACACTCAGAACGGCCAAACCATGACCCATGGAACAAAATTAGAGCCACACATCATGTTTACACATGGGACGACCATACATAATCTCCTCCCAACAGCGATCATAGAACCCTCTAGTGCTTTATCACTAGCACGTTAACGACGAAGCGTTCACAAACCATGTCATCTTATGTACTTTCATCCATAGGAATCCCCTAGTGCTTTCTCACTAGCACGTTGACGACGTGGCATTGCCCATGCGTGGCATCTTTTCTTATCTGATTACATTTCATGTGCACAATTCAAAACATGCTCAAAACTCATTTTTTTGTAGTTGAAAACCATGATGCATGACAACACATATGCACGACCAACTGACCAAACAACAAAACAACAATCAAAACAAACAAATAATCCTACCATTCCATAGTGTAGGCCCGAAGGCAAACCACAAACAATCCATCACTTACCTGGCGTCCTTGAAATTCTTCGCACTTCGTAGCTTTGTACTCTAACCGAGAATACCTATAAATTACACATCTATTAGTTCTAACTCGTTCAATACATAAATTCCTAGCTTCAAAGTCATAACTCATACCAATACCAAAACTCTCCACAAAACCCGAAATCCCACTCAATTTCTAACCAACTTTGGAAATTCACAACTTGTCCAATACTTGTTCGAATTAGACGATCCAAAGTGCTACAAACTCCACAGATTATCATTACAAAAATCCAAAATTAATTTAAACGAAAATTTTGGGTATTACATTAACAATTCGAATTAACAGAAAATTTTTGATTTAATGGCAAAACTTCTCCTACAAGTTACTACAACCTTGTATACAAACATTCCCATTCCTCCACCTACCCCCCCTCATCCTTACCTTTCCCCTCCTCACATTTTCCTCTCGCTGAACACACTTCCCTCTCCTCTCTTCTCTAATTTTCTTCCTCCCTCCACTTTCATCTTTCTCCTTCACACCAGCCAATCTCCTTCCTTCTTCTTCGATTTTTGACGATAAAAAGGTAAGGTTTAGGTGTTTGTTGATGGATTTTAGTTCATTAGTGACAAATGTGAGTTTTGATAGATGATTCCCTCATGGACTTGTAGGGTTTTGATTTTTCCCGTCCCTCTTGAAGATTGACCGAAGTCTTCATCCTTCTTTAAAGAACTTAAGGTAAAATCACTTCCCTTTTCGTATTTGATGGTTATAGAACAAAAAGACATTGATTGGGTTAGTGGTTAGCTATGGAAATTAGGAGTTGATGACTTGAAAAATAGGTGCCTGAATTTAATGTTTTATGGCTTTATAAGTTACTCTTGAATGCTATACGTTGATGTTAGATGGATGTTTGATGAATTGGAATGAAAAATAGACGTGTTGTTGGATAAATGTTGACTAACTGTTAGGTATTAATTTTGTTGGAGCAATTGGGGATAATTTATAGTACTAGGAGGTTATTCTGAAATATTAAGGAAATGTTTTAAGGATTTTAATGTGATTGGTGAATGTTCGATAAGAAATTAAATTAGCTCCTTGGATTGCAGTTTTTTTAGGGTCGATTATTGATGCATGGATTGTGATGGTTTAGGTTTGACTTCACAACAAAAAAGTGAACGAAGCATGCAAAGGACCCAAGGTAAGTGGGCGCATAGGTTCAGCCCCTACGGCCCTTCATCGCAAGGGTACTAGTAATTACGAGTCTTGTTTGGGACTTGTATGTTGAGGTGAGGTATGAGCCACAGGTAGTTAAGTCGTGGGAAATGTCATGTGTCTAAGTTTAGCCCTACGTTCTGAGTTATGTTTCGTTCTATTTAGATGACATGTTATGTTTAGGCTATGTTTATATTAAAATATATGTGCACACTCATAGATCATGCATCATGTTTTAAGAAAGGCATACGAAATGTTTTATGTAAGAAATACGAGAATATGTAATGTACGTAAATGGTAATGTCGTGGGTTGTGGTTGAGTATGGCTTATGTTTATCCACTCTGGTGGTCCACGTTATGTTTGTCCA
The DNA here is from genome assembly GCA_022433055.1 of Begonia peltatifolia. Classification (NCBI taxonomy): domain Eukaryota; kingdom Viridiplantae; phylum Streptophyta; class Magnoliopsida; order Cucurbitales; family Begoniaceae; genus Begonia; species Begonia peltatifolia. The sequence continues at coordinate 3,985,455 of CM039529.1, read as the reverse complement.
CTCTAGTGGTCCACGTTATGTTGTCCACTTCGGTGGTCCACGTTATGTTGTCCACTTCGGTGATCCATGTTATGTTATGTATGTGTCTACTCCCTACATAAATCCCCCTTAACCCATGTTATGTGAATGTAAAGGTAATGTGGAAAAAACACATGTTTTACAAATCCTGCACGCACGAGCATTCATTGTATTTCACCCTCTTACTAGCATTAGGCTTATAGTTTGAACCTCATGATGTAGGTGAAGATGTTACAGGTGAAGACTTCGAGCCTCAAATTGACATGTAGGTGTGGTTGGAGGTACGGGCTTGTGGCGGGGTATTTGTGGCTGTCCAGCTATTTTTGACCCGTGGGTGAACTTAAATGTATTTTGGGGTGTAAGTACTTTTGATTTAAAGTTTATGTATAGAAGAATTTTACATTTTGGAAAATACTTGAACTGTTTGGGATTTAGATGTTTTCTATTATAAAATGTTTCTATGGCAAGTTTTAACATTTCTAAATTAAGTTTTGATGTTTAGAAATAGTTTTGATTGGAAAATGAATGATTTAACATTGTGATATAGTGTCTTGAAAGTTTGAGGATGGTATGTGGATTTGATTGAGTGTTTTTAGGTGTTAAGCGAGAAAAAGAAGGAGAAAGGAGGAAAGGAGGCAGGTTGTGCATGTGGGCAGCGCGGTGCTCACGCGGGGTTTGCGTGTACGCATGCAAGGCACGTACAGCATGCGGGGCGCGTGCAAGGCACGACCAGCTGATCAGTCGGTGCGGGGTTGCGAACGATCGGCGCCTGATGGGTGCTACGTGGGGTGCAGCAGAGCTCCTACCGATTGATCGGCACTGTGCGCGAGATCGATCGGCTCTTGAAGGTTTCAACAATGCACGAAAAAGAGGGTATCGACCAATCGGCTAACAATGGGCGATCGATCGGCTCTTGTGTGTAACACAGTTAGCGCAGCGTGTACATTCATGTGTGTGCCGCAACAGGGCGGCGCACGCGCCCGACATGCTTTGATGCTTTTTTAAGAAATCAAACCCATTTCAAATGATTTCTTCCAAATAACTTAAAAAATTTTTTTCACTTATTTTAAAGGATGTAAAGGGGCTTAAAGTACAAGTTTTGCTTGTTTCAAATTTTTGAAAAATTGTACGTGAAAGTTTTCAAGTTTTTAAGTCAAGTTTAAAGGTCAAGTAATGTCAAGTGATGCGTCGCGACCGGCGTTTGGGTTGTGACATTACGTTACTGTTCAAGTGACATCATGGTTAAAATGGCGTATTAGGGGAGTAGACTCAATAACAAAACATATGTCCTAAGCATGGATAATTTTGCCTGGTCCCAGAGAAGGACAAATACCAGTAGTCCTTAGGCAAGGACAATTTTACATGGTCCTATAGAAGGAAAAAAAAATATGTCATTCCCCATCCCACAACTTAACCGATCCATTGCATTATATGTTCTTATCTTTCTTATATAAAACATATGTATAAAAACATTTTGCATGATTTCATGAAAATGTGATGCATGAGCATACAAGTGCACGTGACATAAAACATATCCTCAATGAAAGAACATAGACAGTCCTCAAAACATTATAAACAAATAAGGACACTTAACATAATACAGTATCTATAACTTACACTACTTGTAAACATACTCCTAAAGGCATTTAAATTCATACATTACCTAGTACATTTGTGATGTCGGTCTTAAGGGCCAAACACATGCAATATAAACTTACCTCAAGTCTTTAACAATGAGTATGCACTTAAATCATTTTTCTTTTGAGTTGTACAACCTATAATATGCAATTAAATCAAACAACATCAAATTCTTAACAATGCATATCATCCATTTCAAATAGTCCACAAACATTATGCACCAAATTTTAACCAATTCAAATAGCCCAAGCATAATAAAAACCGAAATTCAGCAAAACCATTCAAAATTCTTAGAATTTCAACCAATATTTGGTATAAATTAAAACATCCATAACTTATTGAGTTTTTATCTGAATTTAATAATTTGAAATGCTATGGAAGCCTTAAAATGTCTAATTTAACTTAGAGTCATTCATTTTCCAACAACAAAGCACAATCAATGGCAAAAAAAACAAAATCCGAACTGCTCTGTATTTTGGCCATAAATTTTTATCCAACTTCAAGCATACACATGGCAGAATCTATTTCAAAGGCTATGAAATCCTTAAGGAGTCTGGTCTAACATGGCAGAATCTATTTATCAATAAAAAGCCGTAATAATGGGCGGAATTTAAAAAATCAAATTGCTCTGATTTTGGAAAAAAATTCAAACCTAACTCCTAACAATAATCGAACATATTTATTCCTTCAATCTAATAGATCAATGATCGTGAAATAATATTAAAAATTCAATTGAATGTAGAGTCGATTTTATCCACATGTTGGTGTTTAATCAAGAAATAGGAGTAGATTACGACATTTGGTGGAAAGATTGGCTGATTGGTTGGCCGAATGTACAAATTTTGGAACGGTCTCTGTTTGGCCATGTTCGGCCAATTTGTGGATGTCCAATTAGGAAATGGATGAGACAATTGGAAACTAGACATCCTATGGAGTTTGTAGCACGTTGGATTGTCCAATTTGGATGAGTATTGGAGAAGTTGTGAATTTCTGAAGTTGGTAGGAAATTGAGTGGGATTTCGAGTTTAGTGGAGAGTTTTGGTTTTGGTATGAGTTATGACTTTCAAGATAGGAATTTATGAATTGAACGGGTTAGTATTGATGGATGTGTAATTTTGTAGGTATTTCCAATTACAGTATGAAGTTACAAAGTACGAGGAAATTTCAAGGACGCCAGGTAACTGATTGATTGCTTGTGGTTTGCCTTGAGGCCTACATCATGGAATGGTAAGTTTGTTCATTTGCTTTGATTGTTGTTTTGTTGTTTGGTCAGTTGGTCGTGCATATGTGTTGTCATGCATCATGGTTTTGAACTACGAAATATTGAGCATGTTTTGAATTGTGCATCTGAAATGTAATCAGACAAGAAAAGATGTCACGCATGGGCAACGCCTCATCGTTAACGTGCTAGTGAGAAAGTACTAGGGGGTTCCTATGGATGAAAGTACGTAAGATGACGCGGTTTGTGAACGCCTCGTCGTTAACGTGCTAGTGAGTAAGCACTTGAGGGTTCTATGATCGCTGTTGGTAGGAGATTATGTATGGCCGTCCTGTGTATGAACATGATGTGTGACTCTAATCTGGCTCCATGGGTCATGGTTTGGCCGTCCTGAGTAAGATAGGATGGGTGCCTACTTGACTCACATGTGAAAGTGAAAGATGATAACAATGAACGAAGCGAAAATGAAACCGAGCGTAGAAATTGCATGCGTTAGGGGTTGATTTGCGCATTGATTTTAATTCATGCTCCATACTTGCTAAGCATTAGGCTTACGTTTTGTGTTCCATGGTGTAGGTGACGACGAGTTTTCCGGTAAGTTGCTAGGTGACGGACATGCCTAGGATGGTGCTGGTGGCGTACGCTATATGCCAGTGCAGGCAGATGTTGGGGCGACTCGACCATGGCATGATATAGGATGTATGGTATGGTGATAGTTGAGATTGCAGTAGGGATTTTGTCTTATTTTGAAAATTACTTAAAGGAATTATGTTTTAAAAATATATGTTTTTACTTTATGGATTTAATCGCGGGATTGTTATTGTGTGTTTTCTCTAAACTGGTGTCATTTTTATATATACTGGTGTAAGGTCTCGACCGAAGTCGACAAGTGTCGACCGGTCAGTGTAAATTGGAAGGTGTGTGTCGACCCTGGGGTTCTACCTGTGTAGGCAGAGAGGATCCAGGTGTCGACCTATGGCTGTAGATGCGACCACTTAGTGTATAGACGAGTGCCGGATTGTGACCTGCACGTAACGGGGTTGACCAAATCTCATACGGGTCGACCGCGTGGGTCGATCTACTCGGACAGAGAGCAATAAAGTGTCGACCGGCACACACAAGTGTTGACCGGTAATGTGAAGGAAGCAGAAATGTCGACCTCGAGAATCGACCAGCGCGGACAGAGAGGATCAAGCTGTCGACCTGTGAAAGCAAGTGTCGACCCCTCTCTGAGTTGAGCGTAGAAGTGTCAACCGGTGTTTCCAGCGTCGACCGATGAAAAACCCGAGACGACCTAAGTGTCGACCGACGGCCACAGGTGTCAACCGGTGTCTATGTTTTACATTTAATAAAATGAAGTTTTATTCAAACTGATTTTAATTGAGTTTTTCGTTGCAATGCCATTTAAAATCTTCTCAAAAATGTCATTTTAAGTCGAGGAATAGAAGTTTTAAAATTTTACAAAAATTTTTCGATACAAGTGAAATAGGGAGTAAATGGCAAACCGGTCTAAGGTGGACCGAGGACGTACAGAGTTGGTATCAGGGTAATGTACGGATCAGAAACAGGTAGGTTTTTGGGGTGGCACAGGAGTTGGTATCAGAGTCATTATGGTCAAGTCGTTCAAATAATTACCTAACATTGCTGGCCGGCGTGCAACGTGCTCCACCAACTGTAAGTAGTTGTTTATTTTAGTTAGATCTAGATTATGCTAACCTCATACAAGAATTTACTGAAATTGATAGACGACTGAGACAACCTAGAGTTCCGAGAGAGACTGTAGGATCAGAGAATGATGATAACTTGGTTATGATCAGATGACTGACCGAGTTGGTCGACAGGCAGCCTTAACAATTGGGAATGCTATTGAATCAAGGACAGCGGAACCATGGAGCAGCTCTAATGGAGAGAGGTTCGGGAGATTGAACCCTTCGACATTTGAGGTTCAGATAACAGATCCGACGGCTGCGGAAAGGTGGATCCGCACCAGTGAGAAGATTTTCAAGTATGCCACTATGGAGGAAGGAAGTATGGTTACATGTGCGTCATTTCATCTCTCGAATGACGCTCAGAGTGGGTGGGAGACAGTCGAGGCCACTACAGCTGACAGGGACTTGACTTGAAAGAGATTTAAAGAGATGTTTTATGACAAGTATTACAACCGGACGGTCCAAGTTGCAAGGAGGTTGGAGTTCTTACAGTTAACGCAGACTGGGCTAGTAGCTGAATATGTCAAACAGTTTGAGTTGTTGTCCAGGTTTGCAAGCCAATTGGTGAGTAACGAAGAAGAAAAGGTACTACAGTTTGTGCAAGGGTTGAAGCTGGAGATATATAGAGGTGTGACAATCTCTAGAACTGAAGCAGTAGCATATGCACGAGTCATGGCCAAAGCATTGGCAGTGGAGGGAGCGGAAGCCAATGTGTGAGGCAAGGAGAGGCCACTAGAAGGTCTTTAAGGAGATCACACCACAAACGAGCAGGGGAGGTTTTCTTCTGGAACCAAGAGGCCAGGTGGCGTTGTATATAATACGAGGGAAGGAAAGAAACCACAAATGCAAAATAGGTACCAACAGTGTCCGAAGTGCTTGAAGAGCCATCCGGGAGAACGCGGACAGTTTGTAGACAAATGCTACAATTGCAATGAAGTTTGTCATATTTTCTGAAACTGCACAAAGCCGAGAGTCAATCGGTGCTTCGCCTGCAATGAGACCGGTTACATATCAAGGGACTGCCCCACAGCAAAGCAGGGTCCGGCCAAGATGACGCCCAGAATCTTTGCTATGATAGTGCCCGAGAGTGAGGATTGACCAACTGTTATTTAAGGTACGGTACTAGTTGATATGGTGCCTGCATTTACATTGAAAGATTCAAGAGCGTTGCTACGGCTTTTGTGGTGAAAGTAAATTTGTGGGCTAAACCCGCCGAGTGTACATATGGAGTGAGGATACCATCCGGTGAGCGCATGAACTCTGATCAAGTGGTACGTGATAGTGTCATATCAGTGGGGACTATGAGTATGCCTACCGATTTGATTGTGATGGGAATACCTGGCTATGACGTGATATTCGGCATGGATTGGTTGTTTCGACACTACGCAATGATTGATTGCAGGGTTGGAACTGTTAATTTCCAACCCCCAGGTGGTGTGAAACATTCGTTGCAAGCTATGAAGAATGTGGAGAAGCTATCTGTAATGGCACCGATCGAGGCTTGGAGATTATTAATGGGTGAGCATTTTTGTTTTCTCGCAACAATTTTAGATACTCAATTTCACATGGAGACAAAACCACAGGATATTGTGGTAGTTCGTGAGTTTCTTAATGTATTCTTGGATGATTTGCCCGATTTACCCTCGGATCGGGAAGTCAAATTTATGATCGACACATATCCCGGTGCAGAGCCAATATCAAAGAACCCTTATAGGTTGGCTCCTCCAGAATTAAATGAGTTGAAAAAGCAGTTGGAAGAACTATTGGAAAAGGGATTCATACGCCTGAGCCTTTCACCATTGGGTGCGCTGGTCCTATTTGTAAAGAAGAAAGATGGATCGCTACGAATGTGTATTAACTATAGGGAGCTGAATAAGCTAACCATAAAGAATAAGTATCCACTGCCAAGGATAGACGACTTATTTGATCAACTACAAAGAGCTTGGATTTTCACGAAGATAGACTTGAGTTTGGGGTATTACCAGCTAAAAGTTAGATCACAAGATATCCCGAAGACAGCCTTTCGGACTAGATACGAACACTATAAATTCTTGGTAATGTCGTTCGGGCTGACAAATGCTCTAGCCGTTTTCATGGACCTGATGAATTGGGTATTCCAAGAGTATCTAGATAAATTCGTGATTGTATTTATCATCGATATCTTGGTTTACTCTCGTAGCAAAGAAGAACATAAGGAGCATTTGAAGATGGTTCTGGAGACTTAGAAGCAGAATTGGCTGTATGCAAAATTCTCCAAGTGCGAGTTCTGGCTAGATAAGGTCAATTTCCTTGGACATGTAGTTTCCAGTGGAGGGATATCGGTGGATCCTGTTAAGATACAGTCGATCAATGAATGGCCTCAACCAAACAGTGTCAGCGAGATTCGATGCTTCTTGGGGTTAGTTGGCTACTACAGGAAGTTTATTGAGGGGTTTTCAAGGATTGTAGCACCACTAACTCGTCTGATAAGAAAGGAAGTTAAGAATGTATGGTTGGAAGACTGTAGGCACAGCTTCCAGATACTGAAGCAGAAATTGACGATAGCTCCAGTATTGACACTTCTAGTGATGGATGAAAAGTTTAGTATTTACTGTGATTCTTCCATAATCGGATTAGATTGTGTCTTGATGCAGAACAAAAAGGTGATCACTTATGTTTCAAGGCAATTAAACCCCTATGAGCGAAATTATCCAACCCATGATTTGGAGTTAGCGGCGGTTGTGTTCGCGCTAAAGATATGGAGGCACTATCTCTATGGACAGCAGTGTGAGGTTTACTCAGATCACAAAAGTATGAAGTATATATTCACCCAGAATGAGCTGAATATGAGGCAGAGGCGGTGGTTAGAGCTCGTGAAGCCCTACGACATGGAGATCAAATACCACCCTGACAAAGCTAATGTAGTGGCCGATGCATTAAGCCGAATTTCAACCTCGGCTCTAGCAATGCATGCCGAGATGTCTAAAGAGTTGAGTGCAGAATTTCAGAGATTTAATTTGGAGCTAGTTTCAAATGTGCCAGTACAATTATCAGCTTTATCTCCGAAGCCGTCAATTCTTGAGAAAATTAGTGAAGCCCAACAGGATGACCCAAGATGCAACGAATTTAGGTCGAGCATAACATCTGATGACAGAGCCGAGTTTAGCTGTTCAAGTGATGGAATCCTGAAGTTCCAAAATAGGTGGTATGTTCCGAACAATGGTCAACTCCAGAAAGAGATTTTGTCTGAAGCGCACTCCTCAAGGTTTCTTTTCATCCTGGAAGCACCAAGATATACAGAGACCTTAGGCAACATTATTGGTGGCCTGGCATGAAGAAATATGTAGCAAGGTACGTAGAGACATGCTTGATCTGCCAGCAAATCAGGGCTGAGCATCAGAGACCGACTAGAAAATTGCAACCATTGTCGGTTCCAGAATGGAAGTGGGATCAAATATCCATGGATTTTGTCGTTGGGTTACCCGGACGACAAAGGGATTTGATGCGCTGTGGGTGATTGTGGATCGTTTAACCAAATCTGCCCATTTTCTACCGGTGAAGATGACATTCAATATGGACCAATTCGCTAACTTGTATATTCAAGAGATAGTAAGGTTACATGGAGTACTGATTTCGATTGTGTCGGACAGGGACCCAAGATTCACATCAAAATTTTGGAATAATCTGCACAAAGCAATGGGGACATTACTTTTAGTACAGTCTTTCATCCTCAGACCGACGGACAATCTGAACGAACTATTCAGATTTTGGAGGATATGCTTCGAGCCTGTGTACTAGAGTTTCAGGGTTCGTGGGGTAAGTATTTGCCCTTAGGGGAATTCTCGTACAACAACAGCTATCAGGCTACGATAGGTATGGCCCCTTACGAAGCTTTATAATGAAGAAAGTGCAGATTGCCCATCTATTGGGATGAAGTCGGTGAAGTCAGCTTGATTGTTCCAGAAACCGTGCAGCAAACGACTGAGAAGATCAAGGTTATTCAGCAGCGGATAATGACAGCTCAAAGTCGACAAAAGAGCTACGCTGATGGAAGAAGTAGAGGATTGGAATTCAAAGTAGGAGATGAAGTTTTCCTAAAGATTTCACCGTTTAGGTATTATGAGGTTCGGAAGGAAGGGTAAGTTGAGCCCAAGATACATTGGATCATTCCCGATTACCAAGAGAATTGGAAGGACTGTACCAACTAGAACTGGCAGCTTCTATAGAAGGAGTTCACAATGTCTTCCACGTGTCGATGCTAAGAAAGTGTCTCAAAGATCCGTCGCACATCATGGTTAAGTAGGAGATTGAGGTACAGCCAACTTTAGCATACGAAGAAAAGCCAATGGAGATTTTAGATTATGCAATGAAGACACTAAGCAACAAGGATATTCTGCTGGTAAAGTTATTGTGGCGTAACCATAACGTGGAGGAGGCGACGTGGCAAAGTCAACAGGATATGATGGATCGTTATCATGAGTTGTTATGTAGCAAATTTGAGGACAAAATAATTGTAAGGAGGGTGGAATGTAACACCCACAATTTTTGTTTAAATTAATTTTAGATTTTTGTAATGATAATCAATGGAGTTTTGATCAGAATTGATAACGGATAATTTCTGCCCTGAAGTAAAAGATTGTTTTGAGGCTAATAGAGGAGAGAAAAATTTAAGAATCCAATCGAAATTGAACTGTATAACAAATTTATTAAACGGTTAAGTGTTGAGGGTAGAGTAGTAATTAGTTATTATTATTATTAATATTATAAAAAAAGAAAAGAAAACTAGAACACCTTACAGTATTGTTCTTGCAGCGCAAGCCCTCCCTTGTTCTTCTACTTCCCCCTACATGAATCCATTGGCGATTCCTCCGTTCCTCCTCCATTCCTTCAAATTTAAGGTATGTTTTAGTTAGTTTTTTGTAGTTAGTTAGTCATTTAGCTGTTTCGAGTGTTGAAACCGAAGTTAGTGAGGGTATCGGGTAATTGGGAAAAACCTAGGAGGGAAATTGAATGTAAAGTCGATTTTATCCGTATGTTGGTGCTTAAGCTAGAAATCGGAGTAGATTGCGAGATTTGGTGGGAAAGATTGGGTGAGTGATTGGCCGAATGTACGAATTTTGGAACAGTGTCTGTTCTGCCACGTTCGGCCAAGTTGTGTATGTGCAATTAGAAAATGGATGGGACCATTAGAAACTAGACATCCTGTGGAGTTTGTAGCATGTTGGATCGTCCAATTTAGACGAGTATTGGACAAGTTGTGATTTTCTGAAGTTGGTCAGAAATTGAGTGGGATTTCGAGTTTAATGGAGAGTTTTGGTTTTGGTATGACTTATGACTTTCAAGCTAGGAATTTATGAATTGAACGAGTTAGTATTGATGGATATGTAATTTTATAAGTATTTCCAGTGAATGTACGAAGTACGAGCAAATTTCAAGGACGCTAGGTAAGTGATAGATTGTTTGTGGTTTGCCTTTGGGCCTACACCATGAAATGGGAGGATTCTTCGTTTGCTTTGATTGTTGTTTTGTTGTTTGTTCAGTTGGTCGTGCATATGTGTTGTCATGTATCATGGTTTTGAACTACAAAATAATGAGTTTTGAGCATGTTTTGAATTATGTATATGAAATGTAATCAGATAAGAAAAGATGTCACGCATGGGCAACGCCTCGTCCTTAACGTGCTAGTGAGAAAGCACTAGGGGGTTCCCATGGACGAAAGTACGTAAGATGACACGGTTTGTGAACGCCTCGTCATTAATGTGCTAGTGAGTAAGCATTAGAGGGTTCTATGATCACTGTTGGGAGGAGATTATGTATGGTCGTCCTGTGTGTGAACATGATGTGTGCCTCTAACTCACTCTGTGGGTCATGGTTTAGCCGTCCATAGCGTGATAGGATGGGTGCCTACTTGACTCACATGTGAAAGAGTAAGATGATAACAATGAAACGAAACAAAAACAAAATCGAGCATGAAAACTGCATGTGTTAGGGGTCGAGTTGCGCATTGATTTTAATTCATGCTACATACTTGATAAGCATTAGGCTTACGTTTTGGGTTCCATGGTGTAGCTGAGTACGAGCTTTCTGGTGAGTGCTAGGTGACGGACATGCCTAGGATGGTTTTGGTGGTGTACGCTGTATGCTAGTGCAGGCAGATGTTGGGGCGACTCCACCATGGCAGGATATAGGATGTATGGTACGGTGATAGTCGGGATTGAAGTAGGGATTTTGTCTTATTTTGAAAATTACTTGAAGGAATTATTTTTAAAAAAGGTCTTTACTTTGTGGATTTAATCGCGGGATTATCATCGCGTGTTTTTGCTGAACTGGTGTCATTTTTATGTATACTGGTGTAAGGTGTTGACCGAAGTCGACAAGTGTTTACCGGTCAGTGTAAATTGGAAGGTAAGTGTCGACCGCGGGGTTCAACCTGTGTGGGCAGAGAGAATTGAGGTGTCGACCTATGGCTGTAGGTGTCGACTGCTCAATGTATAGACGAGTGCGGGGTGTCAACCTGCACGTAACGGGGTCGACCAAATCCCATACATGTGAACCGCGTGGGTCGACCTACGTGGACAGAGAGCAATAAAGTGTCGACTGGCATACACAACTGTCGACCGGTGATGTAAAGCAAGCAAAAGTGTTGACCTCGAGTATCTAACTGCGTGGACAGAGAGGATCAAGGTGTCAAACTGTGAAAGTAGGTGTCGAGTGCTCTCTGAGTTGAGCGTAGAAATGTCAACCGATGTTCCCAGTGTTGACTGATGAAAAATCCGAGACGACCCAAGTGTCAACCAACGCACACAAGTGTCGACCGGTGTCTCTGTTTTACGTTTAATAAAATTAAGTTTTATCCAAACTGATTTTAATTGAGTTTTTCGCTGCAATGTCTTTTAAAATCTTCTAAAAAATGTTGTTTTAAGTCGAGTAATAGAAGTTTTAAAATTTTACGAAAATTTTTCAATACGAGTGAAATAAGGAGTAAGTGGCAAACAAGTCCAAGGTGGACCGGGGACGTACAGAGTTGGTATCAGGATAGTGAGTGTACCGGAAACAAGTACGTTTTCTGGACGCCACATGAGTTCATCACTAAATCCCTCCAAAATTGGTAACCCAACTCACATAGACTTAAGAGAATGCTAAAATTATTGAGGAAACATTATTATTTACCTTTAAATCTTCAAATGAAGGAGTTTTGGCATGAAAGAATGATAAAAAAAAAATGGAAGGAGAAAGAGAGCTGAAGATGGTGTGGAGAAGAAGAAGGTGCAGACATAAGGTTAAAAGTAAATAAGAAAAAAATGATGAGGTGTTTAAATTTCATCCTAGTAAAATGTTTTCCTTTTTTTTTCTATTTGCTTGAACTACAAGTAGTTATAAATAACTACATGTAATCTTTTCCTAACTTAAACATCGTCTTCCTTCTCTTTAACCTCAACGTAAATTGCTTCTTCAATTCACTAAATGGGTTGACTTTTCAACCTTCACTTTTTGCCTTTTTATGTGTTTACTCTTTCCTTCTTTTCCTTTCATCAAATGTACAATTGCATTATAAAATCCTATACACATTTATTAAAATGTATAGTAAAATTTTCGGGTGTTACACTATCTCTCTTTTATCCTCCTCTCTCTCTGAAGTTTTGAAATTAAGATAGATTATTTTTTAGCGTTTATGAAATTTTATGGTTTAGATGTAAATGAGGTGTTATTTTGTTGAGTTAGTTGATGGTATATTACGTTTTGATAGTGATACATAAAATTTGGAATTTAATGCTCAACTTTTCAGCTTATATGATATACAATCTTCTTGTAGGGACATACTTGTTGTTATAATGGAGGAATTGTAAATTTATACATGTTTGAATATAACTATCAAGTATATTTAAAACTGTTGAAAGTCTGGAAAGTTTCAGGTTTGTTATTTGATAAGAATCGAGGCCTGAACTAGTGCATTATGGAAGCTAAAATTGATGAATGTGACGTGGGCACAAACAGTGGAAAAATACAAATGAAAACATGTACAATTGAACGTGACAATGTGACGATGCAAGAGAAATGAAAACAACATAGCAAGATACAAATAATGTAAGTAGAATAATCACAAATGTTCTCGGTCAACAATCCCAAAGAGTCTCCCAAAAACATGACGAAAAATGCAATGTAAAACAAAAGAAAATAGAAAATGGTGAGGAGGAATGTTAACCAGCGAATGAGGAGGTGCGCATGAATGCAAACCACTCAAAGAGATGGAAATGCTATGGAGGGGATTGGATGTCGAGGGAACTAAGCTAGTTGAAAGGTGAGCTTTACACATTCAAAAAAGAACTCCCCTTAAAGGAAGAGGCTCTAGTAAATGGGCTGCTTAGCGAATGCTGCTGCGTCCTTAGAAGAGGCCGAGGGAGGGGAGGGTGATGGCCCGTGGCTGGCACAAAGCGCTAGGCACTCGGGTGAAAGAAACCACAACTGCTGACGTTTCCATAGCGAAGGGGCGATGTGCTTGGCCATCTTTCTTCCGCTTCCATTTCTTTATAGATTCAAAGAGGAGGTGTTGTGGTAAGGGTTCATCCAAGCACCATTTCTTCAAGAACAAATTCGTTTCCAGCCAAGTGCAGAGCACCGACAAATAACCAAGCAACAAAACTTCAAGAAGATAACTTCTAATTTTCAAAATATTATTCAAAGGTCTAAACGTCATACAATAGCTTCCCAGAAACTTAAATAGAGGAGGATAAGCTTCAGTTGGAAGAAGGAGGAAGAAGGCTCAAAGAGCTATTAACGAAATCTGCCCGTTTATAGACGTTGGGCACTGTTCACACGTGCGCGTGATGCTTCATCTGGCTGATGCGCATGGGCCTATGCCTGCTGATGCATGGGCTACTGCACGCCACTGCGGGCCACCGATGCTCGACCAGGTGATGCCCATGCCCTGTTCATTGTTTGACCTGCGCGCGCCAGCACTCTTCTGTACCCGCACGCCAGCTCTCTTCTATGCGCCTTGCTTCTCCGTGTGTTGCTGCCTTCTTCGTGCGCGTGCTGTGGTGTTTCTTGCGCAAAATGTTGCTAGTCCCTTGCAATTTTCGTGCATCACTCAATCAACTTCATATTCTGCACGCCGACTGTTTGACGAAATGCCTCAAAGAGTGACATCTTCTTGCTCCTTGCCTTGGCCTTTCCAAGTCCTTTGAAAGACTATTACAAACATATATTCTAAAAGAACAATGCTCAAGTTTGCCAAATAATTCAAAAAGGCTAAGTTTGGCCCAAGCTAAAATGGAACTGCTTGGAATTTGGATGCTTTTCGTTAGAAAATATTTTAACGACAAGTTTTAACGTTTTTAAAGTTAGTTTTGATGTTTAGGAGTATTTTGATTGTAAAATGGATGATTAAAAATGCTATTATAGTATTTTGCATGTTTGAAGGTAGTATGCGGATTTGATGAAGTACTTTTAGGGGTTAAAGGAGGAAAAGGAGGAGGAAAAGGAGGAGGAAAAGTGTAACGACCCGTTTCTCGATCGTTATTAACTTAACTTTCTCATAAAATTTCATAAATAAAACTTTCCTTAAAATTCATTCATTCCCTTAATATAACATTACCATGAATGTAAAACTTGACAGCGGAAGACAATTCGTGCATGAAAAACTTGTTATACAAGATACTAATCAATTTTATATTTCAGCGGTAAAGCAAACTTTCGGTCGACACCTGCGAGCGCCGGTCGACACTTGATTCCTCTCTGTCCGAGTAGGTCGACACTCGCGGTCGATACTTTTAGAGTTTGGTCGACCCCCAAGCATGTAGGTCGATACTCTGGTGACATTTTCTTGAAAACATGTATTTTCATTTCATTACTTATGGTTCAAGTGACATGCTGGTTAAATGAGCGTGTTAGTGGTAGGCGTGGTATATGTCCCTCTGGCCCAGGTCAACCCGAGGATCCGTGGAGTTTTAACCGTCTTCGTGCCCAACTGGCGGTAAAGATTCACAGAATAAACAGTGGACAGTGACATATGACATCCCCGTCCGACTACTTAACCGGTACATTACATAACATGATATTACTTATATTCCTTACTTAAAACACATGCATAAAACGTTTTACATGGTTTCCTGAAAACATGATACATCGACATACATGACGTATAACATGACATTAAAACATACTTAATGGATCCTCAACATAAAGCAGTAAAACTAAACCTGACTAGCTGTGCATGTGTCCCATTAACATCTACCAACCTAGTACCTTTGTGATGCAGCCCTTAAGGGCCAAACACATAAAGTATAAACTTACCTCGGTCCTTGGCTAATTCGTGTAGAACCTTGATCACCTTTCCATTGGCGATTTCAAACCTAACATGAGTGTAATGACCATTAATCACCTTAGAATGCGTTAACCAATCAAACAACCACATCATTCACTTCACGTTCACATAATCCATCAACAAACAAAAGTTCAACCTTAAATTGGCTAAACTTCACATATCCATAACTTGACCTATCTTTAACCAATCCCAATGATTCAAAAGCCAAATGTTCACTTAAGGAGTCTATTTTAACCCACCATAATCATTTGTCTACTAAGATTTACCAATTAAGCCTAGAATATCAGAATCCAAACATTCAAAAATGCTATTTTGAGCATTAGTGATATCTACCTACCAATCCTTCTAAAACTCAACCATTATAAATCAATTAACATTTAAAGAGCAAGAAATTGAGAAATGGAAATTTAAATTCATGGAAATCCATTGTTAGGGTTCAAAGTTCATCCAAAAATTTCAACAATAACCAGTGCTTCATCAACATTTAATCCTAGAATCCATAACTCTTCATACCTTAAAAATCTTTGAGAAGCTGAAGGGGAGAAAGGGAGAATCGCCTATGTGAAGAGAGAATCAAATGGAGGGAGAGAAAGATCTAGTAGGTGTCGCTGGAAATGAGGAAGAAGGAATAAAGAAATAGGGTTTTCACGTGAGAGAGGGAGAGAGAGAAAATGGGAGTGTTTGGTTACAAGCACAATAGTTGCTTCTTTGATAATTTTTGTTATTTGATTCGGTTTCCGCTTAAAACGGGAACGTTTTAATCCCCCTTTTTTTTTCTTACTCCCCCTAAATCCTCGGCATGCAAATTCCAATAATATGTGCCTCATATCTAGAGCAAATTACTTCCATTCAAATTTAATTTATGGACGATTGCATGGTCAGAAAATGTCGGGTGTTACATCTTACCCTCCTTAAACAAAATTTTGTTCCTAAAATTTGCTCACCGATTAGCTCCGGCTATTGGCGCAACATGATTCTGTCTTACGTCCAACTCATTTGGAAGAGTATATCTCCAAACAATGATCTCTTAACCACGTAATTTAACACTTAGTCCCTCATGGATTCTTGACTTTAATTTAACCAACTAAACGTTAACTTTCAAAATCATCTGGTCAAACTCCAAAAATTTTCATTGAAGCTCTCAACTTCCTAATTCATCACCCTTATATCCTTTACTCCCATGGATGTCTTTAAAATTTATGGACTAACCAATAACATCAACTTTCACTCACTTCCTTGGGTGACTGAGCAAGTTCATTAACCACTCATCTACAATTTACTACCTAATCTCTTGAACGATAAAATTCATTAACTCTTCCTCGAGGGTCCTCTAAATTCTCCAATGCTAAATACTTAGGAAGTCTCTCGTCGCTTCAAATCCTTCGTTCAATCTACTTAGTTTTTTTGGCTATTCAGATCGTAAATCTACCCAAAATCTATTCAATTCCATCCCTCCATACTACCACACTTAATTTTCAAAATCTATTTACTCATTACCTCTTCCATTATATCCTCGAACTCAATTTATCCAACTTCAACCTCGATTATCCACAATTACAATTAAATCCCTAGGTTAGAGTTTAAATCACTCTCGACTATTTTCTTAAACTTTAGATCACTCACGTATCTATCGGCTCCAACTTTGCTAATTATAAATTGGACCATTTAATTTTTCTAACTTAACCCCACTTCTAGGTTCACCTGAACGATCTTCATGTAAATCCTCGTTATGCTTATTTAACATCCTCAAAATCTCTCAAATCATTCAATGCTAAACACTCAAGGGTTAAATTCCCTATCGTAACCCTCCATTTAACCTAACAATTTCCCCATACTTCTTCTTAGCATCATATATGTAACACCCAGAAATTTTCCATTGGAGTTTATTTCGGCTTTTTGTAATTATAATCAGTGGGGGTTTTGGTCTGAATTAATACGGAGAATTTCTTCACTAAGTGAAAGATTATTTTAAGGCTAATGGTGTAGGAAGAGATTTGAGAATCCAACTGAAATTAGATGGAATCATTGAATAGTGAAACGGTTAAAGGTGGCATGCAAATTGGTAATTAGGAAAAATATAATGATATAAAAAAAATATACATATATAAAATAATAAGTAAACTGAGAAGAAGAACACCGTCGGTGTTCTTCTTCCCAGCAAACCTCCTCCCTCGTTTCTCTTCTCCCCCGAGTGATCGGGGATTGATTCCTCTTTCGTTCTTCCGAATCACGGTAAGTTATAGTTAGTTTTGGGTAGATAGTTGATGTGTTAGTGTTATTAGTGACAAAAACGGGTTTGACAAGAGTATAGGGTGATTCGGTGAAAACCTAGCAGGGTAATGTAAGAAGTTGAGTGTAGAGTTTAATTTCATCCGCATATTGGTGCTTAAGATAGAAATAGGAGTGGATTACGAGAATTGGTGGGAAAGATTGGGTGGTAAATTGGCCGAGTATGTGAATTTTAGAATGGTGTTCGTTCGGCCACATTCGGTCAAGTCATTGACATCCGAATAGAAAATGGATGAGACCATAGAAAACTAGATGTCCTCAGAAACTCGTAGTACTTTGTATCGTCCAATTCGGACTAGTATTGGAAAAGTTGTGAATTTTTGGAGTTGGATGGAAATTGTGCGGGATTTCAGATTTAGTAGAGAGTTTCAGTTTTGATATGAGTTAGGACTTTCAAGATAGAGAGTTATGAATTGATTGAGTGAGAATTGATAGATGTATAATTTTATAGGTATTCCAGTTAAAGCACGAAGTTAGAAAGCACGAGAAGATTTCAAGGACGCCAGGTAAGTGATGGATCATTTGTGAATTGCCTTTGACCTACACCATGGAATGGTAGGATTGTTTGTTTGCTTTGATTTTTGTTTGGTTGTTTGCTTAATGGGTCATGCATATTGTATTGTCATGCATCAAGATTTTGAACTACGAAAGACGAGTTTTAAGCATGTTTTGAATTGTGCATATGAAATGTAATCAGATAAGAAAAGATTTGTCACGCATGGGTGAACGCCTCGTCGTTAACGTGCTAGTGAAAAAGCAATAGGGGGTTCCCATGGATGAATGTATGTAAGATGACATGGTTTGCGAACGCCTCGTCATTAACGTGCTAGTGAGAGAGCACTAGAGGGTTCAACGATCGATGTTATGAGGAGATTTGGGTTGGTCGTTCCATGTGAGATCACGATGTGTGCCTTCAATCTCGCTCCGTGGGTCATGATGTGGCTGTCGTGAGTGAAGCAGGATGTGCGCCTACTCGACTCACACGTGAAAGTGAAAGATGAAACCAACGAACGAAAACGAAACAAAGTTTAGAAACTGCATGTGTTAGGGGTTGAGTTATACATTGGTTTTAATTCATATTCCATAATTGCTAAGTATTAGGCTTACGTTTTGTGTTCTGTGGTGTAGGTGACGATGCGTTATCTGGTGAGTTGCTAGGGGATGAACGTGCCTATGATGGGGTTGGAGGCATACGATGCATGCCGGTGCAGGGAAATGTTGGGGCGACACGACCAATGCGAGTTAGATGGTGAGATTTTTGTAAGTGTTTTGAGTTGAATAACGATGTATAGATTTTGAGGTTATAGGTAGCGTCGTGCGGGTATAGTCGTCAATTGAATAAGAATCATGTTGTTTTGAAATTTACTTAGAGAAGTTATGTTTTCAAATTATAGGTTTTACTTCGTGAATTTGATCGAGGAATGTTTGTCGTGCGTTTTTAAATGAACTGGTGTTGATTTTTACTGATATTGGTGTGAAGTGTCGACCGAAGCCTATAGACGTCGACCGGTCAGTGTAAATGGGAGGGTGAATGTCGACCATGGGGTTCAACCGACGCGGGCATAGAAGAACGAGGTGTCAACCGGCGACCGTGGGTGTCGACCGGTTAGTACAAATACAGCGAGAGTGTCGACCACGGGAGTCGACTTGCGTGGGCAGAGAGGGTCAAAGTGTCGACCTACAAAAGCAAGTGTGGACCGCTATCCTAGCTGAGCATATAAGTGTCGACCGGTGATTTCTAGTGTCAACCGACGTGAGGACACTAGGGGAACTCGATCTAGACCGGCGTTTGTCAGTGTCGACTGATGGAAAACCGAGGCGACCCAGGGGTCGACCGGCGTTTACAAGTGTCGATCGGTCTCTGTATTTCTGTGTTTTAAAATGGGAAAGTCTATTTAAACCAAATTTAAATGAGTTTTTTGCTGCAATGCCGATTAAAATGTTTTCAAAAATGTCATTTTAGATCGAGGAATAAAGTTTCAAAATTTTACGAAATTTTTGCGATACGAGTTACAGTAGTTGGTATCAGAGTAGTAGTAAACCGAAAACGGGTAGGTTTCTAGGGCGTTACAGAGTTGGTGTCAGAGTGAGTGAACGTAACAGAAAAGGATAGGTTTCTGGGGTGTTACAGAGTTGGTATCAGAGCGAGTGAACTTACCGAAAACGGGTAGGATTCCAGGGCGTTACAATATATGATTACTTCCTAATGGTTCTCAAATCCTCAACACTTATAAAAGATCAACTTCCAACACTTATAAACTCATATTCTGAACATTCCCTTCGTCTTCATGCAAAGACTGGTCCAACAACCTTCTTGTTTACAACTTGTTGTCAGATGAATTCATGTCCTCGATCAAAATCTCCCAACTTAATAATCCACTTAAGCTTCTTAACATCACATGGATTAACTATTGTTGAAAGATCTGATCATCCAAGAGTCATAATCTAATTTCGTACTTAAGTCTATCGGCTTTGTCATATTACGACTATAGTCCAAACTCCACACTTATCTCACGCGATGATTTTTAATATAACTTTGTACTTGGGTCACAATATTCCACTCCGTGTCTTCGAAAGTTCTAATAGTTTTCCCCACTAACCATAATGTTTACCTATTGTCCTCTAGCAATGATCACCACTAATACATCACTCGGAGTGGGGATAAACCAACTAATCCTTTATATTCTTATTGAATTAGAGGGAAAAACTTAGCTGATAGCAGATAGGGGCTTGGACATTAAAATACACACAACCCGATATATAACTCGTCTAAACCCATCTAAAATTTGTATACCTTATTTTAAACGACTATGCTTCTGCATTCTTTCACTTATTGTCATCATTATTAGCCCTATCAACTACTTCTTGAGGTGTGGGGAAAGTTCTAGCAATTTGTCCCAACTACTCTTGCCAACCAGGTAATGTTCGTAAAAGCTCTTCTCTGGTATAACTTCTATGCTAAAAGATTCCCTTCTTCTCCTTCTTTCCCTTTTCCTTTCGCACTCTCATTAGACCTTACTTCCTTACATGTGTCAAAAACACTTTCCTCAAGCAAATGCATAGATTTCTCGTAGTCATCCGCTTCTAGGGGTCACTCGGAAGGAACACCCAGAGTTAGGCATCCGTCGCGCAAATGACCCCCATTCACAACAGAAACTCCTTGTTGACAACTATAACTCATCCAACCTATTCGATCTAAAGCGTCCAAACCCAAGTGGTCTTTAAATTCAATGTGGCCTATTCAATGCTTTGATTATCCATAATTCAGGCGTTAACTCAAATGCATAGTACCAACTTCGAAGTTCATAGCTAAAGTTATACACATCGGCACGCTTCGATTCTACAGTTGGTAGCGTCCCTAAAGGGACCATTTTAACATACCAGTACAGCTCCCTGAATAAAAGTTAATAACTCAAACCTAAACATTAAACCCAAGCATTTTCATAAAGTCCCAGTCTTGTACCATTAAATTTCTATCCCAAACATTCGTCAATCCGTGCAATTTCCAATTCTAACCGCTACTAAGATCCAACATCAATCATCTTGAAGCTTAGAACATCATGACTAAGCATCCACTTCCAAAATGTTCGTACACTGTACTAACCACTCATCAACCTCTTAAAGTCCATCCAAACTACAATACAACCAATTAACTGACATCCTCATCCAAACGCCAATGCATTCCTACTTCTTAAATCTCTACCCTATCCCTCAAAGTCAATCCAATACTATCCTCTTTTACCATACTATATAAATCCTGAAATTTTCGTCATAGTTCTCATCAGTTCTATCAGTCGTAATGTTAATTTCCTTTCTTTTTCTCTTATGTTGCCTCATCACCAAATAAAACAACTTAACCTCTCTGTAACCAACCCACGACTTCACACATTTTCAACATATACACATGTAACTTCAAAACTTAATCATCTACCTTCTAAACCATCTTTGACCTCAGTAACTTCAATACTCCTTACACACTCACCCTCGCACATAAATTCTAAGAACTATAAACATAACAAACTACTTAAATTTAACTTAAGCTTAAACACTTACAGTTGTTGGACCATTCCCATGAAGTAGTTTGCGTAGTCAGGCATTCTACAAAACCGATTTTAAAACCCGGGTGCTCTGATACCACTATTGAAACGACCTGTTTATCGATCGTTACTAACTTAACTTTCTCGTAAAACTTCGTAAAAAGAACTTTTCTTAAAATTCATTCATTCCCTTAATATGACATTACCATGAATGTAAAACTTGACAGCGGAAGACCATTCGTGCGTGAAAAACTCATTATATAAGATAATAATCAATTTTAGTTTTTAAAACAGTAAAGCAAACTTCCGATTGACACCTGCAAGCGCCGGTCCACACATGATTCCTCTCTGTCCGAGTAGGTCGACCCTCGTGGTCAACACTTTTAGAGTTTGGTCGACCCCCAAGCATGTATGTTGACACTCTGGTGACATTTTCTACTAAACAGTCGACACTTGTGGACAAAGGTCGACACTTGATTCCTTTACATCTAAGTAGGTCGACCATCGCGGTCGACACTTGCGGAGTTTGTTCGACCCCTAAATATGTAGGTCGACACCTCAGTTCACTCTGAATGTTCTGAACACACATTTACACTAACCGGTCGACACTTGTTCAATTAGGTCAACACTTTAAGGAAGAATGCCGTTCTTACCAGACTTTACTATCTCTTCTCCTCTCCAATTCACCCCTAATAACATTTGACACCTCAGAGCAACTCCAACCGGCCTCCTTCAACTTTTCCCTACCTACTAATGCTTACATGTGCATATGCCATTACCTAATGATATCCACTCACATAAAACAAAACCTAACAATTTCCAGTAGTTTTTAAAACAAATAGACTTCTTAACTATACGTCATATTCATAGATTTTAAAACCTAATGAAAAACCTTTAGAACATCACCCACGGGTCAAAATGGTCGCCTAACTACCGCAAACATGTCTTCATAAGTTCGTTCCACCAACTGCACCACTTATTGACTTGAGGCTCTAAGTACTCACCTGTTAATTATTCACCTACATCATCAAAGTTTAAACTAATGAGCCTAGAGCTCAGTAAGAATATATAAACGCAGTAAATGATCATGCACGTGTACTTTTCTTAAAAACATGTACTTTCATTTAATTACTTATGGTTCAAGTGACATGGTGGTTAAGTGAGCGCGTTGGGGGGTAGGCGTGTTAAACATAACATATGTCCCTCCGGCCCATATCAACCCCAGTATACGCGGAGTTATAACTGTCTTCTGGCCCACCCGACGGTAAATATTTGCAGAATAAACGGTGGACGGTAACATATGGCAGCCCTGTCCCACTACTTAATCGGTACATTACATAACATGATAATACCAATCTTCCTTACTTATAACACATGCACAAAACGTTTTACATGTTACCCTGAAAACATGATGCATCGACATACATGACGTATAACATAACATTAAAACATACTTAAACGGATCTCAACATAAAGCAGTAAAACTAAACCTGACTACCCGTGCACGTGTCCCATTAACATCGACCAACCTAGTACCTTTGAGATGTAGGCCTTAAGGGCCAAATACATGCAGTATAAACATACCTCGGTCCTTCGCTAATTCGTGCCGAACCTTGATCACCTTTCCCTTGGTGATTTCAAACTTAACACGAGTGTAATGAACATTAATCACCTCACAATATGTTAACCAATCAAAAAACCATATCATTCACTTCACGTTCACATACTCCATCAACAAACAAAAGTTCAACCTCAAATTGGTTAAACTTCACATATCCATAACTTGAGCTATCTTTAACCAATCCCAATGATTCAAAAGCCAAATGTTCACTTAAGGAGTCTATTTTAACACACCATAATCATTTGTCCACTAAGATTCCCCAATTAAGCCCAAAAAAATCAAAATCCAAACATTCAGAAAAATGCTATTTTGAGCATTTATGATATCTACCGACCAATCCCTCCAAAACTCAACAATTATAAATCAATTAACATTTAAAGAGTAAGAAATTGAGCAATGGAAGTTTAAATTCATGGAAATCCATTGTTAGGGTCAAAGTTCATCCAAAAATTTCAACAACAGCGAGTGCTTCATCAACATTTAACCGTAGAATCCATAACTATTCATACCTTACAAATCCTTGAGAAGCTTAAGGGGAGAAAGGGAGAATCGCCTGCGTGAAGAGAGAACCGAATGGAGGGAGAGAAAGATCGACTAGGTGCCGCTGGAAATGAGGAAGAAGGAATGAAGGAAGAGGGTTTTCACGTGAGAGAAGGAGAGAGAGAAAATGGGAGTGTTTGGTTACAAACACAACGGTTGCTTCTTTGATAATTTTCGTTATTTGATTTGGTTTCTGCTTAAAACTCGTACATTTTAATTCCTTTTTTTTTTCCTTACATCCCCCAAATTCTTGGCATCCAAATTCCAATAATATGTGCCTCACATTTATAGTGAATTACTTCCATTCAAATTTAATTTAGGGACGATTACATGGTCAAAAAATGTTGGATGTTACAAAAAGGGAAAGGGAGGCAAGTTGTGCACACTGGACCGCGTGAGGTACGCTCAACCGATCGGTCGGCACCATCGATCAACCTCTGTTGCATTTTGGCAAGGCGCGAGCATGGCTGTAATAACCCGGAAACTTTTTTGAATTATTTTAAAGACCAGCAAGAATTTGTGAGAGGTTTTAACGGATAAATAATTATGGAAGATTTAGGATTTTATTTGGAATAGGATTCTCGAATTTTAATATAAGCAAAAGGACGCGAATTTAGCGAAAATAAGGGGGTTCAAACACATGAGGGCGATTTAATAATTTAGTTAAATAAATAATTAAATAAAAAAAAGTAAAAACAGAATGGCTTCATGAAAAAGCCATTCTGTTTTCAGCTGCTCAAGCTCCCGAAAGAGAGAGAGACCGAGAGTGTTCTGCCGATGACGACGAGAGATGGACAGCCTCCGTCTAGCTCTGTCGCTAGCGACCGAGCACTCTACTCGTCTTCTTCTTCTTCTGCTCCTTCTGTCTGAGCACAAAATGACGCCCCTCGCCATGCCACTTTCCCTCTGCTGTTATTTCCCTTTTAGCAACCGAGTGGAGGGTTATTTGGGTTTTGAATTATGAGACTTCAGGCTAGTAATTGGAATGTCTAGAAGGTAGAATTAAGGATAATTAGACTGTGGGTAGTGAGGGTGCTGATTTGGAAGAAAGAACCGAGAGGAGTGTGCAATGTGTGCTTCGGTCTTGAGCTGGATTGTTCAATTTTTGTTCAGATTATCTTTGAATGAACGAAACG
Organism: Begonia peltatifolia; assembly: GCA_022433055.1. Classification (NCBI taxonomy): domain Eukaryota; kingdom Viridiplantae; phylum Streptophyta; class Magnoliopsida; order Cucurbitales; family Begoniaceae; genus Begonia; species Begonia peltatifolia. The sequence continues at coordinate 3,960,945 of CM039529.1, read as the reverse complement.
TCGCTGATTGGTGAAGCAATTTGTAAAATTGAATTGAAGTCGATATTTTGGGCATTTTAGTGCAAAAGCCCGGTTATATTTTTGGGGTTTTGAGTTATCTACAGTTAATTGTTTTAAATTCTCTTTTGGTATGTTAAACTAAGTTATTAGTGGAGCGTTTAACCACTAGAATTTTTTCGATTCCGTTAACCGACGCAAAAGTTTTGCGCATTAGAAGTTTATGTCAAGTTTGGGGCCGAGTCGAGTCGGTGAGCTACATTGTGTTAGTGACCATAGTTTTGATGCGTAATACAAATTTTGGGACGAATTTTAATGAAGGGTAATTTTTTTTTAGGTTGATCCTGGTTTTTAGTAAAATTGAGTACCCGGAAAGTTGAGGACGCCAGGTAAGTAGTGTCTGCATGTGCCTTACCCTTGTGGGCCTACACTACCGGACTTTAGGAGTGGTTGTGTGTTTGTGATGTGCGTGCTTACTGTTTTGGTCATGTATCATGTTTTGAAAATAGCACGAAAATGAATTTGAGCATGTTTTAGGATACAGAAGAGTGTGATATGTGCCTGTGAGGATGATGTGTGTGTGGGCAGCTTTGGCCTCGTTGCTAGAGGAATCAGGACAGTGGCGACGAGTAAGGAGGTTGTGTGGCGAGTGAGTCCAACCTTACCCTGGGATGGTTGTTGTATGGTGACGCGGGCCTGTAGCTCGTGGGCCTCGTTGCTAGAGGAACCAAGACGGTGGCGATGTGTCAAAGGGTGGTGTGGAGAGAGAGTCTAGCCCCTACTTGGTGCAGCTATACGATGTAGCATAGGTTACAACAATAGGAGTGAGAGTGTAGAGACTGCATGTGATAGGATTGCATTGTCGGTTTTACTTTCCATATTGCACTACTTGCTAAGCATTAGGCTTACGTTTTGTGTTTTGTGGAGTAGGTGCAGAGTTTACTGCCGGTTAGTTCCGAGAACCTAGTACAGATGAGTAGGGCAGTTGGCGGGCTGTGACCGAGGCACCGGACCACAGTACGTTAGGGCGACCCAACCTGTGGAGATTGTTGGTGATAATGAGGGTTTATTTGGAGGGTCATTGCTTTTGGAATTAGGAGTTTTGAGAGGCGTTTCGAGCAATTGAGTAGTATGTATATATTATAGGTATGAGCATTGTATTGCTTTATACTGTGGATTTTCTTCGTCGTCATTCACTGAATTCATTGTCTTTACATTCAGATTTTTTTTTTCTAGTGATTTCTGGATAGTTTTGATTGATGAATTGTGGAAATGGTTTGGTGAACTATATGCAGATTTAGTTTGTTTTTTTGGGATAGCCATTTCTAGACATTAGTCTACCGAAATTTCAGGAGAGAGTGTTATAACATTGAAGGTGGCGTGCACGAGGGTCGTGCAATGCTAAGTGGCCAGGCGTGCGTGTACGGCGCGCGGCGCTAGGTCAGGGCGTGTGCCACAGGGTGCGGCGCTGAGGGGGCGCAACGGTGGTACAGGACAAGCCCATAGACGCGCTGCTCCCAGGACGCACGGCGCCTGGTGAGAGCGCGTGGCGCCCGGCACGTGCGATACCGGGTAAGGGCGCTCACGGACATGCGGCGCCCGGGATGAGTGGTGCTGAGTGAGGGCGAACAACGCCCGTGGCGAGCAGCACTGCAAGCGCATGGGGCACAGCGCTCGCGTCAAGCACTGTCGGTTCTTTTTGAGTTTTACCTTCTAAACTCTTTTATGTCATTTTTTTAAAAAACGCCCAATGTACGTAAACATTTTCCGCTACTTATTTATATCGGGCTTTTAAACGTTTCTTTTGGAATGTTTTCCTTTCGAGCTTGAGTTATTTTCGAAACGAGTTGAAAATTTTTATACATACAAATGTTCTTTTGAATATGATTAAATGATAAGAGTCTCGTTAGGTTGAGTAGAGAGAGAGAGAGAGAGGATCACATCCTTGCGGGTCCGGGGCAGCATCGGGGCGCTACAATTGTATTGTCAAAGTGAGCCAAAAACCATAGGGGGTTTTTATGGTGTTGCTGTCGGGGTGTACAATTATGATATCAAGGCCATAGGATCGACGTCATTCAATGGATTACCTAACACCGCCAGCCACTGCATGAGAGCGCTCCACCAACTGTAAGTATTTTTTAGAACTCTTATTTTTCCTTTAGACTTATTAGATGCAATTGCATACAGGATTAGCATCATGGTTAGGGGGTCACACAGGATCGGGCCCGTAGGGCTACTGATTAGAGGGATGAAGCGATTAGGCGACTTACCAAGTTTGTCCTCCGACTATCTCAGCAATTGGATCGGTTTATGAGTCGAGAGTACTAGGGCCAGTCTAGCGTTGGTGCTTTGGTAGATTGTGGTGGAGATCGGTTACACAGACTCAGACCCCCAATGTTCGATGGATTATCTTCGGATCCTCTCAGTGCTGAGGAGTGGGTTTGGAGTATGGAGGACATGATGGACTACGCTAAGGTAGACGATCAAAGCAGAGTATCCAGTGCAACATTTGACCTAGCCAAAGACGCCCGATTTTGGTGGGATACAGTGAAGGCCACGAGAGATGTGAAGACTATGATTTGGCAAGAGTTCAAGACGGTATTCTTTGGCAAGTACTTGAGCCACGCGGTTAGGACTTGAAAGATGGTGGAGTTTGCTTAGTTGAGACAGAAGGGTACGGTGGCTGAGTATGTGAGGCCGTTTGAGGCGCTATCTCGGTTTGCCGGACATTTGGTGTGCCTAGATGAGAACAACGTACACCAATTTGCACGGGGATTGAAGCCAAACGTGCATATGGGCATGTAGATAGCAGGGACGCGAGGGGTGCCCTATGAGGATGTGGTGTCTAAGGCCTTGAACATCGAGGAAGCTAGGATGAAGCTTCCCAACTACAGAGAGCCACCTAAGGAGCAGCCCTGGCGATTTTTCACGGAGTTACTTCCTCAGCAGAGTGGGGAGGGATCGTCCCAGCAGAGGTGCCTAAAGAGGCCTAGTGATAGCCTGAGCAGTCAGGGGAACAATAAGCGGCCTCAGGGGTAGGGGCCGTTCCTTCCGTGACCTAAGTGTCAGAGGAATCACCCTGACGAGTGCAAGATAGGCGAGGGGTGATGCTACAACTGTGGTTAGTCGGGCCACATCGTCAGGGATTGCCAGAAGCCACGACAGAATCGATGATTCAACTGTAACAAATATAGGCATTTTGCTAAGAGTTACCTTAATTTGAGCAAGGCTCCAACGAGGGTAGCACCAAGGGTCATTGCCTTCATTGAGCCAGAGGACGCTTCCCAGCCCTAGGTGGTCTCAAGCAGTATTTTCATTTCAAGCATGACGGCTTATACTATTGTCGATACGGGTGCAACACATTTGTTTGTGTCTACTGCATTCGTGGTCAAGGAATCTAGTGCCCAGTTTTTCTAGATAGTTCTATGACATGTTGTTGCCGTCGGGGGAGCACTTGTATTCTGATCAGGTGGTGCAAGGTGACACTATGACAGTGGGAGAAAAGCGGTTGTATGCTGATCTAATCATACTCGATATGAAGGGGTATGAGGCTATTTTGGGAATGGATTGGTTGTTCATACATTTTGCCACAATAAATTGCAGGACCAGAGAGATCCACTTTCGACTCCCGAGTGGGGAGAGCTACTCTTTCAGGAAAGGGAAGGGTAAGAGCAGGATTTTAGCTATGTCTTCTATGAGAGTCCAGCAGTTATTACGAGGTGGATGCATGGGCTCCTTGGCTTGTGTCGTGGATGTACAGTTTTAGGGCATGGTTTAGCTTCAGGATATTCCAGTTGGGCAAGATTTTTCGAGGGTATTTCTTGAGGATTTGCCAGGTTTGCCCCTGATATGGAGATTGAGTTTGTTATTGACTTGTACCCTGGTGCTGAGCAAGTGTGCAAGAACGCATACAGATTGGCACCTATTGAGCTGAAGGAGTTGAAGGCGCAGTTAGATGAGTTGACAGATAAGAGCTTTATTGTGACACCCCGAGAAACCCCACGTTCCCGGTGCGCTACAGTGCATCTACACACTACACACACTGACACTTGACATAACTCACTCAATTTATTACTACTTTCGTTTTCAAATCATTTTTAAAAGAACATTTGTGAGTATGAAAAAATTTTGACTCGATTCGAAAACAACTCGCGTCCTGAACAGGGAACGCAAAATCCTCAATATAAAAACTGCGCAGCGGAAAAGAAAACCATTTAAAATAGTCTAAGATAACATAGCAACACTCGAAATCCTAGGAAAGAATCCAACGCACTCCCTCGAACTACACAATCCAGTGCTGCGCACTCGCGTCCCCACTTCAACACCCCGTGCGCGCCCTTGCGGTGCCGCACGTGCCAACTCAACGTCACTGTGTCTCGCACACGCTCACAGCGCCACGTGCCCCTCACACCCTGCCATTGTACAGCACATCTGCGCGCGCGCCTTCACCCGGCGCCGCATGACCCGTGAGTGCCCGCAGGGCCGCGTGCCCCGCAAACCTGCGATCACGCCGCACTCCCACGCTCATCGACACTTCTCTAGCATTCACTGTACACACATCAACCTATTCCATATCCTTTCGACTCCCAACCCCTCTCCCGAAATTTCGGCAGAGTAACGCCTAAAAACTGGCTATCCCAAAATTTAAACCCTGCATACAGTTTACCAAAACTAACAGCATTTATCTATCCACCATCCAGAGAAATCACCATAACAAAATCATAGTATGAAGAAAATTCACAGTATATAGGAATACCATACTCTAACATATAAAAATACATACACATCCCAAAACACTACAACCGACGTCTATACAAACTCCACTATCCGCATAAATACCCGACACAAAATAACAACCCAATGCATCTCACCATCACCTACCATCACCACGGGTCGGGTCGCCTTAACAAAATCTGCCATCTGGTGCTCGATCGCACACCGCCAACCATCCTATGCCTCAAGACTAGGCTCTCGAGACTACCAGCAATATTGTCAGCACCTACACCATAGAACACACAAGATAAGCCTAACGCTCAGTAACTAATGCAATATGAAAGTAAAAGCTGACAATGCAATCCTATCACATGCAGTTTCTACACTCACACTCATGTTGTCACATTTGTGACGCGTAGTGTAGCCGCACCAGGGTAAGGAGGAATTTAACGCCACCCTACACCCTGACACGTCGCTACCGTCCCAGACTCCAGAGCAAGAGGCCCACAAGCTACACACACGCATCACCACACGACAACTACATCAGGGTAAGGGTGAACCTCGCGCCACACTACACACTGACACGTCGCTCCCGTCCCAGCCTCCCCAGCATGGGGCCACAGTTGCCACACACACACGTTTTGCGACAGCCCAGCCGGCCCACTCCTCAAGCGAAATCCGCGACTGGTGTTCCACCGACCCACACACTAGTAAGATCCGCGGTATCACTGCCCATCACCCTAATCGTCAACACATTCACGCCGCATGACGGCACAGCTAGCCCACTCCTCGAGCGAAATCCGCGACTGGTGAAGCACCGGCCCGCACACTAGCAAGATATGCGGTACTACCGCCACACGTCTCACCACACACTCAAAACATGCTCAAAACCATTTTCGTTCCCGTTTTTAAAATATGATGCATGTGAAACAATACGCATACACACCACAATCAATCACATAAACCCTAAAGTTTTACAGTGTAGGCCCACTTGGGCAAAACGCATGCATGCACTACTTACCTGGCGTCCTAAGCTCGCTCGACGCACAACTTCCCCAAAAAAGAGTCTCAACCTAAAACACAACCAATCTCTCATCAGTATTTATCTCAAAATTCACTAAATAATTTAAAATGACATTCCTTAACTACCCTCACGAAATTCCAACTAAAACGAGTCACTGGTTTGGTTTGGCCAGAAACTAGCCTAAAGTTCGGACGCGCATAACTTTTGCGTCCGTTAACGGAATCAAACGATTCAAGTGGCTAAACGTCCCCTTAGAAAGCCAGTTTAACATAGTAAGACAGATTTTAAAATGGTAAGCCGGAACTAGGTGGAAAAACCCCGAAACCAAATCTGCTCATTTTTATTAAATTTCACATTTTGTTTTTCTTCAACCAAAACTCACTCAAATCTAGCTTTACGCACCAAAAACAGCCATGCCCCTATTACACGTCAAAATTCTACGAAAAATGCTCACTAATTTGACTTGGACCAAAATCTGACATAAACTTCTGACGGGCATAACTTTCGCGTCAGATATCGGAATCGAATGATTACAGCGGCCAAATGTGCCTCTAACAACCTATTTTAACCGACAAAAACAAAATTTAAAACGATTAACTGAAACCAGGCCAAAATAGCTTAAAAACCGAATCTGTTTTTACCCAAAATAAACCAAATTCCATCATCCACCCGATTTCTACAAATCTCTTCACCAAACATCCACATTCCAACCAACTAAGCATAATCAGAGCAAAACCCGTGATTTTAGACTCAAAACCTGAACCCCACAGTCAACAAAAATTTTGGGATTTTCCTCTCAACCCGAGCACTCAGCCAAATCAACTGTTAAACACGGTTGAGGCCCCCTTCTAGACGTCCTGGTTACACGCTCGGACCTCGGAAGTCTAGCTCATAGCATACCGACCACAATCAGTCGCATAACCGAAGGTAAACAGGGAAAGGTTACCTGTTTCTCGGTCAAAATTTTTGGCTCATAAAATTGAGCCACCAGCTAGCCACAGTTCGCCAGAGTACCCTGCGCGCCGGCTTCCCACTCACGGCAGTTGATCGTCGACGCCACCTCCCGGTTTCTGCTCTCCCTCTCGGTTGCTTACCCTCGCTCTCTCTCTCGGTTGTTTTAAAAAAAAATAACTAAATAAAAAAATAAAATAAAATTTTAACGAAAACAGAACTATAATTTAAATCGTTAAAAGTTACCAAAAATGCCCCTACGCGCCTTAACCATCCAAAATTCCGCTATACTCTCATATTCCCAACTTTAAATTTCAAAAATCATCACTAAAACTAGATTCCGAGTTTTATGACTTAAATTTCCCGTTAAAATATTTTCCGAAACTCCAACCGAAATTAAATTAAAAGTTTCAGAAATTAGATTTAAAATATGAAATTTTCCAGTTTATTACATTTATATATCCTAGTTTCTTACCATAGGGTGCGCCGGTGCTTTTCATCAGGAAGAAGGACTGATCATTACGTATGTGCATTGATTACAAGGAGCTGAGTAAACTGACTGTGAAGAACAAATATCCGTTGTCGCGAATAGATGACTTGTTTGATCAGCTTCAAGGTGCACATGTGTTTTCTAAGATTGATCTGAGGTCCGACTATTATCAGTTGAAGGTTAGGGAGGAAGATATCTCGAAGACAGCTTTCCGAACAAGGTACGGGCACTATGAGTTTTTAGTGATGTCTTTCGGTCTGACTAACGCCTCAGCCGCTTTCATGTACTTGATGAATCGAGTGTTCAGGGAGCACCTGGACAACTTCGTAATTGTATTAATCAATGACATTCTGATTTAATCATGGAGCGAAGGGGACCATAGAGAGCACTTGAAAATTATGTTGACAATTCTGAGCCAGCACCAGCTTTACGCTAAGTTCTATAAGTGCACGTTTTGGCTGGATAAGACCAACTTCTTGGGGCATGTTATTTCTCCTGAGGGCATTTTCGTTAATCCAATGAAAGTTCAAGCTGTGAAGGAGTGGCTACGACCGACTTGTAACGTCTCGTAACTCGATCGTTACTAACTTAACGTTTTCGTAAAACTTTGTAAGAAATTTTTTCTTAATTCATTTATTTCCTTAAAACGACATTACCATGAATTTAGAACTTGACAACGGAAAACATTTCGTGCTTGGAAAGCTCGTTATACAAGATACTAAACAAACTTAAATTTCAAGGCAGTAAAATGAAGATTTGATAGACACCTGCGAGCGTCGGTCGACACTTTAAACAGTTTTGAATGGACCGGTCGACACCTACATTCACCAGTCAACACTTGATTCCTCTCTATTGGAGTAGGTCGACCCTCGCGGTCGACACGTTTAGAGTTTGGTCGACCACCAAAGATGTAAGTCAACACTCTGGTAACATTTTCTACTAAGCGGTTGACACTTGTAGACACAAGTCGATACTTCCATCTATTTTACACGAACTGGTCCACACTTGTATAAGCCACTCGACACCTGATTCCTCTCTGTTCGACACGACCGATCCTTGTGCTCGACACCTATAGAGCTTGGTCAACATTTGTTTGCACAAGTTGACACTCCGTACTAATTTTACACTAACCGGTCGACACGTGCTTACACAGGTCGACAACTTAACAACCAGAAAACCTAACTGAACACACCCAACCGAGGAGTACTTGCGGCACTATGTATCGGCGACAGAGCAGAATTGGCTCGAACTACTTGAGTCGGCCAAATTTTCCTATAATCTTCATATGTCCTCATCGATCGAGATGTGCCCAACAGAGCTAACGCTCGGCTTTCAGCCTAGCACACCGTTGGACATGGCATAATAGGGGAAAGGACGGGGTTCTTGCCCAGCAGCATATCACTTTGCGCTGGACCGAAAGGAGCTGCTCGAGCAGGTGCGAGACAGCTTGGCCAAGGCTCAACACCGAATGAGTAAATATGCCGATACAAAAAGGAGGATGTTAGAGTTTAACTAAAGAGATCAGGTTTTCTTAAAGCTAACTCAACAACTATGGAAGAAGTTCACGGACTGGCAGTTCCATACGAGGCTACTTCAAAGGTAAGAGGGGACATTCGTGGTCACTAAGCGGACACCTACAGCATACCGAACTCCCAATTCACGTTTTCTTTATATAAACAGGCAGCATGCTCCTTCAGTTACCAAAAAACCGAGTCCACCTATCTGAAACATCCAATATATACATTTAAACACAAAATCATTTAATCAGATTTTTAAATTTCTCGTATCAACACATCTGAAATAATTCAACACCTAAATTTCTAACCATATTTCGCAAACCTCTATACATTACTCTAAAATACATTCACATAGCCCACGGGTCAATCACACTCCGACAACCATAAGCGCCCTCCGACGGCCATCTTTCTTCAACGACGTCACTCGTCAGGTTTAAGTAAGACATCCTCACCTTCTTCTAAATCACCTACATCACAGAGACATCTATGAGCTAAAGGCTCAGCAAGTCAACGTAAATGTATATGCATGTCGTGCATATGCAGTTCATAAAACATGTAGTTATTTCATTTCATTTCGTAACATAGCGGGATGTCACCGGGGGTTTACTCTCCCCAGATAGAGAAGACACATCAAGCGATTAGACAGCCTTCTCCATCTACTGGGAGGAAAACATGCTCCACCTACGAGACAGCCATGTCTGAACCCCACCCCGACATGACCGAGATTACATGCATTCATTTCTTTTGATTAGTTCATTTCATTCCAAAAGACATGGGCGGAAATTCGTTTTCATGTCATTTTTGAAAGAACGTGATGCATTAACAGTTCATAATGCTTAAACTTACAAAAACATACAAATTAATCAATGGAAATATAAATAACATTCCATAACTTAACAACCTAACTACCCGTCTAATTTACACTAAAAAAATCTAAATCATCAAATCCTCAAAAACTGAAATTCTGGTGGTATAAGCTAAATCGGTGAAGCAAATGACGGATACTTACCTCGAGTCCTTTGTAATTTAACTTGGTATCTGTTTCCTTTAACCATGGAAATCAAACAACTTAACAAAACATCAAATTGAAACACTTAACATACACACAAGAAACTTTCAAATTTTCTTATATTAGTTTTTCGTCCAATTTCAAACGCTCATAACTTGGAATCAAGTAATTCCAAGTGTTATGGACTCCTCCAGAGAGTCTACATTCTAATAGTGCAATCCACTTACCAAAAGAGAACCAATAACTAGGCCGAACATCACAAGAGAAGAATCTATTCAGTTTTTAATAAAGGTCAAACCCACAGCTAATTTTCACTTCTGTTACGCATAATCTTCCATTTTACTCCATCCAAGACCTTTATATCCTCTAAAATTAAGTTATAACATCCAAAAGAAGAAGAAAGACTAACCCTAACTCTAAATTTTCGAAGATTCAAAACTTATGCTTAAAAACTCTTTGCAAAACCACTAAAACATGTATTTTTACATGAAAACTCAAGTTTATTATAAACCTTACCTTAATCATTTGAAATGAAGACAGTCTTGGCTGAATAAAAGTTGGAAGAAGAGAGAACTGGTGGCTGGAGCTAACCGTGAAAATGAAAAGCAGAACGTGGGTTTCTTTTTCTTTTATAAAGTTTATTTAATAAAGTTTAACTTTACCTTATTTACTTGATTTACCAATAACTTTTAATTTCATAAAAATTGACTTTACTTCTTATTTCAAACATTTTTCACGCTTTTCATTTCTTCTCTTCACTTATTTATTTTTCTTTTCTCTTTTACCAATTCTCATTTCTTGCTTTGTTGTTTCCATCTATCGTTTTAAAATAATTCATCAAATATTATTGGGATAAAATATACCAAAGTTTCAAGTGTTACACGACTAGTTACAACGAGATACATAATTTTTTGGGGTTGGCAGGATACTATCTGAGATTCATTGAGTGGTTCTCCAAGATTTCAGCTCTATTGACTCGATTGACTGGGAAGAATGTTAAATACAATTGGTCTAATGAGTGTGAAGGCAGCTTCTAGACACTAAAGCAAAAGTTGACTACAGCTCCTTTGTTGACTCTGCCAGTAGAGGGTGAGAAGTTCAGTATATATTGTAACGCCTCCAGGATAGGCTTGGGTTGCGTGCTGATGCAGGGTGGGAAGGTGATTGCCTATGCTTCTAGTCAATTGAAGACCTACGAGCAGAACTATCCCACGCATAACTTGGAGTTAGCGGTAGTAGTAGTCGCACTTAAGATTTGGAGGCATTATTTGTATGGGGAACAATGCGAGATCTTCTTAGACCACCAGAGTTTGAAGTATATTTTCACGCATAAGGAGCTGAACTTAATATAGAGAAGATGGCTTGAGCTAGTGAAGGATTATGACTTGGAAATTAAATATCATCCAGGGAATGCGAACATGGTAGCAGATGCCCTGAGCAGAGTGATAGCTTCAGCTTTTGCTATGACTTCAGTAGTGCTGGCCGAGCTAAGTACCGAGTTGCGGACATTTCTTGTAGAGGTAGTTTTTGACTTAGCAGCTACACTTTCGGCTAAGTCTTTGAAGCTGACCATCCTTGAAAGAATTAAGCAGACCCAGGAGACTGACTCTGTGTACAGTGAGTTGAAGGCGAGTATGGAGGCCAATGCTAGTACCGAGCTCAGTTATTTGGAGGATGAGATTCTGAGGTTACGGGATAGGTGGTACGTCCGATAGATGAGGACCTAAGGAAGGATATACTGTCAGAAGCCCACTCGTCTTCTTTCTCCATGCATTCTGGAAGCACTAAGTTGTACAGGGACTTGAAACAGCACAATTGGTGGCCCAATATGAAACGGGAGGTTGCCAAATATGTTGAGACTTGCATGGTGTGCCAACAGGTCAAGACGAAGCATCAAAGATCGTCAAGTACGCTTCAGCCATTGCCTATACCAGAGTGGAAATGGAAGCGTATTACTATGGATTTTGTGGTTGGTTTGCCGAAGATCACTAAGGGCCATGTTGTGATCTGGGTGATAGTTGACAGGTTGATGAAGTCATCTGTGACGACCCGTATGTCGTCACTAGGCTTGACTTAAGACTTATCCTTCCTAATTACACTTCTTCTTTTAAATCATTTTCTTTCCTCAAGAAAGACACAATCAAACTTTCTAATCATCCAAAACCCAAAATACATAGCGAAAACAAAAAGTAAAAACATATGGGAGGCTCTAAAACTTAAGTTTTTCCATTCTATCAAATATAAATCCGGTCAGTTCAGAAAATTTTAAACCATAAAATCCTAACTATACGACCAATCTAAACACTTTTAGAGGCTACATCAAAAGCTAGGATACATCACCCACGGGTCAAAATGTCGCCTGACTAGTGTGAGCGGACCCCACGAGCTTGTTCCTCTCACTGCACCTACTCATCACCTTGAGGCTCGAAGTACTCACCTGTTAGATCTTCACCTACATCATCAAAGTTTAAACTAATGAGCCTAAAGCTTAATAAGAATTTATTGTATGACATGAATTAGCATGCATGGACATTTAATAAAACATGTACTTTCTTTTTTTTACTTTTCACTTGACATGGGTTAAAGAGGCTCAATGGGGGAAGCAGACACTTAATAAAATGTGAACGACAAAACATAGGCCATACTTGCTTCGTCCCACAACTTAACCATTTACGTACTTTACATAGTCTTGTCTTTCTTACTTAAAACATGTACATAAAACATTTTTCATGATTTTGTAAAATCATGATGCATGAACATGGGAATTCACATAAAGGAAGACAATTCATTAATGCATAACATAGACAATATCCTCAAGACCTTTCAATAAAGCACTTAACTTAATCTAAATGTCTACGAAAACTTAACTACCCTTAACCCACCCCATAAAAGCACAAATCCTAGTACCTTTGTGATATAAGCCTTAAGGGCCGGAAGCATGCAATATAAACTTTCCTCGGTACATAGTAGTCGAGCAATCTTGATCACTCTTCCTCAAAGTTTTTGAACCTAATACAAGTGCATTAAAACTATTAGCACATCACACTTACAATGTAGCGTCGAGTTATCCGAACCCGATTCGCTTATCCAAACTACTGACTTGTCCTAAAACATTTCAAGTTTTAAAACAATAACTTGGATCTCGGTCGACCTTTGAAGTTTTCGATCGACACATGACTGGTTCTGTACACAAGGTTCGGCACCTATATACATAGGTCGACACCTTATTAGCCTCTGTTTGCACTGGTCGACTGTGACACCCCGAGAAACCCCGCGTTCTCGGTGCGCTACAGTGCATCTACACACTACACACACACACTAACACTTGACACAACTAACTCAATTCAATACCCCTTTCGTTTTTAAATCATTTTCAAAAGAACATTTGTGAGTATGAAAATATTTCGACTCGATTCGAAAAACAACTCGCGTCCTGAAGAGGAAACACGAAGTCCTCAACATAAAACTACGTAGCGGAAAAGAAAACCATTTAAAACAATTTGAGATAAAACGATAAGACTTGAAATCCTAGGAAAGAATCCCACGCACCCCACGAACTACCCAGTCCGGTCCCAAGCACTCACGTCCCCACTCTGACACCCCGCGTACACCATCGCAGTGCCACAGGTGCCAACCCAACGTCACTGTATATCGCGCACGCTCACAGCGCCGCGTGCCCCACGCACCCTGCCTCTGTACAGCACGTCTGCGCGCACGCCCTCACCCGGCGCCGCATGACCTGTGTGCACCCGCAGGGCCGCGTGCCCCGCGCACCTGCGATCACGCCGCACTTCCACGCTCATCTACCTTTTTCTAGCATTTACTGTTCACACCTCAACCTATTTCGTATCTCCTCGACTCCCAACCTCTCTCCCGAAATTTCGGCAGAGTAACGGCTAAAAACTGACTATCCCAAAATTTAAACCCTGCACACAATTCACCATAATCCAACAATGTTTATCTATCCATCATCCAGAGAAATCACGACAACCAAATCAGAGTAAGAAGACAATAAGAACCCATCAAATAAAAATGAAAAAAAAGTCCTCCAAAACACTACAACCCCTCTATACAATCTCAAAAGATCAATGTCTATACAACCTCGCTATCTACACAAATACCCAACATGAAATGATAAATCCACTATCACCTACCACCACCACGGGTCGGGTCGCCCTAACAAAAATCCGCCATCCGGTGCCTCGGGTGCACGCCGCCAACCATCCTACGCCTCTTGACTAGGCTCTCGAGGCTCACCAGCAGTATCGTCAGCACCTACACCACAGAACACACAACATAAGCCTAACGCTCAGTAAGTAATGCGATATGAAAGTAAAGGCCGACAATGCAATCCTATCACATGCAGTCTCTACACTCACACTCATGTTGTCACATCTGTGACGCGTAGTTCAACCGCACCAGGGTAAGGAGGGAACCTCACGCCACCCTACACCCTGACACGTCGCCACCATCCCGGACTCCCCAGCAACGAGGCCCACAAGCTACACCCACGCATCACCATACGGCAACCACATCAGGGTAAGGGTGTACCTCGCGCCACTCTACACCCTGACACGTCGCCCTCGTCCCAGCCTCCCAGCACGGGGCCACAGTTGCCACACACACACGTTTCGCGACAGCCCAGCCGGCCCACCCCTCGAGTAGGATCCGCGACTGGTGTTGCACCGGCCCACACACTAGTAGGATCCGCGGTACCACTGCCCATATCTTCACCGTCAACACATTTACGCCGCATGACGGCCCAGCTGGCCCACCCCTCGAGTAGGATCCGCGACTGGTGAAGCACCGGCCCGCACACTAGCGGGATCCGCGGTACCACCGCCACACGTCTCACCTCATACATCAAAACATGCTAAAAATCCTTTTCGTTCCCGTTTTTTAAAAATCTGATGCATGTCAAACAATACGCACGCACACCACAATCAATCACATAAACCCTAAAGTTCTACAGTGTAGGCCCACTTGCGCAAAACACATGCATGCACTACTTACCTAGCGTCCTAAGCTCGCTCGACGCACAGATTCGCCAAAAGAAAGCCTCAACCTAAAATACAACCAATTTCTCATCAGTATTTATCTCAACATTCACCAATTAGCTAAAAATAACCTTATCTAAATACACTCATTAAATTCCAACTAAAACGATCCATTGGTTTGGTTTGGCCGAATACCAGCTCAACGTTCGGATGCGCATAACGTTTGCGTCCGTCAACGGAATCAAACGATTCAAATGGCTAAACGTTCCCTTAAGAACCTAGTTTAACATCCCAAGACGGATTTTAAATCGGTAGGCCGCAGATAGGCGAAAAATGCCAATAATCGAATCTGCCATTTTTATTAAAATTTCACATTTTCACTTCCCTTCAACCAAAACTCACTCCCAACTAGTTATATGCATCAAAATGGCTATGCTACTCTCACACGTCGAATTTTCCACGAAAGACGGTCACTAATTTGACTTAAACCAAAATCTCGCATAAACTTCCGACGCGCATAACTTTTGCGTCGGATATCGGAATCGAACGATTCCAGCGGCCATAGGTTCCCCTAACCACCTAATTTATCCCACAAAAACAGAATTTAAAATGATCAGCGAAACGTAGGCCGAAACGGCCAAAAACAGAACTGCCTCCAAACAAAAAAATGTCCGATTCTTGATCCAAATTTGAATTTCACAACTCCTATACAGAATTGGTCATATCCCACTTATACATTCCGGCCAAGCTTGCTGGAATTGAAAGGAGGCCGAGCACCAAGCTCGGCCAACAACAGGGAAACCGACAGGGCTCGCCTTTGGTTCCCCCCCCTCCAATTTCCCAGCACTTCCCCGTCAATACTTCAGCCAAAATTACCGAAGATGGAGGGGGAAGGGGCTGAGTTTTACACTCGGCCAAACCGGACAGAACAGACAGAGGGAGGAAGAGAGGCTTACCGAGCAAATGGAGTTCTGCGCGCAACGGAAAAAGCAATATTCCAGTAAGGCGCCCAAATCGCCGATGGCAGAGCTGGTCAGCAACCCGCCCTTCGCAGTCGTCGGCAGAACACGCTCGGCCTCGCTACCTTCAGAAATTCGAGCTACAGCAACCAAACGACTCCGAATCGCCGGAGAAGAACCACTCGGCCGCGGTTTCGCTCACACCCTCGAGTTCGACGTCCACAGATCGAAGATCGCACCTCCACTCCCGATCGCCCTTTCTCCCTCGCGCCACTACCCTGCTTCCCTCGGTGGCAAGGGAAAACAGCCGAATGGCTTCTTCCCGAAGCCATTCGGTTGTTATGTGAGATTTTTTTTTTTTTTTTTTATATACCAAATTACAAAACTGCCCTCACGTACTTAAATCTTCCGTAATTTCGTTAATCTCTCGATCTCCCGACTTGAGATTCTGAAAAAAAATCGCAAAAGTAGGCTCCGAGTCTTATAATTTGAATCTTTCCCGTTGAAATATTTCTCAAAACTCCGACCAGGATTAAACTAAAAATTCCAGAAATTAAAAATAAAATCCGAAATTCCCGGGTTATTACATCGACACTTGTTTGTACAGGTCGACACCTTGATCCTCTCTGTTTGCTCAGGTCAAATCTCGTGGTCGACACTTTTACCATTTTTACTCTAACTGGTCGACACCCTTTGTTTAGTTTTGCCTTCGTAGGTTGACCCTCGCGGTCAACATTTACCAAGTTTGGTCGACACCTATGCATACCAGTCAACACTTTATACAGTAACCGTCACCGAAAGATTTCTGCAGAGTTTATGTGAACTTCAAATACCCTTAATTTTCTTAATACTTAACCATTTTCAATGATCCAAGATGTTCAAAAACCTTAGGATATCACCTATCTAGTTAAACAATCCATTTATCTAAAGAAGACATGGAACTTGACCAGACAACTCAAGAACAGATGTTGTTCTTTTTTCCCTTTTTAATCCCAAAACTCACCTCAAAGTTTCTCTTCTATCCCGGATAAACTTCCATTCTAATTCATCCTAAACCTTTACACAACCTTAACTAAGTAAAAATCCTCAAAAGAAGGAAGAAAACCAAACCCTAGCTCTGAAATTTTCGAAATTCTCGAAAACTTGAAAGAAAACTCATATTTATAACGTCTTTCATGCATAAATTAAATCCTTAACATTTGTTTACCTTAAACTTTTGAAGATGGAAGCTTAAAGCTTGGAGAGAGAGCTCCGATGGAGAGGAGAAGCTGGATGTTTGCATAGGAGGAGAGAAAAGGGTTGGTGGAAAATGAATTTTTAATCCTTAACCTACCCTTTTATTCTAACTTAATCCCCTTTCTGTAGGTTGGTTACACAACCACCCACTTCATTCACATGCACACTTGTTCTTTTTCATTTGAAAGCTACATGTAGTTTATCCAAACTACATATAGATCATACCCACTCTATAATATATTGGATCTCCCCTTTTATTTTCCCTTTAGCCACTTATGCTATGTTTTTGAGTGGTTGGTCCTTAATCTTACTCTTAATCGTACCCAAATATCCATGAGTTGTCGGATAAGGCACTTGACATTTTAATTCAACATGCACACAACAAAGTTTTGGACATATAATTTTGGCTAAAGAAATTATGGGTGTCACATGTACATATAACTTTTTGGCTAAAGAAATTCTTGGTGTTACATCGTCTCACTTTTTGCCTGTGAGGATGACTTATTCTATGGATTAGTTCGGCCAGATGTATATTCAGAAGATAGTCAGGCTGCATGGGATTCCGGTGTCGATTGTGTTGCTTCGAGACCCCAGGTTTACGTCCAAGTTTTGGAAGAGTCTGCATAAGGCCATGGGTACCAGGTTGGATTTGAGTACGGCCTTTCACCCTCAGACCAATGGGTAGTCAGAGCGGACTATGCAGATCGTGGAAGATATGCTCAGAGCCTGTGTGTTGGAGTTTCAGACGGCTTGGAGCAGATTCTTGCCTTTGGTTGAGTTCTCGTATAATAATAGCTAACAGTCTATTATCGGTATGGCGCCATACGAGGCTCTATATAGGCGAAAGTACATGTCACCTTTGTATTGGGATAAGGTTAGAGAGGCGAGACTTATAGGTCAAGAGATACTGCAGCAAACTATCGACTAGATTGCTATTATAAGGAAGATAATTGAGGTAGCTCAGAGTCGGCAGAATAGCTATGCAGATCAGAGGCGGTGAGAGTTGGAGTTCAGCGAGGGCAATGAGGTATTTCTAAAGATCTATTCATTCAAGGGAGTGGTCAGTTTTAGGAAGAGAGGGAAGCTCAGCTCTCAATACGTGGGACCATTATCGATTGTGAGTAGGATTAGGAGGATAGCCTACAAGCTTCAGTTTCCCTCTTCGGTTGACGCCATACACAATGTCTTCCACGTCTCTATGTTGAAGAAGTGCGTGCGTGATCCTTCTCAGGTGCTACCACAGTAGGATGAAAAGATCCAGCTGATGCTAAGTTACAAGAAGAAGCCAGTGAGGATTTTGGAGTCCACCGCGAAGGTGTTGCGCAACAAAGAGATTCCATTTGTCAAAGTGTTGTGGCACAATCTTGGTGTGGAGGAGACCACCTGGTAGTGACGACAAGACATGGAGCAGCAGTATCTTGGGCTATACGGTATGTAAAATTTGATAACAAAATTCTTATAAGATAGGGAGGATATGATAACCCGAAAACTTTTTCGAATTATTTTAAAGTAGTGAGAGGTTTTAACAGATAATTAATTATCGAAGATTTTAGATTTTATTTGGAAGAGGATTCTCGAATTTTTATATAAGCAAAAGGATACGAATTTAGCAAAAATATAAACACGTGAGGGCGATTTAACAATTTAGTTAACTAAATAATTAAATAAAAAATAATAATAAGTAAAAACCAAATGGCTTCATGAAGAAGCCATTCAGTTTTCAGCTGCTCAAGCTCTCTCTCGAGAGAGAGCCCGAGAGTGTTCTGCCGACAACCGCGAGAGTGGGAGAGCCTCTGTCCAGCTTTGTCGCCGGTGACCTAGCACTATTCTCGTCTTCTTCTTCTTCTTCTTCTCCTTCCGTAGGAGAGCAAAACGACGCCCCTCGATAAGCTTCTCACTCTCTGCTGTACTATTCTGTTTTAGCAATCGAGTGGAGGGTTATTTTGGTTTTGAATTATAAGACTTCAGGTCAGTAATTGGAATGTCTAGAAGGTAGAATTGACGATAATTAGACTGTGGGTTGTGAGGGTGCCGATTTGGAAGAAAGAACCGAGAGGAGTGTTCAATGTGTGTTTTGGTCTTGAGCTGGATTGTTTAATTTCTGTTCAGATTATCTTTGAATAAACGAAATGTGGCTGATTGGTGAAATTGAATTGAAGTCGAAATTTTGGACATTTTAGTGCGAAAACCCAGTTCTAATTTTGGGGTTTTGACTTAGCTATGGTTAATTGTTTTAAATACTCTATAGATATATTAAATTAGGTTTTTAGTGGAGCGTCGTTTAGGCCCTGAATCGTTTGATTCCGTTAACCAACGCAAAAGTTATGCGCATTCGAAGTTTATATCAAGTTTTGGGCCGAGTCGAGTCGGTGAGCTATTTTGGATGGTCTTTGTTGCATTGTCTTAGTGACCCTAGTTTTGATGCATAATATGAGTTTTGGGATGAATTTTAATGAAAGGTGGTTTTCTTTTAGGTTGAACCCGATTTTTGGTAAAACAAAACACCCCGGAAAGCTAAGAACGCCGAGTAAGTAGTGTCTGCATGTGTCTTGCCCTTGTGGGCCTACACTACAAGACTTTAGGAGTGGTTGTGTGTTTGTGGTGTGTATGCTTACTGTTTTGGTCATGCATCATATTTTAAAAACAGTACGAAAATGAATTTGAGCATGTGTTTGTCACACCCAGAGAATCCACACGTTCTCGGTACGCTCACTACTATTATTCACTACCCTGATACCATAACTTTACACCCTGTAAGACCCCATGCTATGACATCTAAAAACTCAACGTGCACTCACTCAATTTAACACCACTCTCATTTCTAAATCATATTCAAAATAAAATTTGTAAGTATAAAAGTTTTTGGCCTGATTCAAAAACAACTCACGCCCTGAAGAGGGAACGCGTAAATCCTCGATATAAAATACACGACATAAAAAAACAATTTGAAGGGGTTTTAAAAAAACGACAAGACTTAAAATTTCAGAAAGGAGCCCGACAAGCGCCACAGTGCGTCACTCGAGTTCGGGCCACACGCCCGAGGCCCGGCGCCGCATGCCCCGCCGCATGCTCAAGGCTAGCGCTGCACGGTCCCGACACAACGCCACGCGCCAAAAACGGCGCCCTGCACGCACCCCTGCAATAGCATCACGCGCCCCGCACTAAGCTAACACGGCGCCGCGTACGCCGGCTAGACCCCGCGCACGCACCTCTACCTCGGTGCCATGTGCACCCCTTCCTGGTGTCAAGTTCACATCCTCTCAGTGTCACCACATCATGCACATGGATTTGGTGCCGTGTGCCCCGCAAGCCCTACCTCTGGCCACACGTCCGCTCGCACGCATTTAGTCTCGGCGCCGCATGAACCATGTGCGCTTGTAGGGCAGCGTGTCTCTCACGACCTACAGCCGTGCCGTGCTCTTCGCAAGAGCCCTCGACCTGGTCAGCACGCCCTGCGCATTCGGTTCGACTTTCTTACACCCCACCTTTCTCATGAAAATTCAGCAAAGTAACACCTGTACCTACTAACCCTAGCTTGCAAATAATACACCATACAAATTTTCAAAGTACATCAACCAAAACCATCCAAAAATCACTGAAGGAAAAATAGAGTGAAGTATATAAATCTGACAACTATCGATGGAGAAAATCCACAGTATAGAGCAACACAGTGTTCATACATATAGTATGTACACGTGTCCTCAAAACCACCCAAACAACTAACAAATCCACATCTATACACTAAAACATCAGGTAAAACCGAACTGTTCCCAAAATACAACAAGGGCGAACACCTCACCAAAACTCACCACCTCCACTGGTCGAGTCGACCTAACAGTACGCCGTCCGGTGCCTCGGTCGCACACCGTCAGCTGCCCTAATACTCAGGACTGGGCTCTCAAATCTCACCAGCGGAAACCTCTGCACCTACACCATAGAACACATAATATAAGACTAACGCCTAGCAAGTAGTGCAATATGAAAGTAAAATTAACAATGCAATCTTATCATATGCTTGTCACAATCTGCAACGCATAGTGCAGCCGTGCTAGGGTTAGGGTGAACCTCGTGCTACGCTACATCTTGACACGTCGCCACCGTCCTAGACTCCCCAGCAACGAGGCTTACTAGCCAAACACACGCACCACCTCATAGCAACCAGCCCACGGTGAGGGTGAACCTAGCGCCACCCTACACCCTTACGCGTCACCACCGTCCCTGTCTCCTAGCAACGAGATCATAGTTGCCACACACACACGTTTGCGACAGCCCAGCCAGCCCACCCCGTGGGATCCGTGACTGGTAATGCACCGGCTGACTCCCCAAGCAGGATCCGCGGCGCCACCGTCCATCGTACTCATCGTCAACACATACAAGCCACGTGATGGCCACGCCGGCCCACTGCCTGAGCAAAATTTGTGATTGGTTATGCACCGGCCCACTCCCCAAGCCGGATTCGCGGTACCACCGTCACGCGTCTCACCACTACTTACTCAAAAACATGCTCAAAATCATTTTCGCACCCATTTTCAAAACATGATACATGTCAAACAAGACGCACATTACAATCAACAAAACAATCCTAATGTTCCTCAGTATAGGCCCACCTAGGGAAAACACATGCATACACTACTAACCTAGCGTTCTAAGCTTTCCTAGTGCACGACTTCACCAAAATCTTATTCAACACAAACATAAAACCAATTCCTATCAATACTCATCTAAACACTTAACTCATACTCAAAACTACTACCATTAACTTAACGTAGCACAAACTAACAAAAATTGCTTACTAAACCGACTTGATCCAAAACCCGACATAAACTTCTAACGCGCATAACTTTTGCGTCGTTTATCAGAATCAAAAGATTTTGGCAGCTAAACGCTCCTCTAACAATCTAATTTAACACACTAAAAGAGAATTTAAAATTCTTAACCATAGCTACATCAAAATCCCCAAAAATAGAATCGGGTTTCACAATAAAATGTCCAAAATTTTGACTTCAATTCAATCTCAGAAATTTCTTCACCCAATCAGCCACATTCCATTTACTCAAACACCATCTAATAAAATTGAACAATCCAAACCAAGACCGAGACACAATAGCGCAACCTCTCTTAGTTTTCTTCCCGAAACCAAAGCACCACAGCCACCAATGAACACCTCTCCCCCCATTGCTAATCCCTCTACATTTCAGCATAACTAACCAAGGTTGGAACACAGATGACACTACACCCCCGGCCACAAAAATATAGAAGGAACAGGGAAAAAATCATCATCCATTCTTGGTCGGGTTTGGCATGGAAAGGCTGAGCCACAAGCCGGCTCAAGCACACACCCACGAGCTTCTAAAACACTCTAAAAACTGAGCTCAAACTATCAGGAATTTCGAAACAATCGAACTCTCATGCTCGATCGGCAGAAACTGAAACAAGGGGTCGCTGCCCTTTAGTTTTTCAGCACGGGAAGGTCGAACCAGCTCCTCCCTTCAGCTCGTCAAATTTCTCTGCACAATGGCTCTTCTCTCTCTTACACCTAATCGTCATTCAGCAGAAGGCAACTCATACTCTCTTTGGTCAGCAGCAGAACAAAAAATAGAATGGCTTCTTCGTGAAGTCATTCTATTTTTGTAATATATTTTTGTTTATTTATTTATTTTTTGAACTAACTAAATTACTAAATCACCCTCACATGTTTAATCGTCCGTATTTCTGTTAAATTGGCATTCTGTTGACCTTAAAATTCAAAAATTCTTCTACCAATAAAATTTCAAGTTTTATAACATAAACTTCCTGTTAAAATCTCCTGAAAAATTCTAATGGGGAAAATTAATTTAAATTCTATAAATTTTCGGATTATTACAATTTTAGGATGCAGAGGAGTGTGATATGTGGCGGTGAGCACGATGTGTGTGTGGGCACCTTTGGCCCCGTTACTAGAGGAATCGACGCAGTGGCGACGTGTCTGTGGCGAGTCAGTCCAGCCTCACCCTGGGATGGCTACTGAGGCGTGTGTGAGGTTGCATGCAACTTGTGGGACCCGTTGTTGGAGGAACCGAGACGGTAACAACGTGTCAGGGGGTGGTGTGGCGAGTGAGTCCAACGTAACCCTAGAATGGTTGCTGTGTGGTGACACCGCCGTGCAGCTCATGGGCCTCGTTGATAGAGGAACCGGGTTAGTGGCGATGTAATAGGGGGTGGCATGCCAAGAGAATCCAGCCTCCCCTTGGTGCAGCTATACGACGCGACACAAGTTACGACAACACGAGTGAAAGTGTAGAGATTGCATGTGATAGGATTGCATTGTCGATTTTACTTTCCATATTGCACTACGTGCTAAGCATTAGGCTTACGTTTTATGTTCTGTGGTGTAGGTGCCGAGTTAACTGCCGGTCAGTTCCAAGAGCCCAGTATAGACGAGTAGGGAAGTTAGCAGCGCGCGACCGAAGCACCGGACGACTATGCGTTAGGGCGACCTAACCTATGGAGATGGTAGGTGGTAATGGGGGTTCATTTTGAAGGTCATTACTTTTGGGATTTGGAGTTTTATGAGCATTTCGACCAATTCAATAGTGCATATATATTATAGGTATGAGAATTGTATTGCTATATACTGTGGATTTTCTTCGTTGTTAGTTGCTAGATTCATTCTCCTTACATTATGATTTTTTTTTTTCTTGTGAGTTCTGGATGGTTTTAATTGATGGATTATGGGAATGATTTGGTGAACTGTATGCAAGTTTAATTTTCTTTTTTGGGAAAGCCATTTTTAAGCGTTAGTCTGCGAAATTTTAGGTGGGAGTGTTATAACGTTGAAAGTGGCATGCACGAGGGTCGTGCAATGCCAAGTGGCCAAGCGGGCACTTGGGCCGCACGGCGCAGGGTCAGGGGTTGTGCTGAACGGCGCAGCGCTGGTACAGGATGAGCGCACAGACGCGCAGCACAGGATATGAGCACACTTGCGGTGCCGAGTGAGGGCGCGCGGCTCCCAGAACGCGCGGTGCAGGCTAAGGTATGAGCGAGGGCGCGCGGCGTAGAATGAGGGCGCAGTGCTGCGATCGCATGCCGCGCAGGGAGCGCATCAAGCACTCCCGGTTCTTTTTTGCATTTTACGTTCTATGCTCTTTTATGTCGTTTGTTTTAAAACACCAATGGTAAGTAAACATTTTATGCTGCTTATTTATATCGAGATTTTATACGTTTTCTTTTCGGGCGTGAATTATTTTCGAAGCTAGTTGAAAATTTTTATACGTATAAATTTTTTTAAAAATATGATTCAATGATAAGAGTATCGTTAGGTTGAGTAGAGACAGAGAGAGATAGAAGATCACATCTTTGCGGGTCTGGGGTGGCTGCGAGGCGCTACAGTTGTAGTGTCAGAGCAAACCAGAAACTAGATGGGGTTTTTGGGGTGCTGCTATCAGGGTGTCATTACTCTTTATTGCATTCAACATGAGAAGTTTGACCTTTCAAACTTCAGCTTTCTTCTCTTTTTTTTTCTTCACGCCAAAACCAACCTCAACTACACCTTGCACTCAACTTCTCTCTTTACTTTGACTTTTCAACTACTATCACTTTCTTTTTATTGCTTTAATTTATCTCTTATACTATAAAATTCTCAAATCCATTAAAATAGTTTAATTTATTAAGTATTGAAAAGTTAAAGTGTACGATAAATTTTTGAGTATTACAACTATATCTCCATTTTGAACCATCAACATCATAAACTTCCTAGCACCTTGTGATATAGATCAAGAAACCAAGCACATGCAATCATTACTTACCTTAGGTCCTTAGCAATATTTTAGGTAACTTGATTAATTTCTTTTATTGCTTGGCCAACCTATATCATGTGAATAAAATCATCAATATTATCACAATGCAGTTTAAGAATAACTTATAACATTTACATCCATTAT
>CM039529.1:3869856-3935733 GCA_022433055.1 Begonia peltatifolia | reverse complement strand
CACAACATAATGCATTTAAACACAATGCAAACCAATTATTCATCAATTGACTTCGAACCCGGAATCGACCTATAAGCGCCCAAACTTCAAAATTTCATAACTTATGTTATACTTATCAAAATGTAATAACTTCAAAGCCAATAAACTCATTAAGTGCTACTTTAACATGGTACAAGTCAACTATTAATTCAAAACCATTAGGTTAGGCGAAAAACCCCAAGCCCTAAACTGCCCAAAATTTCCAAGTTTTTAACTTATTGTTTGCATCAACTTCAAAAATTCTTAACTTTTAATCTACCAATCCAAACGCATTGATTCCAAAGGCAAACATTCACTTCAAAGTCTACTACAACATACCATAATTAGTTTATCAATTGGACTCCAATTTGAACAATCAACATTGCATAAACTTCAAAATTCATAACTTATGCTATATTTATCCAAATGCATTAATTCCAAAGCCCATAGATTCATTAAAGAGTCTACTTTAACATGGCATAAGCCATTCATCAATTGAAAACTACTAGATCAGGTGAAAATTATCAATTGCGAATCTTCACGAAATATTCCATTTTTTGCACAATTCGACATTTAACTTAAACATGCATTAATTCCTCCATTGTTTCCATTTCCAGTTACAACTAAGGTCTAATAGCATGGTTCAACATTATATGAGGAAAACAATTGGACAATCTCGACAAATTTTTGTGCATCAAATCCTAACCCATTCAACCCACAAATCTTCAACCAAAACAACACATTAACCTCGCTTCTATCATCTATAAACCAAAAACATTTAACTCACTTAAAAAAATTCAACACTTACCTTGAAAACCTTTAGAAGATCGTGGTTTCTCTTCAAAAATCCAAAGAGGAGAATGAGTACTTCGCGTGGAAGGAGAGAAAACTATGGAAGAGAGAAGGGGAGAAAGCTTCGACGAGAGAGAAGAAAAATGGGAGGGAACCATGGAGAAAGAGAAGAAAAAAAAAATGGTGGGGGAGAGGAGGCTTTGTACGAGAGAGAGAGAAAGAAGGTAGATTTCTATCTTCAAATGGGTTTTTCTTCAATTTAGAGGAATCTTCCTTGAGAAGCTTTAAAAACTAATGAGGTATCCTTAAATCGGTGATCCACTATGCACCACTTATGTAACACCCATATTTTTTGCTAAATGAATTTCGGAATTCGTGAATGTAATCGGCGGAGTTTTGGTTAGAATTGTAAGCGAAAAATTTCTACTATTAAGTAAAATATTATTTTGAGACTAATGTAGGAGAGAAAAATTTAACAATCTAACCGGAATCGGACTGTATAACAGATTTATTAAATGATTAATGATTAAGGGTAAAATAGTAATTAGGATTATTATTATTACTATTGTTATTAATATATATATATATCAAAACACCCTACCGTGTTTTTCATCTCCCCCAGCACTGAAACCCTTTCTCCCCTGTTCTTCTTGCCTCTCCTGCGTTAAGCCATCGACGGTTCCTCCATTCCTTCCAATTTATGTTAAGTTTCTAATAGATAGTTAATACTATAGTTGTTTTGAGCGGTAGAAGTTAGAGCAATTTATTGAATATTACGGTAAAACCTAAGTTGGAGGAATGAGATTTCGAAGTTATAGTTAATTTTTATCCGTATGTTTGTGTATAAGCTAGAAGCAGGAGTAGATTACGAGATTTGATGGAGAAGATTGAGCGTTGGGACAACCGAATGCTCGAATGGTGGAACGATTTCTGTTTGGTCACATTCGGCAAAGCTATAGGTGTTGGATTAGAATTTGATTAGGCTATTGGAAATTAGACGTCCTCAGAAGTCTGTAGCCTTTTGGATTGTCTAATTCGGACGAGTATTGCAGAAGTTATGGATTTTCAAAGTTGGTAAGAAATTGAGTTGGATTTCGGGTTTAGTAGAGAGTTTTGGTTTTGTGTGAGTTATGACTTTCGAGCTAGGAAATTATGAATTGAACGAGGTAGAATTAATGAAAAGTGTGATTTTATAGGTATTTCTAGTCAGCGTACGAAGTTACGAAGTGCGAGTAATTTCTAGGACGACAAGTAAGTAATGGATTGTTTGTGATTTGTCTTTGGGCCTATGCCATGGAACGGTAGGTATGCTTGTTTGTTTTGATTGTTTATTTTGTTCATTGGTCAGTTGATTGCGCATATGTGTAACATGCATCATGGTTTTGAATAACGAAGGAATGAGTTTTGAGCATGTTTTGACTTGTGCGTATGAATTGTATTCAGATAAGAAAACATGTCATGTATGGGAACGCCTCGTCATTAACGTGTTGGTAAGAAAGCACTAGAGGGTTCTCATTGATGAAAGTACGTAAGATGACATGGTTTGTGAACGACTCGTCGTTAACATGCTAGTGAGAAAGCACTAGAGGGTTCTATGATCGATGTTGGGAGGAGATTTTGTGTGTGAACACAATGTATGCCTCCAATCTCGCTCCGTGGGTCATGGTTTGGCCATCCTGAGTATGATAGGATGGGTGCTTACTTAACTCACACGTGAAA
This sequence comes from Begonia peltatifolia, assembly GCA_022433055.1. NCBI lineage: Eukaryota > Viridiplantae > Streptophyta > Magnoliopsida > Cucurbitales > Begoniaceae > Begonia > Begonia peltatifolia. The sequence goes on along the minus strand of CM039529.1, from coordinate 3,933,204 downwards.
GTGGAAGATGATAATAATGACAACAAAACGAAAACAAAACAGAGCGTAGAAACTGCATGTGTTAGGGGTTAAGTTGTGGATTGCATTGTCGGTTTTGCGTTTCATATTCCATACTTACTAAGCATTAGGCTTATGTTTTGTGTTCCATGGTGTAGGTGACGGCGAGCTCTCCGTTGAGTTGTTTGAGCACAGGCATGACTAGGATGGCGGTTGGTGACGTATGCTGTATGCTAGTGCAGGCAGCTTGTTGCGGCGACGCGACTATAGTTTGATAGGTTATGGAATTTGTAAGCATTTTTGTGTTGAAATAATTGTGGATTGGTATTTTGAAGTATAGAAAGTGTTTTTAAATTGTACGGGCCATTTTGATGATTGATTAAGATTTTTTGTTGAATTTTGAAACTACTTGAAGAAATGTTGTCTTCAAAATACAGGTATTTACTTCATGGTTTTAATCGTGGAAGTTTTCGTCGTCCGTTTGCTTTCGAACTAGTGTTATTTTTATACTGTTAGTGCAAAGTGTCGACCGAGGTCCATAGGTGTCGACCATTCATTGTAAAATGGAATACAAGTGTCGACTATGGGGTTCGACCTGCGCGGGCAGAGCTGACGTAAGTGTCGACCTATGGTTGTAGATGTTGACCGGTAGTGTAAAATTGCAGCGGTGTCGACCGCGAGGGTCGACCTGCACGGGTAGAGAGGATTAAGGTGTCGACCTGTAAAAGCAGGTGTCGATCGCTCTTTGAAATGAACGTAGAAGTGTCGACCGGTGTTCTCAGTGTCGACCGACAAGAAGACCCGAGAGAAACGTAGTGTCGTCCGGCGTTTGCCTGTGTCGACCGATGAAAAACTCAAGACGACCAAAGTTTCGACCGATGCTTACAGGTGTCGACCGGTGTCTCTGTTTTATGTTTCATAAAATGAAGTTTTATTCAAAATGATTTTAATCGAGTTTTCTGCTGCAATGCCATTTAAAATATTTCAAAAATGTCATTTTAAGTCGAGAAATAAAAGTTTTAAATTTTATGCGAATTTTAACAATACGAGTGAAATAGTGAGTAAAGTAGCAAACTTGGTCCATGGTGGACCGGGGCGCTACAACCTATTATTCAAAATACCCTTTTTTGGATCATTCACCTTAAACCCCACTTATCAATTAAATACCTCTCACATTATAACTCGATAACTATTACATGCCTCAACGTTAAATGCCCTAATTATGTAACACCCGAGATTTCTGTAAATTAATTTTCAGAAATTCGTATTGACAAATGGTAGAGTATTGGTTGGAATCGAGAGCGGAGAATTTGTACTAGTAGATAAAAGATTATTTCGAGACTAATGGAGAAGAGAAAATTTTAGGAATCCGATAGAAAACGGACTAAATAGCCGTTTGGTTAAAATATTAAAGTGTAGGGCGTAATGGTAGTTTAATAAAATAAAATAAAAATAATTAATTAATTAATTAAAAAAAAATAAAAGAAACAAGAGTGGCTTCAGCAGAAGCTACTCTCGTTCGTTCCTTCGCAGAAAGGAAGAAAAGAACCCCCTTTCCTCTCCCGTGCCCGTGCCTTGTCTCCCTCGTCGCCGGTGATCGGAGCTCGCCGCTCCTGATTTTTCCTCCTCCCGTCCACGTGCTGAACCCAGTCTTTCTTTCTCTCTAGTAATCTCTTCCTCTCCTCCCCTCTGTTGATTGATAATCTAGGGTTGAGTTTAGGTTTCGGTTTCTGAAGGTTTATGCTAGGATTTAGAACGATTAATGGGGGAATTAACGGTTTAGAGTGGGTGAGGTGAGTGAGTTCCAAAAATTGAAGAATATCCAAAGGAAGGCACCGTGCAATTCTAGTTTCTGAATTCGTAATCTCCAATGGTAGTTAGATTATGCTTAATAGGTTGGAGTGTGACAGATTGTTGAGAAATTGAGTAAATTTTGTTAAGAAAACCAAGAATGGGAATCTTGGGCTTTTTTGTGTAAAATTTGGTTCCTTTTTTGGAGTTTTAACCTATCTACGATTAATTGTTTTAAATTTTGTTGTGGTATGTTAAAATAGGTTATGATTAGAGCGTGTGACCACTAGAATCGAGTGATTCTGAAAACTGACGCAAAAGTTATGCGCATTGAAAGTTTAAGCTGATTTTGATCTTAGTTAGGTTACTGAGCGATTTTGGTGAGTTCGTGGAGTGTTGTGCTAGTAAGGTGGTTTTAGTGCGTGAGTAGAATATTGGGATGAGTTTTGACGGAAAACGGTTTCTGCTGTAGGTTGAGCAGGTTTTTGGTGAAACGAGCACCACGAAAAGCTAGGACGCCAAGTAAGTACTGTGTGCATGTGCATTGCCCTTACGGGCCTACACCATGGGACGGTAGGGATGTATTACGTGTTTTGCCTGTTTGTGTTTAGTCATGCATCATGTTTTTAAAATGAATTTGACCATGGTTTTATGTGCGAATGTGATGTGCAATGTGCAGCGGTGAGAACGATGTGTGTGTGGGTAGCTTTGGCCCCATTGCTGGAGGAACCGGGACGGTAGTGACGTGCTAGGGGGTGGTGTGGCGAGTGCGTCCGCCCTTACCCTGGAATGGCTGCTGCGGTGCGTGTGCAGTTGTGGTCAACTATGGCCCCGTTGCTGGAGGAACGGGACGGTGGCGACGTGCCACGGGGTGGTGTGGCGAGTGTGTCCAGCCTCACCCTTGAATGGTTACAGTATATGAAGTGACGTGTGTGTACGGTTTGAGGGCTTCGTTGCTGGAGGAACCAGGTCGATGGCAACGAGTCAGGGTGTGAGGTGGCGAAAGTGTATAGCCTCACCATGAAGCGGCTGTACCATGCAGTACCAGTTGTGACAACATGAGATTGAGTTTAGAAACTACAGGTGATAGTATTGCATTGTCGGTTTTACGTTTCATATTGCACTGCTTACTGAGCGTGAAGCTTATGTTGTGTGTTCCGTGATGTAGGTGCAGAGATTTCTGTTGGTGAGTTACGAGAGCCCAGACATGACAAGTAGACGGTTGGCAGCGTGCTACCATATACCGACAAATGGAGTTCGTCAAGGCAGCCTGACCCGTGGAGTGAAGCCGGATGGTAGGTTTGGGGTTGTATTTGGTGGAATCCAAGTCAAGTGTATAGAATTTATAAGTATAGGTTGATATGCACGTTAATAGTTGGGATTGTTGTATAGTCGCGTTTTGAAACTATTTGAGGAAATTTTGTCTTAAAAATACAGGTCTTTACTTCGTGGTTTTAATCGTGGAAGTTTTCGTCATTTGTTTTCTTTCGAAATGGTATTATTTTTATACTGCTGGTGCAAAGTGTCGACCGAACTCTATAAGTGTCGACCGGCGACTGTGGGTGTCAACTTCTTAGTGTAAAATCAGTGAAATTGTCGACCGCGGGGTTCGACCTGTGCGGGCAGAGAGAAATGAAGTGTCAACCGGTGACTGTGGGTGTCGATCGGTTGGTGTAAAATCAGTGGGAGTGTCAATCGCGGGGTTCGACCTGTGCGGGCAGAGAGGATTGAAGTGTCGACTGCCGAAGGCAGGTGTCGACCGCTTCTCGTTATGTGCGTAGAAGTGTTGACCCCGAAGATAGACCGGGGAGGGCAAAGAGAATTAAGGTGTCGACCGGCATTTATAGGTGTCGACCGATTTTTTTATTTTTATGTTTTAAAAAGTGAAGTTTATTTAAACGGATTTGAATTGAGTTTTTCGATGCAGCGTTCTTAAATATTTTTCAAGGATGTCGTTTTGAGTCGAGCAACCAAATGTTTTAAATTTTGTAAGAAATTTATTGAGAAAATGAGTAAGTGTACGGTTGGCGACCCGGTTCCGTGGACGACTCGGGGGCGTTACAGATGTGGTGCCAGAGCAGTGAACGAACCAAAAACGGGTAGGTTTTCAGGACAGTACAAATTAACCTTAAAATATTGACTTTACAACCTCAATAATATTTTCTAATATTAATGAATGATTATTCAAACATAACATATTATGCACTTATAATACTTTACATGTTAATATATTTAAATTTTTTATCTAGGTGTTACACGTTGTCTCTTTACTTTTATAACTAAATGAACCACCATGTCAAATGAATTTAACAGTTGTAGCTCAACCATGTAGCCAATATTCTAGTTTAATCCTTTAATTAACCTAGTTATCACATGTTCCTCAACCTCATCCATTCCACCTTTGATTATGAGCACGTCGAACATTCTTCTACAGACTGACTTCCTTGCTTTAGGCTTTGTATTTGCATAAAAAGTTCTTGCTTGTAGTGGCTATGGACGAACCTCTTTAGCGTATGGTTTTTCATGACTCTCCATGTAGTGATGGGTTAATCTTCGCTCTTTCTCCTGTAAGTTCAAACCACTAGTTGTTACTTTACTCTTTTGTAGTATCCGTAGTTATCAACCACCTTCTCAACCTTATATACCCAGTGTAAAAATGCATCTCCATTTCATGCTCCGTTAAACGCAGGTAAGGATAATTTAGCATGTCTGAAATCTTCGTTATCTCTTCATCGAATGGCAACAAAGTCTTCTTCTCCTTTAATCCATTCTTCGTCATAGTATGCTTGGTTTGGAATCCTATCCCTAAGAGGTTCAGTGTTCTTCCTCTCTAAGGGTTCTTGGTATTCAGGTTCGATTATTCTTCTTGGCATGGTTTCTGGAAAACCAGGTTCGGTTCTCCTCTGATGCATGGATCCTTAGAAGTTTGGTTTAGATCTCCTCAAATTCATGAGTTCTTGAAGGTCCTTTTCACGCTAAAAGTTGGTCAATCTTTTGATTAAGATTAGTGATTTCGCCTTGGGAGTTTGACTCACCCACTTGAGGGCCTAGAGTTTCAATTTGGGGGACTTCCTTGCCCCAGTTTTGGTCATGGCTGAGAATATAATATACTCCACTTCTGGTAGTCATTTTATCGGGACTAATTAATCATAAGTTTTAAGAAATATTTTATAAGATTGTGTTGAGAATTTTATTAACAACAAACTTTAATTCCTTTAAATTTAATTAGCAACTTAGGCATTATATTAGTTTCCAGAAATAACGTACTCGGCTACAACTAACCGAAATGGAAAAACTTTATGAGTCCAAATTAATGAATTAAGGCTCTACTTAATTTCCTAAAGTTTTTGAAAAAAATGTTAGCTTGTTATCTTTGGCCTAAATGTTTTAGGAACATATCAATTTGCAATAGGAAAGTAAGCTAAATTTTCAAATGTGCACAATTTAAAGTAAAATATCACAATTCTACAACAACAAATAAATCAATTAGATTTCTTCAAACATGTGATTTGCATGATTCAATTTGATAGATTCATAAGTAAGACAATTGAAACAATTAATTGGTTTAACACAAAATTATAAGCCTTTGGTTAAAAACACTTTCCTCGGCCGATTGTAACAAACCCATTAGAGATAGTTCTAGCCAACAAAAATATAACGAAATCAATTAGCAAAATCAATCAAAATAACACTGTAACACCAGACATTTTATCAAGTACCTTAACTTAAGTGTATAAATTTACAGTTAGATTTTTGTGACTTGCCAAATAAAAGAAAAAGAAGTTGAGAACCAAAATTTTAAGACCTAGAAAATAGTATAACCAAAGTGAGAATTTAAATGTATACAATTAAGGGTTTAATATTTCGAATTAGGTGGGAATTTTGGATTAAATTGCAAAGCATTTTGAAGAAGCCACCCACTATTCCCATTATCAAACATCCCACACCTACCTCCACTCACTTCTCCCTCCCCTTTTCACGTATAACCCTCCCCTCTTCTCTGCTTTTCCTCTCTAGTAGCACATACTGACACTACTCTCTCTCTCTCCCTCCATTCCTGGTTTTCTCACCATGTCATTCTCCTTGCTTCTTCTCAAATTTTGAAGACAAAAGGTAAGAGTTAGATTTTATAGTTGGAGGGTTTCGAATTATGACTATGGGTGTTGAGTTTTGGTTGTCATTTTTATGGGTTTATAATTTTTTTAGGGTTTCATGGTTTTCTCCCTCTCGTTAGAGCCATCCACGAAATTTCTCTCTATTTCAATGAGGTTTCTAAGGTAAGCCAACTCTCTTTTTAATGCTTGATGGTTATGGGTGTTAAATGCATTAATGGTATTGATTGGTAGTAGAAGGTTTAACAAACTTTGATTAAGATTTTTGTGGATGTATGAATTTTGTTTCCTCCTTGTGGTTTATTGATTCGTTGATGGTTAAATAGATAATATTTGTTGTTTGTGGGAGAAATGGAAAGATAACAATATTGGAGTTGGTTTGGAAAATGTTACAAACAAGGCAGTTTTGATTGTCGATCTTTTGCCATTTATTGTGTTTGGCTTTTGATAAATGGGTTCTACCGTGTTAAACTAGACTCTATAAGTTGGATTTTTGCTTTTGAATTATTGGATTTTGTTAAGAATTGAGTGAGTTATGAATATTTGAAGTTTAGCCAAAATCTGAGCGGGATTCCAAGATTTAGTTTGAACGTGTAAATTCTTTGGTTATTGTTGAATTTAAGCTATTGCATCGGAATCCTTGGACTTACTATGATTAATTAGTAACATGCATAGTTCAATGGATTGATGCATTTGATGTGGTGGGATTTATTTGAATAACCTTGGTGAATTAGCTGGTACCAATGTGATGCTAACTATGTTAAACGCACATGTTATAGGTTGATTTCACAAAGGAAAAGCAAACAAGCTTGTGTAAATTGGTAAGGACACGAGGTAAGTGGGTGTGTAGGTTCGGCCTTAATTGTAAAGGTACTAGGAAATATGAGTCTTGTTTAGTGAGTTGCATGTTGAAAAGGGGTATGTGTTATAGGTGGTGAAGTTGTAGGAAATATCATGCCTCTAAGTTTCGCCTAACGTTTTGTGTTATATTTCGTTTTGCTTAGATGAAAGGTTAGATTTAGGTTATATTTATGTTATGTTATGTTATATGTGCCCCTTTATGGATCACGCATCATATTTTAAAAAAGGCATATATAACGTTTTATGTGCATGTTTTATGTAAGAAATACAAGAATATGTAATATACGTAAATTGTTAAGTTGTGGGTCATGGTTGAGTATGGCCTATGTTGGTCCATTTCAGTGGTTCACTTTATGATATGTTATCTACTTTGGTGGTCCCAGTTATGTTATGTATGTACCTACTCTCCACATAAATCTCCCTTAACCCATGTTTTGTGAATGTAAAGGTACTGTGAAAAGAACATGTTTTACGAATCATGCATGCATGTTCATTCATTTCATTTGCACCCGCTTACTAAGTATTAGGCTTACAGTTTAAATCTCGTCATGTAGGTGAAGACATTATAGGTGAGGACTTCAAGAGTCGATGTGCAGGTGCGGTTGGAGGGGCGAGCTCATGGCAGAGTGCTTATGGCTGTCTAACTATTTCGACCCGTGGGTGAACTCCAAGTATATTTTGATATAAGTCATTATGATTTAAAGTATATGCATAGGAGAATTTACATTTTTAAAATACTTGACTTGCTTTGGATTTAGTGATGATTCATAGATAATGTTTTGATGTTGGGTTTTCACTTGCCCAATCGATTGGCTGCAGATTGATCGACTTATGAAGTGAGTGCGCGATGAGAGGCAGAGAGCCTGTCGATTGATCAGCCAGTGCCTGGGAGGCTAGCCATGTGTAATAACCCGGGAATTTCGAATTTTATATTTTTATTTTTGGAATTTTTAGTTTAATCTCGGTCGGAGTTTTGAGAAATATTTCAACGGGAAAAATTTGAATTGTAAGACTCGGAGCCTACTTTTGCGAAGTTTTTCGGAATTTAAAGTCGGGAAGTCGAGAAAGTTACGAAATTTCAGACGATTGAAGCGCGTGAGGGCAATTTGGTAATTTGTATTTTTATTATTTAAAAATATATATATATATATACAAACCACCCGAATGGCTTCGGGAAGAAGCCATTCGGCTGGTTTTCTGCGAGCAACCGAGAGCGCCGAGAGCTAGCGCGCAGGGGAGAGTGGTCGTGTGCGGAGCTGTGATCGACGACCGGCGAGCGTGGGTGCAAGGTGCGGGTTGCGAACAGGTGCTGCTGTCCTGACGAACCGAAGCCATTCGGTTTCAGCAGCTCGAATTCCCAAGAGAGCCGAGAGTGAGACGCGGGAGAGGGGAGGAAAATCCTCGAGTTCCGATTCTTCGGCAGACGCGAGTGGGCGTTGGGGAGACTGCCGGGACTGGGTGTTCGGCTGTGCATTGCCCTCCATTCGACCGAGGGCACAGTAACGCAACGGTAAGCTTTTTACTTGTTCTGCCGCCCCATTTTTTTTTGGCTTGGCCGAGCTTAGTGCTCGGCCTGCTTTCGGCATTGATGAAATTGGCCGCAAGTGGTAGGGTAGCGCGAAGGTGATGCTGCGAGTTTAAGGAAACTGAAGGTGAGCCCTGTCGGTTTCCTGTTTCGGCCGAGCTTAGTGCTCGGTCTTCTTGCCTTTGCAGTGAGCTTGGCCGAGAGTTATGGACGAGATGGGGCTAGTTGTGTGTGGAAGTTTGTAAATTGAAGTTTGAAATAAAAAATTTAACCATTTTTGTGCAGGGGCAGTTTGGTTTTTAGCTAATTTGGCCTAGTTTTGGTTAATTGTTTTAAGTTCTGTTCTTGTGGGATGGATTAGGCTGTTCGAGGGACGTATGGATGCTGGAATCGTTCGATTCCGATATCCGAAGCAAAAGTTATGCGCGTCGGAAGTTTATGCGAGATTTTGGTTTAAGTCAAATTAGTGACCCTTTTTCGTGGAAATTCGACGTGTGAGAGTAGCATAGCCATTTTGATGCATATAACTAGTTGAGAGTGAGTTTTGGTTGAAGGGAAGTGAAAATGTGAAATTTTAATGAAAATGGTAGATTCGGTTATTGGCATTTTTCGCCTATCTGCGGCCTACCGATTTTAAATCCGTCTTGGGATGTTAAACTAGGTTCCTAAGGGAACGTTTAGCCACTTGAATCGTTTGATTCCGTTGACGGACGCAAAAGTTATGCGCATCCGAACGTTGAGCTGGTATTCGGCCAAACCAAACCAATGGACCGTTTTAGTTGGAATTTAATGAGTGTAGTTAGATAAGGTTATTTTTAGCTAATTGGTAAATGTTGGGAGAAATACTGATGAGAAATTGGTTGTGTTTTAGGTTGAGGCTTCCTGTTGGCGAAGCTGTGTATCGAGCGAGCTTAGGACGCCAGGTAAGTAGTGTATGCATGTGTTTTGCCCAAGTGGTCCTACATTGTAGAACTTTAGTGTTTATGTGATTGATTGCGGTGTGTGTGCGTATTGTGTGACATGCATCATATTTTTTTTTAAAACGGGAACGAAAATGATTTTTAGCATGCTTTGATGTAGGAGGTGAGACGTGTGGTGGTGGTACCGCGGATCCCGCTAGTGTGCGGGCCGGTGCTTCACCAGTCGCGGATCCTACTCGAGGGGTGGGCCGGCTGGGCCGTCATGCGGCGTGAAAGTGTTGACGGTGAGGATATGGGCAGTGGTACCGCGGATCCTACTAGTGTGTGGGCCGGTGCAACACCAGTCGCGGATCCTACTCGAGGGGTGGGCCGGCTGGGCTGTCGCGAAACTTGTGTGTGTGGCAACTGTGGCCCCGTGCTGGGGAGGCTGGGACGGGGGCGACGTGTCAGGGTGTAGAGTAGCGCGAGGTACACCCCTACCCTGATGTGGTTGCCGTGTGGTGATGCGTGGGTGTAGCTTGTGGGCCTCGTTGCTGGGGAGTCCGGGACGGTGGCGACGTGTTAGGGTTTAGGGTGGCGTGAGGTTCCTCCTTACCCTGGTACGGCTGCACTACGCGTCACAGATGTGACAACATGAGTGTGAGTGTAGAGACTGCACGTGATAGGATTGCATTGTCGGCTTTTACTTTCATATCGCATTACTTACTGAGCGTTAGACTTATGTTGTGTGTTCTGTGGTGTAGGTGCTGACGATACCGCTGGTGAGCCTCGAGTGCCTAGTCCTGAGGCGTAGGATGGTTGGCGGCGTGCGACTGTGGCACCGGATGGCGGACTTTTGTTAGGGCGACCCGACCCGTGGATATGGTAGGTTGTGGCCTGGTCGGTTTGTGGGTTTTCTTTCTTTTGCGGTGGTTATGTACGGAGGATGGGATTGATTGTTGTATATGCGTCAGTGTATAGGTGTATATGGAGTGCGTGTGATTTTGGTAACGTACGCGGATATTTTCCATGTTAGAGTATGTTATTTCTCTATACTGGAGACTTTCTTCATTTGTATTTGACGGATTTTCGTCGCCTTCTTACTCTGATTTGGGTTGGGATGATTTCTCTGGATGATGGATAGGTAAATATTGTTGGATTTTAGTGAATTGTGTGCAGGGTTAAATTTTGGGGTAGCCAGTTTTTAGGCGGTACTCTGCCGAAATTTCGGGAGAGGGGTGGAGGTTCGAGAGGATACGAAATAGGTCAAGGTGTGTTTATGATGAATGCTAGAGGAGTTCATATGAGTGTGGATGTGCGGCGTGATCGCAGGTGCGCGGGGCACGCGGCCCTGTGGGTGCACACGGGTCATGCGGCGCCGGATGAGGGCGTGCGCGCGGACGTGCTGTACAGAGGCAGGGTGCGTGGGGCACGCGGCGCTGTGAGCGTGCGCGACATACAGCGACGTTGGGTTGGCACCTGTGGCACCGCGGTGGTGTACGCGGGGTGTCGGAGTGGGGACGTGAGTGCTTGGGACCGGACTGGGTAGTTCGTGGGGAGCGCGGGGTTCTTTCCTAGGATTTCAAGTCTTACCGTTTTATCTCAAATTGTTTTAAATGGTTTTCTTTTCCGCTGCGTAGTTTTATGTTGAGGACTTCGTGTTTCCTCTTCGGGACGCGAGTTGTTTGTTTTGAATCGAGTCGAAAAATTTTCATACTCACAAATGTGCTTTTGAAAATGATTTGAAAACGAAAGGGGTATTGAATTGAGTTAGTTGTGTCAAGTGTTAGTGTGTGTATGTAGTGTGTAGATGCACTGTAGCGCACCGGGGATGTGTGGGTTCTCGGGGTGTTACACCATGCGTGCGTCAACCCTACGTCGGTGACGCGAATGCGGCATGGCATTGTGAGGGCATCAGGCGAGCAACGCTTTCGCCAATATTGCGCCATGCTTGCCAAAAGGACGCCGCGCACGCATTGGTCAAGCTATGCCCGTGCCGGCAGGGCGTCGCTCACCGCATGTGACATGTACCAAAATTTTAAAATTTTACTTCTTTGATTTCTAAACATGTTTCAACCCAATGTTTCATGATACTTTCCACACGTATTTTATGAATGTTTTTTAGTCATTTTAAAAGGGTTTAAAAATTTTAATTTGTTGGTCTTAATTTTGAAAAAAATAAAAATTTTACGTGAACGTTTAAAAGTCAAGTAACGGCAAAGTCAAGCATCACGACTTAGGTTAGGTCGTGACAAAAAAAAGGGAAGTATTTTGTGCTTTCATACCAAATGATGTGTCTAACCACAGCAAATCCACGGTTATTGCAATCAAAATAAAGGATCAGTGCTTCTTAGCTCAATCCGGTAAGCACCCAATGCGGCATGCATAACTTTCTCAAATATGCTCCAAATGATATAAAATTTTAAAGGGAACTTACCTTGTGAGTAATGAATAAGCCTTGATAATTACAATTAAAATAATAAAAAACAAAAATGATATGATGAAAAACTGGCAGTTTGTTCGATAAACAACATATTCAGATAATGTCACTTTCCAAGGAGAGTGACAATAGTACTTAGGCAATGGTTATCACTTTTTCTACTGTTTTCCAACCCTAGAGGGTTTGGAGAGAAAATATATCAATAAGAGCTTACAAACAACCAAAAGATTGAAGCAATGGAGGCCAAAACTCTAATCGACAACTACCCACTGATGCACCTACCTTGAGAGTTGAATGCTCTTTGAGCCTTAAGGAAACGAGGCAACTTTGACTAATGATCAAAAACTAAATACAATGTTATGAAATTTTATTAGAATTAAACATGACCTAGAGTGGTAAGGTTTTTGGGTTGAAATTAAAAGATAATTCAGCCTTCGTGGATCTTAGTCATGCGCACACACACTCTTCTTTTCTTCAACCATTGAGATGAGATCTTGATAAGGTAAGTTATCTTGAGTCCATGTGGGGAAGGATGAGTTGTGGAATTCAAATTTGCAAGAGTTTATTTGCGCCCATCCTTCATGTGGACTTGGCCTTCAAATGGTGGCCTATGCATCCATGGGTTGTGGGAGCATCCCACATCTTCGATGAGGGCCGAGCCTTCCCTTGTGCGCCCGATGGATATTATTTGGTCCATCTAATTTGGAAGACTTACGAGCGCACATTCCTTGATGTAGTTTGGACCTTTTCTTGATCGCTATACATGAATGGTGTTCATTTAATATACGCGCTCTTCAGAGCATCGTGAGCCTTATGCCTTGACCACCCAATCTAACCTAAATGCCTATACATGAATGCTTGCAATAATTAAAAGCTAATGTTTTGCCAAAAATAACAAGAGGGCCACTGTTTGCCAAAAAAAAAAAAAAAAAAAACAATAATTAGCTACATAAATTTGTCTCCGCTAAGAAAAATTCCCTCTTGAAAAGATCTGGCACTTTAATCGCAGTAAGCACATGTGTGGCTTTGTCCGTGTTTTGAGAATCTAGATTCCACTTGCCATTGAAGATCTCCTCGCCTGCAATAATTACAAACTTGTCACAAAAAACATTAGATGGTGAGTGTGCTTTGGTTTAAGACCACGTGAATGGTCTTAGGGGCACATCACCTTGTCCTTTCATTTTTGTTTTACAGAGCGAAAAGTGCTCCTTCTCAAAAGGTGTTATGTTTTCATGGTGATTGTTACTTTCTTTTTTGTTTGGCTTTCGTCTCTATTTTGGGTGAACAATAATGTACTGTTCCTGTAACACCCCGAGAAACCCCGCGTTCTCGGTGCGCTACAGTGCATCTACACACTACACACACACTAACACTTGACATAACTAACTCAATTCAATACCCCTTTCGTTTTCAAATCATTTTCAAAAGAACATTTGTGAGTATGACACTTGTTTTCGACTCGATTCGAAAAAAAACTCGCGTCCCAAAGAGAAAACACGAAGTCCTCAACATAAAACTACGCAGCGGAAAAGAAAACCATTTAAAACAATTTGAGATAAAACGGTAAGACTTTAAATCCTAGGAAAGAATCCCACGCACCCCACGAACTACTCAGTCCGGTCCCAAGCACTCACGTCCCCACTCCGACACCCCGCGTACACCCTCGCGGTGCCGCACGTCCCAACCCAACGTCACTGTATCTCGCGCACGCTCTCAGCGCCGCGTGCCCCACGCACCCTGCCTCTATACAGCACGTCTGCGCGCACGCCCTCACTCGGCGCCGCATGACCCGTGTGCACCCGCAGGGCCGCGTGCCCCGCGCACCTGCGATCACGCCGTACTTCCACGCTCATCTACCTTTTTCTAGCATTTACTATTCACACCTCAACCTATTTCTTATTTCCTCGACTCCCAACCTCTCTCCCGAAATTTCGGCAGAGTAACAGCTAAAAACTGACTATCCCAAAATTTAAACCCTGCACACAATTCACCATAATCCAACAATGTTTATCTATCCATCATCCAGAGAAATCACCATAACCAAATCAGAGTAAGAAGACAACAAGAACCCATCAAATACAAATGAAGAAAGTCCCCCAAAACACTACAACCCCTCCATACAATCTCAAAAGATCAATGTCTATACAACCCCGCTATCTACACAAATACCCAACATGAAATGATAAATCCACTATCACCTACCACCACCACGGGTCGGGTTGCCCTAACAAAAATCCGCCATCCGGTGCCTCGGGTGCACGCCGCCAACCATCTTACGCCTCTGGACTACGCTCTCGAGGCTCACCAGTAGTATCGTCAGCACTTACACCACAGAACACACAACATATGCCTAACGCTCAGTAAGTAATGCGATATGAAAGTAAAAGCCGACAATGCAATCCTATCACATGCAGCCTCTACACTCACACTCATGTTGTCACATCTGTGACGCGTAGTGCAGCCGCACCAGGGTAAGGAGGAACCTCACGCCACCCTACACCCTGACACGTCGCCACCGTCCCGTACTCCCCAGCAACGAGACCCACAAACTACATACACGCATCACCACATGGTAACCACATCAAGGTAAGGGTGTACCTCGCGCCACTCTACACCCTGACATGTCGCCCTCGTCCCAGCCTCCCCAGCACGGGGCCACAGTTGCCACACACACACGTTTCGCGACAGCCCAGCTGGCCCACCCCTTGAGTAGGATCCGCGACTGGTGTTGCACCGACCCACACACTAGTAGGATCCGCGGTACCACTGCCCATATCCTCAACGTCAACACATTCACGCCGTATGACGACCCAGCCGGCCCACCCCTCGAGTAGAATCCGCGACTGGTGAAGCACCGGCCCGCACACTAGCGGGATCCGCGGTACTACCGCCACACGTCTCACCTCATACATCAAAACATCCTAAAAATCATTTTCGTTCCCGTTTTTAAAAATATGATGCATGTCAAACAATACGCACGCACGCCACAATCAATCACATAAACCCTAAAGTTCTATAGTGTAGGCCCACTTGGGCAAAACACATGCATGCACTACTTACCTGGCGTCCCAAGCACGCTCGACGCACAGCTTCGCCAAAAGAAAGCCTCAACCTAAAACACAACCAATTTCTCATCAGCATTTATCTCAACATTCACCAATTAGCTAAAAATAACCTTCTCTAATTACACTCATGAAATTCCAACTAAAACGGTCCATTGGTTTGGTTTGGCCGAAAACCAGCCCAACGTTTTGATGCGCATAACTTTTGAGTCCGTCAACGGAATCAAACGATTCAAGTGGCTAAACGTCCCCTTAGGAACCTAGTTTAACATACTAAGACGGATTTTAAAACGATAAGCCGCAGACAGGCAAAAAGACGCTAAAATCGAATCTGCCACTTTTATCAAATTTTACATTTTCACTTCTCTTCAACCAAAACTCACTCCCAGCTAGTTATATGCATCAAAATGGCTATGCTACTCTCACACGTTGAATTTCCACGAAAAACGCTCGCTATTGAATTGGACCAAAATCCAGCATAAACTTCCGGCCCGCATAACTTTTGCGTCGGATATCAGAATCGAACGATTGCAGCGGCCATACGTCCCTCTAACAACCTAGTTTATCCCACAAAAACAGAATTTAAAACGATCAACCGAACATAGGCCGAAATGGCGAAGGACAGAAGCTGTTTTTATGCAAAAAATAGCCAAAAATTCAACTTCGATCCAATCTTGCCAATTCCTTCACCGAACAATCACATTTCGATCTACCAATGCATACATTAACAATTTGGGGGTTCCTAATTGGAAAACAGCATGGTAGTACCAAAAACCTTCACGGTTTTCTTCCCAAAATCGAGAAATCCTCAATCGGTTCATTGAGCCCTGAACCCGTCCCTCATTCCTTCCAAATTTATCTTATAATCCCCTGAAATGTAGAGGTTGAAACAACCCCACGCTCGGCCATCAGAGCAGGGTGAAACCGAAGGGAAACTCCCTGTTCCCGGCCGATTTCGTCGCGGGAAAGCCGAGCCACACACTGGCTCCAGAACACACACACACTCTGTTATAAAATGCCCCAACAACCGAGCTCTAACCGTCGGGAGTTCAAGAACAACCGAACTTCCACGCTCGGTCGACAGAACCGAAAAAAAACAGGGGAGAACTCACCTTCGGTTTCTCAGCGTCGGAAGGCAAAACAGCTCTGCACTCCAGCTCGTCGGCACCCCTTTCGCACAGCCGTCGTTCGTCGGCAGCACACTCCCTCTTCGATCGACTGGTTCTCTCTCGGGTGCTCTCTCCTCTCGGCCACGCGACAACACGGTGGAATGGCTTCCACCCGAAGCCATTCCACCATATAACATATTTTACTTTATTTTTTTTTTTTTAACTTTTAATTTAATTACAAAATTACCAAAATGCCCTCACGTGTTTTAATCGTCCGTAAATTCGTAAATTTCTCGACCTCCCGACTTTAAATTCTGAAAACCATCACAAAAGTAGGCTTCGAGCCTTATAATTTAAATCTTTCCCGTTGAAATATTTCTCAAAACTCCGACCGGGATTAAATTAAAAATTCTAGAAATTAAAAATTAAAATTCAAAATTTTCGGGTTATTAGATTCCCCTCACCTTATACGAATTTTGTCCCCAAAATTTACGTACCGAATAAGCCGGGATACTATCACTCCATGTCATCACGCCGCTCCCAAGTAGTCTCCTCTACACCATGGTTGCGCCACATCACCTTGACCAGCGGAATCTCCTTGTTGCGCAGCACCTTCACAGCTGATTCTAAGATCCTCACTGGCTTTTCCTCGTACGACAGCGTCAGCTGGATCTCTATATCCTGTTGTGGCACTACCTGAGAGGGATCGCGCATACACTTCCTAAGCATTGAGACATGAAAAACATCATGGATGGCATCCATCGACATAGGCAACTGAAGCTGATATGCAGTTCTCCCAATCCGCTTGACAATCGGGAATGGTCCCACAAACCGAGGGTTGAGCTTCCCCCGCTTTCCGAACGTTACCACTCCCTTGAACGGCGTGACCTTTAGAAAAACCTCATCGCCCTCATTAAACTCCAACTCTCGGCATCTCTGATCAGCATAACTCTTTTGTCGACTCTGGGCCGCTTCAATTCTCTTTCGGATCACAGAAATCTTGTCGACAGTCTGCTGCAAATTATCAGGGGCTATCAATCGGGCCTCCCCAACCTCATCCCAATATAATGGCGACCTGCACTTCCTTCCACAGAGGGCCTCGTATGGTGCCATACCAATGGTGGACTGAAAACTATTATTATACGAGAACTCCACTAGCGGTAAAAACTTGCTCCAAGTCGCCTGAAACTCCAACACACAAGCCCTGAGCATATCCTCCATAACCTGTATAGTCCGCTCCGACTGCCCATCGGTCTGAGGATGAAAGGCCGTACTGAAATCCAATCTAGTGCCCATAGCCTTATGCAGATTCCTCCAAAACTTAGACGTGAACCTGGGGTCTCGGTCTAAAACAATCGACACCGGAATTCCATGGAGTCTGACTATCTCCTGAACATACAACTGGGCAAACTGATCCATCGTATAAGTCATCCTCACAGGCAAAAAGTGAGACGACTTTGTCAACCTGTCCACAATCACCTAAATCGCGTCATGGCCCTTGGCAGTCCTCGGTAGTCCCACCACAAAATCCATGGTGATTCGCTCCCACTTCCACTCCGGTATAGGCAATGGTTGGAGCATCCTAGACGGTCGCTGATGCTCCGCCTTCACCTGCTGGCAGACTACGTAGGCCTCAACATACTCGGCCACTGCTCGTTTCATGTTAGACAACCAATAGTGCTGCTTCAAATCTCTGTACATTATAGTGCTTCCCGGATGCACAGAGAAAGAAGATGAATGGGCCTATAATAATATATCCCTCCTCAACTCCTCATCCTTCGAGACGTACCACCTATCCCGAAACTTCAGAATCCCGTCCTCTGAATAGCTGAACTCAGAATCAGGCCTGGCCTCCATACTCGCCTTCAGCTCGCTACACTCCGGATCAGCCTCCTGAGTCTACCTGATCCTGTCTAGAATGGTCGGCCTCAACGACAAGGCAGAAAGAGTGGCTGCCATATCAGAAACTATTTCCAGACCAAAACTCTGCATCTCTGTCACTAACTCAACAGGCTGTACCATCATCATGGCAGAAGTCGAGACTGTCACCCTACTCAAGGCGTCTGCCACCACATTCGCCTTCCGCGGGTGGTACCTGATCTCCACATCGTAGTCCTTGACCAGCTCGAGCCATCTCCTCTGTCTCAAATTCAGCTCCTTCTGCGTGAAAATGTACCTCAAGCTCTGATGGTCCGAGTAAATCTCGCACTGCTGCCTATACAGATAATGCCTCCAAATCTTGAGTGCAAATATAACCGCCGCCAGTTCCAAGTCGTGAGTGGGATAATTCTGCTCGTAAGCCTTCAACTGCCTAGAAGCATAGGCAATGACTTTCCCACTCTCCATCAAAACACACCCCAAACCGATCCTGGAGGCATCACAATA
This sequence comes from Begonia peltatifolia, assembly GCA_022433055.1. NCBI lineage: Eukaryota > Viridiplantae > Streptophyta > Magnoliopsida > Cucurbitales > Begoniaceae > Begonia > Begonia peltatifolia. Next base: position 3,915,023 of record CM039529.1, on the reverse strand, counting down.
AATGCAAAACTTCTCTCCTTCCACGGGCAGCGTCAGTACAGGAGCCATAGTCAACCTCTGCTTCAATGTCTAAAAGCTGTCCTCACACCTGTCGGTCCATTCATACATTGCATTCTTCCTGGTCAGCCGGGTCAAAGGGGCCGAGATCTTAGAGAACCCCTCAATGAATCTCTGATAATATCCAGCCAACCCCAGAAAACTACGTATCTCGCTAGCACTAGTCGGCCTCGGCCATTCCTTTACAGTCTGAACCTTCCCCGAATCAACTGAAATACCCTAAGAGGAGATCACATGCCCCAAGAAGTGAATCTTGTCCAACCAAAACTCGCACTTTGAGAACTTAGCATACAGCTGATGCTGGCTCAAAATAGTCAGTACAATCCTTTGGTGCTCCCTGTGCTCCTCCTCACTCTGCGAGTAGATTAGAATGTCGTCGATAAACACAATCACAAACTTGTCCAGGTACTCCCTGAACACCCGGTGCATCAGATCCATGAATCCTGCAGGGGCATTGGTCAGCCCAAAAGACATAACCAGGAACTCGAAATGCCCGTACCTCGTCCTGAAGGCCGTCGTCGGTACATCTCTCTCCTTCACCTTTAACTGATGATAGCCGAACCTTAGGTCGATCTTAGAAAACACACGGGCACCCTGCAGCTGATCAAACAAATCGTCAACCCTTGGCAATGGATACCTGTTCTTCACCGTCAACTTATTCAGCTCCCGGTAGTCAATACACATGCGTAAGGATCCGTCATTCTTCTTGACAAATAGAACTGGCGCTCCCTAGGGCGAAAAACTAGGGCGTATAAATCCCTTATCTGTCAGCTCCTCCAATTGAGCTTTCAGCTCCTTAAGTTCAGTAGGTGCTAATCTGTAGGGTTCTTGCACACCGGCTCGTCACCTGGGAAAACATCTATCTCGAATTCAATCTCCCTGTCAGGGGGCAACCCCGGCATTTCATCACGGAACACCTCCGGGAACTCCTGTACAATAAGAATATCCTGTATCCGAGCATCGCCTGGTGATTGGGCATCCTCAACACTTGCCAAAAATCCCTGACAACCCATGCCCAACACCCATGGTGCCTGACGGGAAAATATAGCAGAAATCCTTGCAAGACCCTTACCTGCTTTAAATGTGTAGCTCTCCCCGCCCGGGGGCCAGAAATGAACCTCTCTGGTCCTGCAGTCAATCTCTGCATGATGTCTGAACAGCTAGTCCATTCCCAAGATCACCACATAACCACTCATATGGAGAATGACTAGCTCGGCATATAACTGATTCCTCCCTACTGTCACAATATTGCCCCGCACCACCTATTCTGAATACAAATGCTCCCCGGATGGCAAGGTCATATCATAGTGTGGCTCGGCGGGGCTGAACTCCAAGTTGGCCTTAACCACAAAGCTCATCGACACAAACGAGTGCGTAGCGCCCGTATCAATCAAAGTATAAGCCACCACAACAGAAACAAAAATGTTACCTGCTATCACTGATGGCTGGGCAGCATCACCTGGCTCAAACAGGGCAAAGACTCTCGCTGTAACCCTGGCTGACGACCTACTCGCCACTGGGCATCTGCTGGCAAAGTGTCCCACCTCATTACAGTTGAAACAGTGGTTCTGACGCGGCTTCTGACACTCTCTGGACATGTGCCCCACCTCGCCACAGTTGTAACACCTCACTGGGCCCGGCCTGCACTCGCCCGGGTGACTCCTCTGACATTTCGGGCACACTGGAAACTGCCCCGACCCCTGCGGCCTCTTAGTGCTCCCCTGGCTGCTAGAACTGTCACTAGGCTTCTTCAGGCCTCTCTGCACGGACACCTCCCCGCTGGCTTGTGGCAGCGACTCTCTGAATGATCTGCGAGGCTACTCTCTAGGTACCTCCCGATAACTATGAAGCTTCGCCCGAGCCTCCTCAATGTCAAGGGCCTTCGCCACCACCTCCTCGTACGGCATGCCCCGGGTCCCCGCAATCCGCATGCCCATATAAATATCCGGCTTCAGGCCCTGCATGAACGGATGTACTTTATTCTCATCGAGGCTCACCAAATGTCCTGCAAACCTCGACAAGTCCTCGAACTGCCGCACATACTCAGCCACAGTGCCGGTCTGCTGCAACTGTGCAAACTCCACCATCTTCTGCGACCTGGCTGAGTGACTGAAATATTTGCCGAAAAACACCGACCTGAACTCCTCCCAGGTCATGGCCCCCACATCTCTCGTGGCCACCACAGTATCCCACCAATGGCTCGCGTCCTTGGCAAGATAGAACGCCGCACTAGAAACTCTGTCCTGCTCCTCTACCTTGGCAAAACTCATCATCCTCTCCATACTCCGTATCCACTCCTCAGCACTGAGAGGATCCGGAGATGATCCGTCAAAGGTCGGAGGTCTAAGTCTGTGCAGTCGGTCACCCCCTCTGTCGGACGGACCCTGGGCGCTAAACTAACCCTGATCGTCCCTGCTCATAAACCTCTCCAACTGCTGAAACTGACGGTGGACCAACTCGGTAAGCTGCCGGACGGTATCATCCATGTCGCCCACAGCTCTAGGGGGCGCCTCTAGTCGTGGCCGCCCTTTACCTCTACCTCTCGCCTCTCCGGACATTTTCTACCTTTCACATAAATATAAAGCTCACATTAGTACTACAATAAAATTCAAATCTAAACACTTACAGTTGGTGGAGTGCTCTCGTGCAGCAGCTGCCGGTGTTAGGTAATTCTCTGAACGACGTCGACCCCGTGGCTCTGATACCATAACTGTAACACCCCGAGAAACCCGCGTTCTCGATGCGCTACAGTGCATCTACACACTACACACACACACTAACACTTGACATAACTAACTCAATTCAATACCCCTTTCGTTTTCAAATCATTTTCAAAAGAACATTTGTGAGTATGAAAATTTTTTTCGACTCGATTCGAAAAACAACTCGCGTCCCGAAGAGGAAACACGAAGTCCTCAACATAAAACTACGCAGTGGAAAAGAAAACCATTTAAAACAATTTGAGATAAAACAGTAAGACTTGAAATCCTAGGAAAGAATCCCACGCACCCCACGAACTACCCAGTCCGGTTCTAAGCACTCACGTCCCCACTCTGACACCCCGCGTACACCCTCGCGGTGCCGCACGTCCCAACCCAACGTCACTGTATCTCCCGCACGCTCACAGCGCCGCGTGCCCCACGCATCCTGCCTCTATACAGCACGTCAGCGCGCACGCCCTCACCCGGCGCCACATGACCCGTGTGCACCCGCAGGGCCGCGTGCCCCGCGCACCTGCGATCACGCCGCACTTCCACGCTCATCTACTTTTTTATATCATTTACTGTTCACACCTCAACCTATTTCTTATCTCCTTGACTCCCAACCTCTCTCCCGAAATTTCGGCAGAGTAACAGCAAAAAACTGACTATCCCAAAATTTAAACCCTGCACACAATTCACCATAATCCAACAATGTTTATCTATCCATCATCCAGAGAAATCACCATAGCCAAATCAGAGTAAGAAGACAACAAGAACCCATCAAATACAAATGAAGAAAGTCCCCCAAAACACTATAACCTCTCCTTACAATCTCAAAAGATCAATGTCTATACCACCCTGCTATCTACACAAATACCCAACATGAAATGATAAATCCACTATCACCTACCACCACCACGGGTCGGGTCGCCCTAACAAAAATCCGCCATCTGGTGGCTCGGGTGCACGCCGCCAACCATCCTACGCCTCTGGACTACGCTCTCGAGGCTCACCAGTAGTATCGTCAGCACCTACACCACAGAACACACAACATAAGCCTAACGCTCAGTAAGTAATGCGATATGAAAGTAAAAGCCGACAATGCAATCCTATCACATGCAGTCTCTACACTCACACTCATGTTGTCACATCTGTGACGCGTAGTGCAGCCGCACCAGGGTAAGGAGGAACCTCACGCCACCCTACACCCTGACACGTCGCCACCGTCCCGGACTCCCCAGCAACGAGGCCCACAAGCTACACCCACGCATCACCACACGGCAACCACATCAGGGTAAGGGTGTACCTCGCGCCACTCTACACCCTGACACGTCGCCCCCGTCCCAGCCTCCCCAGCACGGGGCCACAGTTGCCACACACACACGTTTCGCGACGGCCCAGCCGGCCCACCCCTCGAGTAGGATCCGCGACTGGTGAAGCACCGGCCTGCACACTAGCGGGATCCGCGGTACCACCGCCACATGTCTCACCTCATACATCAAAGCATGCTAAAAATCATTTTCGTTCCCGTTTTAAAAAAAATATGATGCATGTCACACAATACGCACACACACCGCAATCAATCACATAAACACTAAAGTTCTACAGTGTAGGCCCACTTGGGCAAAACACATGCATGCACTACTTACCTGGCGTCCTAAGCTCGCTCGACGCACAACTTCGCCAAAAGAAAGCCTCAACCTAAAATACAACAAATTTCTCATCAGTATTTATCTCAACATTCACCAATTAGCTAAAAATAACCTTATCTAACTACACTCATTAAATTCCAACTAAAACGGTCCATTGGTTTGGTTTGGCCGAATACCAGCTCAACGTTCGGATGCACATAACTTTTGCGTCCGTCAACGGAATCAAACGATTCAAGTGGCTAAACGTTCCCTTAGGAACCTAGTTTAACATCCCAAGACGGATTTTAAATCGGTAGGCCACAAATAGGCAAAAAACGCCAATAACCGAATCTGCCATTTTTATTAAAATTTCACATTTTCACTTCCCTTCAACCAAAACTCACTCCCAACTAGTTATATGCATCAAAATGGCTATGCTACTCTCACACGTCGAATTTCCATGAAAAACGGTCACTAATTTGACTTAAACCAAAATCTCGCATAAACTTCCGACGCGCATAACGTTTGCGTCGGATATCGGAATCGAACGATTCCAGCGGCCACACGTTCCTCGAACAACCTATTTTTAACCCGCAAAATAGAATTTAAAATGATCAACTTAAGCCTAGCCAAAACAGCCAAAAACAGAAACTGTTTTTATACAAAAGGTAGCCGAAATTCATCTTTGATCCAAATCTCGCAAATTCTTTCACCAAAGAATCGCATTTCGATCTACCAATGCACACATCAACAATTTGGAGAGTTCCTACTCAGAAGACAACATGACAACACCAACAGCTTCACGGTTTTTCTCCCCAAAAATCGAGAATTTCCAATCGGTCCATTGAACAGGCACCGCCTCCCTCATTCCTTCTAATTTTGTCCCCTACTCCCTTCAAATGTAGAGGGTAACATGATCCCACACTCGGCCATCAGAGCAGGACAAAAAAAATCGAAGAGAAACCCCCCGTTTCTGGTCGGATTTTGTCGCGGAAGCCAAGCCACCCACTGGCTCCAGCGCCCGCACACATTACACCCTAATGCTCCGACGATCGAGTCCTACTGTCGGAAAAAATCCAAGAACAACCGAGGCCCTCCACGCTCGGTCAACAGAATAAACGAAACAGGGGAGGACTCACCTTCGATCTTTTCTCAGCGTAGGAAGGCAAGGTAGCTCCTCACTTCAGCCCACCGGAGTGTCCTGAGCACCAGCGTCTTTTCCTAGGCGGTCGGTCGTCGGCGATCCCTCCACCTCGGTCTCTCTCTCACTCTCGCTCTCGACCGTGCAACACTCGGTGGAATGGCTTCCACCCGAAGCCATTCCATCATATGTTTTTTTTTTTTTTTAATAACAAATACAAATTACAAAACTGCCCTCACGTGTTTCAATCGTCCGAATTTTCGTAAATTTCACGACCTCCCGACTTTAAATTCCGAAAACCAATCGCAAAAGTAGGCCTCGAGCCTTATAATGTAAATATTTCCCGTTGAAATATTCCTCAAACTCTGACCGGGAATAAACTAAAGATTTCCAAAAATTAAAAATAAAATTCGAAATTCCCGGGTTATTACAAAGTAGTACAATATGAAAGTAAAAGCCGTCAATGCAATCCTATCACATGCAGTCTCTACACTCACACTCATGTTGTCACATCTGTGCCGCGTAGTGTAGCCGCACCAGAGTAAGGAGGAACCTAACGCTACCCTACATCCAGACATGTTGCCACCTTCCTCGACTCCCCAGCAATGAGGCCCACAAGCTACACACACGCATCACCACACAGCAACCACATCAGGGTGAGGGTGTACCTCGCGCCATATTACACTCTGACACATCGGCCCCGTCCCAGCCTCCCCAACACGGGGCCACAGTTGCCACACACACACGTTTCGCGACAGCCTAGCCGGCCCACGCGTCGAAAAGAATCCGCGACTGGTGTTACACCGGCCCGCACACTAGCAGGATCTGCGGTACCACCGCCACGCATCTCACCATATACTCAAAACATGCTCAAAACCATTTTCGTTCACGTTTTTAAAAAAATGATGCATGTCAAACAATACGCAGGCACACTACAATCAATAACATAAAATCCGAAAGTTCTTTGGTGTAGGCCCACTGGGGCAAAACGCATGCATGCACTACTTACCTGGCGTCCTAAGCTCGCTCGACGCATAGCTTCGCCAAAAAGCCTCAACCTAAAACACAACCAATCTCTCATCAGTATTTATCTCAAAATTCACCAAATAGCTAAAAATAACTTTCCTTAACTACACTCATGAAATTCCAACTAAAACGGGTCATTGGTTTGGTTAGGCCGAAAACCAGCTTAAAGTTCGGACGTGAATAACTTTTGCGTCCGTTAACAGAATCAAGTGATTCAAGTTGCTACACGTCCCCTTAGGAACCTAGTTTAACATACTAAGACGGATTTTAAAACGGTAAGCCGCAGCTAGGTGGAAAAATCCCAAAAGCAAATATGCCCTTTTATCCAATTTTCACATTTTTGTTTTCTTCCACCAAAACTCACTCACAACTAGTTTTACGCATCAAAAACGACTATGCCACTATCACATGTCGCAATTCTACGAAAAACGCTCACTAATTTGAGTTGGACCAAAATCTGACATAAACTTCCTACGCGCATAACTTTTGCGTGGGATATCAGAATAAAACGATTCCAGCGGCCAAATGCTCCTTCAACCACCTATTTTAACTCACTAAAACAAAATCTAAAACGATCAACCAAAGCAATGCCAAAATGGCCAAAAACAGAACTGCCCCTACACAAAACAATGATTGATTTTGATTTCAAATTTTAATTTCACAATTTCTACACACAACTAGCCATATTTTGCTCATATATTTCGATCAAGCTCACCGAAAATGCAAGGAGACCGAGCACTAAGCTCGGCCAAAATAGGAAACTGACAGGGCTCACCTTCGATTTTCCTTAAACTCACGGCATCTCCCTCCTACTACCCTCCAACCTTGCGGCCAATTCCATCAAAAATGAAAGCAGGCTGAGCACTAATCTCGGGCAAAATCAAAAAAACGAGAAGGGCAACAAGAGGGGAAAAACTTACCGTGGCGTCGTTGTGCACTCGGTCAAAGGGAGAACAAGACACAGCCGAGCACCTAGTCGCCGGCGGTTTCTCCCACGCTCACCTGCGTCGGCCAATGATCGGAGCTTGCAAAGTTTTTCTCTTTCCCACTGTTGGGCTTCACCTCTCGGGCGTCGATGAACAGCAACAGCCGAATGGCTTCCTTTCGAAGTCATTCGGCTGTTATATTTACTTTAACTCTTTTTTTTAATTTTAATTAATTAAATTACCATAACGCCCTCACGTGTTTTTATCGTCCGTAACTTCGTTAAATTCTCGCCCTTCTGACTTTGAAATTTTTGAAAAACCCTCACCACTAGACTCCGAGTTTTATAATTTAATTTATCCGTCAAATTATTTCTCGAAACTCCAACCGAGATTAAATTAAAAATTTTAGAAATTAGATTTAAAAATTCAAAATTTTTTGGGTTATTACAATGAGAGTTGATTAAAAATATATTAAAATAATTGAGATATTTAGATATGAGATAGAATCATCGTAAGTGGAAAAGCATAACTAACCACAAAGAAGCTAAGGGACTGGAACTGAAATTTTGCATTCTAGTATGTATGTTGGCAGAGTAAATATATATGTGACTATATTGGGAGATTTAAACTAGTTGAAACATGATCGAAAAATCTAAGAATAAGTTATGAGTTCCAGTGCATAATTTCTAATAATCTTGGTAGAAGATGTAACACCCTGAAAAATCACACGTTCCCGGTGCGCTACCGTGCATCTACACACTACACACACACACTAACACTTGACACAACTAACTCAATTCAATACCCCTTTCGTTTTCAAATCATTTTCAAAAGAACATTTGTGAGTATGAAAATTTTTCGACTCGATTCGAAAAACAACTCGCATCCCGAAGAGGAAACACGAAGTCCTCAACATATAACTACGCAGCGGAAAAGAAAACCATTTAAAACAATTTGAGATAAAATGGTAAGACTTGAAATCCTAGGAAAGAATTCCACGCACCCCACGAACTACCCAGTCCGGTCCCAAGCACTCACGTCCCCACTCCGACACCCCGCGTACACCATCGCGGTGCCACAGGTGCCAACCCAACGTCACTGTATCTGACGCACGCTCACAGCGCCGCGTGCCCCACGCACCCTGCCTCTGTACAGCACGTCCGCGCGCACGCCCTCACCCGGCGCCGCATGACCCGTGTGCACCCGCAGGGTCGCGTGCCCCGCGCACCTGCGATCACGCCGCACTTCCACGCTCATCTACCTTTTTCTAGCATTTACTGTTCACACCTCAACCTATTTCGTATCTCCTCGACTCCCAACCTCTCTCCCGAAATTTCGGCAGAGTAACGGCTAAAAACTGACTATCCCAAAATTTAAACCCTGCACACAATTCACCATAATCCAACAATGTTTATCTATCCATCATCCAGAGAAATCACCATAACCAAATCAGAGTAAGAAGACAATAAGAACCCATCAAATACAAATGAAGAAAGTCCTCCAAAACACTACAACCCCTCTATACAATCTCAAAAGATCAATGTCTATACAACCCCGCTATCTACATAAATACCCAACATGAAATGATAAATCCACTATCACCTACCACCACCACGGGTCGGGTCGCCCTAACAAAAATCCGCCATCCGGTGCCTCGGGTGCACGCCGCCAACCATCCTACGCCTCTGGACTAGGCTCTCGAGGCTCACCAGCAGTATCGTCAGCACCTACACCACAGAACACACAACATAAGCCTAACGCTCAGTAAGTAATGCAATATGAAAGTAAAAGCCGACAATGCAATCCTATCACATGCAGTCTCTACACTCACACTCATGTTGTCACATCTGTGACGCGTAGTGCAGCCGCACCAGGGTAAGGAGGAACCTCACGCCACCCTACACCCTGACACGTCGCCACTGTCTTCGACTCCCCAGCAACGAGGCCCACAAGCTACACACACGCATCACCACACGGCAACCACATCAGGGTAAGGGTGTACCTCGCGCCACTCTACACGCTGACACGTCGCCCCCGTCCCAGCCTCCCCAGCACGGGGCCACAGTTGCCACACACACACGTTTCGCGACAGCCCAGCCGGCCCACCCCTCGAGTAGGATCCGCGACTGGTGTTGCACCGGCCCACATACTAGTAGAATCCGCGGTACCACTGCCTATATCCTCACCGTCAATACATTTACGCCGCATGACGGCCCAGCCGGCCCAGCCGGCCCACCCCTCGAGTAGGATCCGCGACTGGTGAAGCACCGGCCCGCACACTAGCGGGATCCGCGGTACCACCGCCACACGTCTCACCTCATACATCAAAACATGCTAAAAATCCTTTTCGTTCCCGTTTTTTTTTTTAAAAATATGATGCATGTCAAACAATACGCTCGCACACCACAATCAATCATATAAACCCTAAAGTTTTACAGTGTAGGCCCACTTGGGCAAAACACATGCATGCACTACTTACCTGGCGTCCTAAGCTCGCTCGACGCACAGCTTCGCCAAAAGAAAGCCTCAACCTAAAATACAACAAATTTCTCATCAGTATTTATCTCAACATTCACCAATTAGCTAAAAATAACCTTATCTAACTACACTCATTAAATTCCAACTAAAACGCTCCATTGGTTTGGTTTGGCCGAATACCAGCTCAACGTTCGGATGCGCATAACTTTTGCGTCCGTCAACGGAATCAAACGATTCAAGTGGCTAAACGTTCCCTTAGGAACCTAGTTTAACATCCCAAGACGGATTTTAAATCGGTAGGCCGCAGATAGGTGAAAAATGCCAATAACCGAATCTGTCATTTTTATTAAAATTTCACATTTTCACTTCCCTTCAACCAAAACTCACTCCCAACTAGTTATATGCATCAAAATGGCTATGCTACTCTCACACGTCAAATTTCCACGGAAGACGGTCACTAATTTGACTTAAACCAAAATCTCGCATAAACTTCCGACGCGCATAACTTTTGCATCGGATATCGGAATCGAACGATTCCAGCAGCCACACGTTCCTCTAACAACCTATTTTTAACCCGCAAAACAGAATTTAAAACGATTAACCAAACCTAGGCTAAAATGGCAAAAAACAGAATCTGCTTCTAACCTAAAAATAGCCGAAAATTTAAATTCGATCCAATTTCGCAAATTCCTTCACCAAGCAGCCGCATGACAGTCCATTATGCATAACTCATAACAATTTCGAAGCTTCTCGATCAGAAAGCTTGAATGGCAGCAAAACTTCCCTGGTTTCCTCTCGAAACCAGGGCACTACCAGCTCTCCCCTCCCCCACCCTTTATCCTTGCTGCAATTCCTCCATATCATGGCACAACAAGCCGAGGTAGGAACACAGGTAGCCTACATCTTCGGCCACCACGATTAGAGGAGGAACAAGGGACATTCCCACCTCTCCTTGGCCAGGTTTGGGGCGGAAATGCCGAGCCCCTAGCGCGCCCATCCCAGCCTCCTCACACCAGGAACCGAGCTCAAACCAGGCGAGAGTTCGGAGGTAACCGAACTTCCCACTTGCTGGCGGAAAAACGAAAAAGGTAGGGCAGTTTACCTTGGGTCTTCGGCACGGGAATGGCTGGGTTACAAGTCGTTCCCGGTTTGTCGGAGCCCCTTTATCCACGTCGACTGCCGAAATCCTTCTCCTCCGGTCGTCGGCCGTCGTCGGAGCTCGAATCTCTCCCCTCTCCCGCGTCTCCTTCCCTCTCGGCTCTCTCGGGTGCGCAGAGGAAGCAACTGAATGGCTTCATCGCGAAGCCATTCGGGTGTTTACAATTTTTTTTTTTTTTAAATTACAAAATAAATACAAATTACCAAATTGCCCTCACGTGCTTCAATCGTCTGAAATTTCGTAACTTCTCGACCTCCTGACTTTAAATTTCGAAAACCAATCGCAAAAGTAGGCCTCGAGCCTTATAATTTAAATATTTTCCGTTGAAATATTTCTCAAAATCCGGCCGGGATTAACTAAAAATTCCGAAAACTAAAAATTCAAAATTCAAAATTTCCGGGTTATTACAGAAGATGTACGGATTAAATGATAATTGTTTGACGCTGTAATTGAGGGAAATTTTGAATAGCTACATCGATGAGATGGTGGATTACAAACAAAAATTTTATAAGGATTCAATTTGTCTAATAGAAATAAAGGACTTAGATATTTTAATTAAGATATTTAATAGGAACAAACATTACTCGAGGAGATTTAGAGTAATATTTTATCAATGATGGTAAGTATGAGTTAGGAAATTGAGAGTTGGGATGAATTCTATTAGGAAAATATAGACAAGAAATTAAGTTAGGTGGTTTCAGAAGTTGGGGCTACGGTTAATTGAATAGAATTACTGATTAGGTTAGACTTGAGGACTTAAGAATTCGACCAGATTTGGACCAACAGTATAACTTAGTCTACAACGAGTTTGCAAACAATAAGATTGTTGGACGAATCTTTGCAAGGAAGCGAGAAGAATATTTAGAAATGATTTAAGGTTAGAGTGAATAGCTTAAAACGATTCAATTAAGAAGCCTTTAAGGATGATTGGAATAGAGAATTTAGAATTTAAGTAAATTTTAGCCATGGAAACTTAGATATTGAGTTAGAATAGAAGACTTTGAGAAGTTAGATTACAACTGGTTAAATTAATGAACAATTGAGTGTTAAAATACATAATTGAGTTATTCGATTTGGAGACATGGGAATGGAATAGTGCTCAATACATAGTCAGGGATGCAGTTAGTTAAATTAAATGTAGCAAACATGATCATGAGACCGGAGTTGGATACATGGTTTTAGAAATTATTGTCTAGAGAACCATAAGATTAAAATCTTAATGGATGAACCACTAAAGTTTTAGAATATAGATGGAATCTAGGAAGAAATTGGATGGAACAGACTCGAGGATATGTAAGATGATTACAGGTTGAAGAATGAAGTTAGACGCAAAGTAATTGGATGGAACAGACATGAGGATATGTAAGATGATCGCAGGTTGAAAATTTTAACCACTAAATGGGTGAAAATTTTTAGAAGAAAACACTTTTCTTCTCACTCTTGTTGCCAGGAAAACCCCCTTTGGTTTCCTGTTCGCTTTCACACTACAACTGTAGCGCCTCGCGGCCACCCCGGACCTGCAAGGACGTGATCCTCTCTCTCTCTCTACTCAACCTAACGACACTCTTATCATTTAATCATATTCAAAAGAACATTTGTAAGTATAAAAATTTCTAACTCGCTTAGAAAATAACAAACACCCTAAAAGAAAAAGTTCCAAAAGAAAACGTATAAAGCCGAATATAAATAAGCAGCAGAAAAAGTTTACGTACCATTGGGGTTTTGAAAAAAAATGACATTAAAGAGTTTAGAATGTAAAACTCAAAAGAACAAGGAGTGCTCGACGCACGCCCTGTGCGGCATACGCTGGCAGCGCTGTGTGCCGTTACTTGGCAACGGGCGTTCTGAGCGCCGCACACCCTCACCCGGCACCGCGTGCACCCTCACTGTGCACGACACCCGGGCACCACACGCCTTTGCCAGGTGGCGCTCATTCTGGGTGTCACGCCCCGAAAACTCACCATGATTCCTGGTTCGCTAACCACTACTATTCACTGCTCTTACTCATTATCCACCGATAAAATTCGTTTAAAAATTTGAAACCTGTTTTTCGACCTGAAACAACAGTTATAAAATCGACTAAAAACCTCACAGCGGAAGACTTTTGGTTAAAAATAATTTTAAATATAATATAAAGTCTATTATTAACAGACATTTTTGGTCGACCCCTACCATCATCGGTCGACATTTCGTTCGTCTCTACCGGCACAGGTCGACCCTCACGGTCGACCTCCTTCTACTCACCCTCAAATAGATCGACACTTCTCTTTAGCGATCGACACTTCAATCCTCTCTGTTTCCATCGGGCGACCCTCGCGGTCGATACCTCCACCATCTACTTCATTTTCGGTTGACACCTACAGCCGTAGGTTGACACCATGATACTCTCTGTCCGCACAGGTCAACCCTCGTGGTCGATATCGCTGCCATTTTTCACACTACTGATCGACACCTACAACCCTAGCTCGACACTTACTTCAGCTCTGTCCGTGCAGGTCGACCCTCGCGGTCGACACTTGCAGGGTCTGGTCGACCACTAAGCCTACCAGTCGACACTTCCCTCACAGAACCCCAATAAAACCTCAATTTTTTCCAATACAATCAATTTCGACACGACGTTAAAAACAACAAAACCATCATCCTTACAATCAACTGAAAATTTTTAAATACATCCAAACTACTACTGAACATTTGAAGTCTATTTTCTTTACAAAATGACTCAAAATAACTCCGACTCGACATCTACACCCGTACCTATGAATATCGCGTTAAAATTGCCCTAACAACCAGCTGGATCATCCATGAGCGTGCTTCTCCAACTGTCTCATAGTCCTGGGCTCTCTATGAATACTCACCAGCTATCGCTTCGTCACCTATATCACAGAACTCAACTATTAGCCTAATGCTAAGTAAGTACTGCACATAAACACACACTAAATCAAACACCCCCTAACACATGATGTTTCTACAGTTTTGTCTTTACGTTCGTTTTTGTCTCTTTCTTACATCTTATTTATCTTTTTACTGCTGAGTTCTTCTTTACGCGCTAGGCTAAGGTGACCCATCTCACGATCCCCTTCATAGAACATAGCCAACCTTGGCCTAGTAAAGTGGTACTACTCGCAATCCCTCTCATAGGACCAGGGCCACCATGTAAAGCAGGGGAAGAAATGGCATACCTCACGGCCCCACTCATAGAACCATGCCACTCAACCCCACCGTTATTATCTACTTACGTATCTTCTCAATTTCATTCTGCACTGCTCACATCCTACTATTTTCATCTCATAAATACATGAAAATTCATTTTTGTCTCGTTCTTCTACTTTAAAACAATGATGCACAACCATGAAAACATAACATAAAATAAACGTGCAGTGTATCCTATTGAACTGTGATGTAAGCCCGAAGGCAAAACTGTTACTATATTACTTACTTGGCGTACTTAGCAATTCGTACGCCGAAACTCATATTTAGCTCGCTAACTGGAATACCTATAAAATCACATATTCATCAATTCTACTTCGTTCAACTCATAATTCCTATCTCGAAAGTCATAACTCGTACAAAAACCAAACTCTCTACTAAACCCAAAATCCAACTCAATTTTTGACCAACTTCAGAAATTCATAACTTCTCCAATACTCATCCGATTTGGACGATTCGAAATGCTACAGGCTTCTGAGAACGTCTAATTTCTAATGGTATAAACAAATTACTAATCCAACACCTATAATTTGGCCAAATGTGGCCGAACGGATACCGTTACACCATTCGAGCACTCGACTATCCAAACACTCAATCTTTCCCATAAAATCTTGTAACCTACTGCTACTTTTAGTTTAAACACCAACATACTGATAGAAATCAACTCTAACTTCAATTTCCCCCAGGTCCCTCCTAAATTTTCACTAAACCACCCAATTTCCTTTCTAACTTCATTTTTAACAATCAAAACAACTAGAATACTAACTATCTATTAATAACTAACTGAAAACTTACTTTAAATCGGAAGATCGAAGGAGAATGGAGGAGAATCGTTGCTGAATGTCACTGGAATGAAGGAAAACACCAAAGAGAAGAGGTTTCACGTAGGGAAGGAAAGAAGAGAAGAGAGCTTTATGCTTCTACTCTTCTATTTTTTTTATAATAATTAAACCAAATTACCTTTTCGCCCTCAACCCCTAACCGTTTAATGAACCTGTTATTCGGTTCGATTATGGTTTAATTATTAAAATTTTCTCTTCTCCATTAACCTCAAAATAATGTTATACTTAATGGTAGAGATTAGTCGTTCTCAAATCTGATCACAATCCCGCCGATTACAATTACGTAAAACTAAAAAATTAGTTTTAGCAGAAAGTTCCGAGTGTTACATTCGATCTTCCTTACAAAAATTTTGTTCTCAAAATTTGTTACCTGAACAACTCTAGATATCGGCTCATCATGTGCTGCTGCCGCTCCCAGGTTTCTTCTTCTACGTGATGGTAGTGCCATAATACTTTCACAAGTGGAATCTCTTTGTTGTGTAAAATCTTCAATACGTAATCCAAAATCTCCACTAGCTTTTCCTCATACGTCAAGTGGGTTGAACCCCTATATCCTACTGCTCCACGACGTGAGAGAGATCTCGTATACACGTACTAAACATGGATACGTGGAATACATTGTGAATCTCATCCATTAAGGCTGGTAGTTGTAGCTGTAAGCTGTCTTCCCTATTCTCTTCATAATACGAAATGGCCCAATATACCTAGGGTTTAACTTGCCTCTTTTTTCAAATTTTACAACTACTTTAAATAAAGAGATCTTTAGGAAGACTTCCTTGTTCACTTCAAATTCTAGCTCTCGCCTCCAACGATCTGCATAACTCTTCGGTCGGTTTTGATCTGTTAAAATCCGTTGTATAATAAATGCAATCTTTTCTGCAGTTTGTTACAGAATGTTTGGACCAATTAATCGTGCTTCACCGACTTCATGCCAATATAACAGAGATCTGCACTTCCTCCCATACAGAGTGTCATATTAAGCCATAGCTATCGTAGCCTCAAAGCTGTGATTATAAAAAAACTCCACCAATGGTAGGTATCTACTTCATGAACCCTGGAACTCAAGTACACAAGCTTGAAGCATATCCTCTAGCGTCTGCATGGTCCTCTCAGATTGACCGTCCGTCTGAGAATGAAATGCCTTACTGAAATTTAGCTGCGTACCCATGGCTTTGTGCAGACTCTTCCAGAACTTCGACGTAAATCTCGGCTCTCTATCTGATACGATCGAAGTTAGAATTCCGTGCAACTGTATGACCTCCTGAATATATAGTTTGGTAAATTGGTCCATAGAATATGTCATCTTCACTGGCAGAAAATGAGCTGATTTGGTTAACCGATCCACAACCACCCATATACCATCACAGCCCTTTGTTGTCTGAGGCAACCCGACAATAAAATCCATCGATATTTGCTCCCATTTCCACTCAAGAACAGGTAGTGATTGCAATTTCCCTGCTGACATTTGATGCTCAACTTTAATCTGCTGGAAAATCGAGCAAGTCTCAATGTACTTTGCTACAATTCTCTTCATATTAGGCCACCAGTAATGTTGTTTGAGGTCCCTGTACATCTTGGTACTCTTTGGATGCATAGAAACCTTGAATAGTGGGTTGCAGCCAGTATTTCTCTTTGTAATTCTTCATTACTCGGAACGAACCCCTATTTTGAAACTTGAGAATTTCGTCATCCGAATAATAAACTCTGATCTATCATTGGAAGCCCTGCTGGATTTAATTTCTTCGTATTAAGCATCGTTCTTCTTGGCATGCTTAATCTTTTCACAAATAGTGAGCTGCAGACACATAGCCGACAACATGGCCGATACGTTCGACACTACCTCTAAGTTGAATTTCTGAAACTCCGCATCCAAAGTTAATGGCATTCCTGAAGTCACAGCTGAAGTGGATGCCGTCACTCTGCTCAATGCATCGGCCACTACATTCGCCTTACCGGGGTGGTATTTAATTTCATGGTGATAGTCCTTCATAAACTCTAACCACCGCCGCTGCCTCATATTCAATTCAATTTGAGTGAAAATATACTTCAGGCTTTTGTGATTTGAATATATCTCGCACGGCTATCCATACAGATAATGCCTCCAAATTTTAAGCACGAAAACTACCGCGACTAACTCCAGATCATGTGTTGGGTAGTTCTGCACTTAATTCTTCAACTTTCTAGAGACATATGCTACTACATTCCCTTCCTGCATCAGCACACATCCAAGACCTACCTTGGAAGCATCACAATAAATACTAAATTTCTCGTCCTCAGTAGGAAGCGTCAAAATCAGAGCAAGAGTTAACTTTTGCTTCAATGTTTGGAAACTACGCTCGCAATCTTCGGACCACCGATACTTCACATTTTTCCTCGTCAGACGGGTCAGAGGTGCTACAATCTTCAAAAACCTTTCAATAAGCCTGCTGTAAAAACCTGCTAACACGAGGAAACAGCCTATCTCAGTGACATTCTTCGACTGTAGACTTTCAAGTTAGAAAATTATGAATTTGACTAGTTAGAAATGATGGATGTATAATTTTATAGGTATTCCAGTTAGAGCACGAAGTTACGAAGCATGAAAGATTTCGAGAACGCCATGTAAGTGATGGATTGATTGTGGTTTACCTTCGGGCCTACACAATGTAATGGTAGGATTGTTTGTTTGCTTGATTATTTGTTTGCTTTGATTGTTGTTTAGTTGTTTGGTCAGTGGGTTGTGCATATGTGTTGTCATGCATCATGATTTTGAACTACGAAAGACGAGTTTTGAGCATGTTTTGAACTGTGCATATGAAATGTAATCAGATAAGAAAAGATGTCACGCATGGGTGAACGCCTCGTCGTTCACGTGATAGTGAGAAAGCAGTAGAGGGTTCCCATGGATGAATGTACGTAAGAGGACATGGTTTGTAAACGCCTCGTCGTTAACATGCTAGTGAGAAGGCACTATAGGCTTCAATGATCGATGTTGGGAGGACATTTGGTGTGGCCGTCCTGTGTGTGATCACGATGTGTGTAACGCCCCAAAAGCCTACCCGTTTCTGGCACATTCACTCGCTCTGATACCAACTCTGTAACGCCCTAGAAACCTACCCGTTTCTGGTTCGTTACTGCTCTAATACCAACTCTTGTAACTCATATCATAAAAAATTTCATAAAATTTTGAAACTTTTATTACTCGACCTAAAACGACATTTTTTGAAAACATTTTAATCGGCATTGCAGCGGAAAACACGTTTAAATTCGATTTAAATAGACTTCACCTTTTTAAAACACAGAAATACAGAGACCGGTCAACAATTGTAAACGCTGGTCGACACCTGGGTCATCTCGGGTTTCCATCGGTCGACACTGGCGAACGCTGGTTGACACCGCGTTCCCCTCTCGTCCTCACGTCGGTCGACACCAGAAATCACAGGTCGACACTTCTATGCTCAGCTAGGAGAGCAGTCGACATTTGCTTTTGCAAGTTAACACTTTGACCTTCTCCGCCAGCGCAGGTTGACCCCCGCGGTCGGCACTCTCGCTGTATTTGCACTAACCAGTCGACACCCACGGTCGCTGGTCGATACCTCATTCCTCTTTGGCCACGTCGATCGAACCCCGCGGTCGACACTCACCCTCCCATTTACACTGACCGGTCGACACCTATGAACTTCGGTCGATACTTCACACCAATATGAGTAAAAATCAACACCAATTCATTTGGAAACGCACTGCAAACATTACTCAATCAAATTCAAGAAGTAAAACCTATAATTTGAAAACATAACTTCTCCAACTAAATTTCAAAACAACATGATTCTTCTTCAATTGACGACTATACCCGCACCACGCTACCTATAACTTAAAAATCTATACATCGTCATTCAACTCAAAACACTTGCAAAAATCCCACTATCTAACTCGCCATGGTCGTGTCGCCCCAAGAACTTCCTGCACCGGCATGCATCATACGCCTCCAACCCCATCTTAGGCACGTTCATCACCTAGCAACTCATCAGACAGCTCGTCATCACCTACACCACGGAACACAAAACGTAAACCGAATGCTTAGCAAGTATGGAATATGAATTAAAACAAATGCACAACCTAACTCCTAACACAGGCAGTTTCTACACTTTGTTTCGTTTTCGTTTTGTTGCTTTCATCTTTCACTTTCACGTGTGAATCAATTAGGCGCACACCCTACTCCACTAAGGACAGCCACACCATGACCCACGGAGCGAGATTGAAGGCACACATCGTGATCTCACACGGAACGGCCAACCCAAATCTCCTCCAAACATCGATCGTTGAACCCTCTAGTGCTCTCTCACTAGCACGTTAATGACGAGGCGTTCGTAAATCATGTCAAAATATGCTCAAAACTCGTCTTTCGTAGTTCAAAATATGATGCATGACAACACAATATGCACGACCCATTGAGCAAACAACCAAACAACAATCAAAGCAAATAACCAATCAAGTAAACAAACAATCCTAACATTCCATGGTGTGTGGCCGAAGGCAATTCACAAACGATCCATCAGTTACCTAACGTTCTTGAAATCTTCTCGTGCTTAGTAACTTCATGCTATAACTGTAATACATATAAAATTATACATCCATCAATTCTCACTCAATCAATTCATAACTCCCTATCTTGATAGTTTTAATTCATACCAAAACCGAAACTCTCCACTGAACCCAAAATCTCACACAATTTTCGTCCAACTCCAGAAATTCACAACCTCTACAATACTTGTCCAAATTGGACAATACAAAGTACTACGGGTTCCTGAGTACGTCTAGTTTCCTATGGTCTCATCCATTTTCCATTCGGATGTCCACGACTTGACCGAATATCACCGAACGGATACCGTTCCAAAAATTCACATAATCGACCAATCAACCACCCAATCTTTCCCACCAATTCTTGTAATCCACTCCTATTTCTATACTAAGCACCAATATGCGGATGAAATCAACTCTACACTCAATTTCTCTCCTAGGTTTTCACCGAATCACCCCATACCCTAGTTAACTTTGTTTTTGTCGCTAAAACAACCAACACACTAACTATTTACTCAAAACTAACTAAAAGTTACCGTGATTCAGAAGAATGTAGGAAGAATCGATAGCTGAGCAGGAGGGCAGATTGCCGGCTCACGGGAGAGAAGAGAAGAACAGGGGAAATGGGGAAAAGTTATGTTGAGAAGAGGGAGAACACCGATGGGGTTCTCTTTTTTCTCTTCCTTTTTTTTTATTTTAATAATATTACCTAATTACTAAACTGCCCTCAACTATTAATCGTTTAGCAAATCTGCCAAACTGTTCAATTCCAGTTAAATTCTTAAACTTTTCTATTCTCCATTAGCTTCAAAATAATCTTTCACTTAGGGGCAGAAATTTTTCGTTATTAATTCTGACCAAAACCCCACCGATTATAATTACAAAAATACAAAATTTATTTAAACGAAAATACTGGATGTTACATTCCACTCTCCTTACAAAAAATTTGTCCCCAAAAGTTTCTAGCTAAATAACTCAGGATAACGTTCCATCTTATTTTGTTGTCGTTCCAAAGTTGCCTCCTCCACATTGTGGTTACACCACAATACCTTCATCAGCAGAATATCCTTGTTGCGTAATGTCTTCACTACATAATCCAAAATCTCCACTGGCTTTTCCTCGTATGCTAAGGTTGGTTGTACCTCAATCTCCTGCTGGACCACAACGTGCGACGGATCTCTGAGACACCTTCCTAGCATCGACACATGGATGACATTATGAACTCCTTCCATGGAAGCTGGCAGTCCTAGTTGGTACGTAGCCCTTCCAACTCTCTTTGTGATCGGGAACCGTCCAATGTATCTTGTGCTCAATTTATCCTTCCTCCCGAATCTCATTACGCTTTTGAACGGTGAAACTTTCAGGAAAACTTCATCTCCTACTTCAAATTCCAATTCTCATCTCCTTCCATCGGCATAGCTCTTTTATATACTTTAAGCTGTCAATATCCGCTGCCAATAGCCTTGATCTTCTCCGTTGTTTGCTGCACAATTTCTGGACCAATGAAACCGACTTCACCGACCTCATCCCAATAGAGAGGCAATTTGCAATTCCTTCCGTATAAAGTTTCGTAAGAGGCCATACCTATCGTAGCCTGATAGCTATTGTCGTACGAGAATTCCACCAAGGGCAAATATTTGTTCCACAAACCTTGTAATTCTAGTACGCAGGCTCGAAGCATATCCTCCAAAATCTGAATAGTCCGTTCAGATTGTCCGTCGGTCTGAGGATGAAAGGCTGTACTGAAATTCAGTCGTGTCCTCATTGCTTTGTGCAGACTCTTCCAAAACTTTGATGTGAATTTTGGGTGTCTATCTGACACAATCAAAATCGGCACTCCATGTAATCATACTATCTCCTGAATGTACAGGTTAGCGAATTGGTCCATATTGAATGTCATCTTCACCTGTAGGAAATGAGCGAATTTGGTCAAACGATCCACAATCACCCATATCGCATCAAATCCCTTCGCCGTCTGGGGTAATCTAACAACAAAGTTCATGAATATTTGATCCCACTTCCATTTGGGAATTGGCAATGGTAGCAATGTTGCAGCCGGTCTTTGATGTTCAGCCTTGATTTGCTGGCAGATCAAGCATGTCTCTATGTAACTCGCCACAGACTTCTTCATGCTAGGCCACCAATAATAATGCCTAAGGTCTCTGTACATCTTTGGTACTTCCATGATGAACAGAAAACTTCGAGGAGTGCACTTCAGACAAAACTTCTTCACGAAGTTGACCATTGTTGGGAACATACCATTTATTTCAAAACTTTAGGATCCCGTCATTTGAACAGCTGAACTGGGTTCTGTCATCAGATATTATGCTTGACCTGAACTCATTGCACCTTGGATCATCTTGTTGGGCTTCTCCAATTTTCTCAAGAATTGACGGCTTCAGAGATAAGCCTGATAATTCTACCACCGCATCTAAGACTACCTTCAAATCAAATCTCTGAAATTCTGCACTCAACTCTTTAGGCATCTCAGCACGCATTGCTGAAGCTGAGGTTGAAATCCGGCTTAATGCATCGGCCACTGCATTGGCCTTGCCAGGGTGGTATTTGATCTCTAGGTAGTATTCCATCGCGAGCGCCAACCACCGCATCTGCCTCATATTCAGCTCTTTCTGAGGGAAGAAATACTTCAGACTCCTGTGATCTAAGTATACCTTATATTGTTTTCTATAGAGATAGTGCCTCCAGATCTTTAGCGTGAACACAACCGCTGCTAACTCCAAACCATGGGTCGGATAATTTCGCTTATAAGGCTTTAATTGCCTTGAAGCATAAGCGATCACCTTTCTATTCTGCATCAAGACACAACCCAATTCGATTCTCAAAGCATCACAATAAATAGTGAACTTCTCATCCATCAACGAAAGTGTCAATACTGGTGCTGTAGTCAATTTCTGCTTCAGTATTTGGAAACTGTGCTCACAGTCTTCCGACCATACATACTTGACT
Source organism: Begonia peltatifolia (assembly GCA_022433055.1). Classification (NCBI taxonomy): domain Eukaryota; kingdom Viridiplantae; phylum Streptophyta; class Magnoliopsida; order Cucurbitales; family Begoniaceae; genus Begonia; species Begonia peltatifolia. The sequence goes on along the minus strand of CM039529.1, from coordinate 3,892,330 downwards.
TCCTTTCTTGTTAGACGAGTTAGAGGTGCTGCAATCCTTGAAAACTCCTCAATAAACTTCTTGTAGTAGCCAGTTAACCCCAGAAAGCTTCCAATCTCCCTGATACTCTTTGGCTGAGGTCATTTATTGATCGACTGTATCTTAGCTGGATCCACCGATATTCCTCCACCAGAAATCACATGTCCGAGGAAATAGACCTTATCCAACCAGAATTTGCACTTGGAGAACTTCACATACAGCCGATGCTACTTCAAAGTCTCCAGAACCATCTTCAAATGCTCTTTATGCTCTTCTTCGTTACGGGAGTAAACCAAGATATCGTCAATAAATACGATGACGAACTTATCTAGATACTCTTGTAATACCCTATTCATCAAGTCCATAAAAACAGCTGGGGCATTTGTCAGCCCTAACAACATTACCAAAAATTCATAGTGTCGGTATCTAGTCCAAAAAGTTGTCTTCAGGATATCCTGCTATCTAACCTTTAGCTGATAATACCCCGATCTCTACTCTATCTTCGAGAAAATCCGAACTCCTTGAAGTTGATCAAATAAGTCATCTATCCTCGGCAATGGATACTTAATCTTTATGGTTAGCTTATTTAGCTCCATGTAGTCAATACACATTCGGAGCGATCCATCTTTCTTCTTTACAAACAGGACTGGTGCGCCATATGGTGAATAGATCGGGCGTATGAATCCTTTCTCCTATAGTTCTCCCAACTGCTTTTTCAACTCATTCAATTCAGGAGGAGCTAACCTATAAGGGTTCTTCGATATTGGCTATGCACCAGGATACGTGTCAATCACAAATTTAACTTCCTGGTCTGGGGGTAAACCGAACAAATCATTCAAGAACACATCAAGAAACTCACGAACTATCACAATATCCTATAGTTTTGCCTCCACGCAGAATTAAGTATCTAGAATTGTTGCGAAACAACAAAAATGCTCACCTATTAATAATTTTCGACCCTCGATGGATGCCATTACGGATAGTTTCACCACATTTTTCATAGCTTGCAATGAATGTTTTGCACCGCCCGAGGGTTGGAAATTAATGGTTCCAACCCTGCAATCGATCGTTGCGTAGTGCCGAAACAGCCAATCAATGCCCAATATAAATGGCATAGCCAGTTATCCCCATCACAATCAATTCAGCATACATAGTCCTATTCCCCACCGATATGACGCTGTCACGCACAACTTAATCAGAGTGCATACGTTCACCAGATGGCAGTCTCATTTCATATGTACACCCGGCGGGTTTATCCCATAAATTTACTTTCACTATAAAAGCCGTAGTAACAAAGGAGTGTGACGCTCCTTGATCTATCAACGTAAATGCGGATACTGTACCTGTAATAACGGCTGGTCGATCCTCACTCTCAGGCTCTATCATAGCAAAGATCCTGGGCGTCATCTTGATCAAACCTTTCTTTGCTACGGGGCAATCCTTGGATATGTGGCCGGTCTCATTACAGGTGAAATACCGATTGACCCTTGGCTTTATGCAATTCCAGGAAATATGACCAGCTGCATTGCAATTGTAGCACTTGCTTGCAAACTGTCTGCATTCTCCTGGGTGGCTCTTCAAGCACTTCGGACATTGTGGGTACCTACTCTGCATTTGTTGCTTCTTTCCTCCCCTTGGATCATGTAACATGTCGCCTGGCCTTTTGGTTCCAGAAGAAGATCCTCCCCTGCTCATCTGCGGTGTGATCTCCTTAAAGAACCTCCTGGTGGCCTCCCCTTGCCGCACACACTTGGCTTCCACTCCTTCCACCGCCAGTGCCTTAGCCAAGACTCGTGCATACGGTACTCCCTTAGTTCTAGAAATTGTTACACCTCTATTATCTCCAGCTTCAATCCTTGCACAAATTGCAGCACCTTTTCTTCTTCGTTACTTACCAATTGGCTTGCAAATCTAGACAACGACTCAAACTGTCTAACATATTTAGCTACTAGCCCAGTTTGCTTTAACTATAAGAACTCCAATCTTTTTACAGCCTTCACCGTCCGGTTGTAGTACTTGTCATAAAACATATCCTTAAATCTTTTTCAGGTCAAGTCCCTGACAGCTATGGCGGTTTCTACTGTCTCCCACTAACTTTATGCGTCATTTGAGAGGTGAAATGTGGCAGACGTAACTATATTTCCTTCCTCCACGTTGGCATACTTGAACATATTCTCAATGGTGCGGATCCATCTTTCCGCAGCCGTCGGATCTGTCATTTGGCCCTCAAACATCAGAGGCTTCAATCTCCTGAAACTCTCTCCACTTGAGCCTGCTCCATGACTCCCCTATGCCTGATTCAAAAGCATTACCAACTGTTCGGACTACCTGTCGACCAACTATGTCAGTCGTATGATCGTAGCCGAGTTATCATCATTCTCTTGTTCTACCGTCTCTCTTGAAATTCTAGGTTGTCTCGGTCGTCTATCAATTTCAGCTAATTCCTGTACAAGGTTAGCATAATCTAGGCTTAGTCATTTTCTAACTAAAATAAACTACTTACAGTTGGTGGAGCACGTTGCATGGCAGCCGGCAATGTTGGATAATTTTTTGAACGACATGACCATAATGGCTATTATACCAACTCTATAACGCCCCAAAAACTTACCCGTTTCAGGTACATTCACTCGCTTTGATACCAACTCTGTAACGCCCCAGAAACCTAGCCGTTACCAATTCGCTACTGCTCTGATACCAACTCTAGTAACTCATATCGTAAAAAATTTCATAAAATTTTAAAACTTTTATTCCTTGAATTAAAATGACATTTTTTAAAACATTTTAATCGGCATTGCAGCGGAAAACTCGTTTAAATTCGATTTCAATAGACTTCACCTTTTTAAAATACAGAAATACAGAAACCAGTCCACACTTGTAAACGGCAGTCGACACGTGGGTCCTCTCGGGTTTGCATCCATTGACACTGGCAAACACCGGTCGACACCGCGTTCCCCTTGAGTCCTCACGTCGGTCGACACCAGAAATCACCGGTCAACACTTCTATGCTCAGCTAGGAGAGAGGTCGACACTTGCTTTTGCAGATCGACACTTTGACCCTCTCTGCCCGCGCAGGTCGACCTCCGCGGTCAACACCCTCGCTGTATTTGCACTAACCTGTCAACACCCACGGTCGCCGGTCGACACCTCGTTCCTTTCTACCTGCGTTGGTCGAACCCCGTAGTCGACACTCACCCTCCCATTTACACTGAATGGTCAACACCTATGTACTTCGATTGAATATCACACCAATATCAGTAAAAATAAACATCAGTTCATTTGGAAACGCACTGCAAACATTCCTCAATCAAATTCACGAAATAAAACCTATAATTTGAAAACATAACTTCTCCAAGTAAATTTCAAAACAACATGATTCTTCTTCAATTGACGACTATACCCGCACCACGCTACCTATAACTTCAAAATCTATACATCATCATTCAACTCAAAACACTTACAAAAATCTCACCATATAACTCGCCATGGTCGTGTCGCCCCAACAACTGCCTACATCGGCATGCATCGTACGCCTCCAACCCCATCATAGGCACGTTAATCACCTATCAACTCACCAGATAGCTCGTCATCACCTACACTACAGAACACAAAACGTAAGCTTAATGCTTAGCAAGTATGGAATATGAATTAAAACCAATGCACAACTCAACCCCTAACACATGCAGTTTCTACACTTTGTTTCGTTTTCGTTTCGTTGCTTTCATCTTTCACTTTCATGTGTGAGTTTAAGTAGGCACACATCTTGCTCCACTCAGGACAACCACACCATGACCCACGCAGCGAGATTGAAGGCACACATCGTGATCTCACAAGGAACGTCCAACCCAAATCTCCTCCAAACATCGATCGTTGAACCCTTTAATGCTCTCTCACTAGCACGTTAAAGATGAGGCGTTCGCAAACTATGTCATCTTATGTGCATTCATCCATGGCAACCCCCTAGTGCTTTCTCACTAGCACGTTAACAACGAGGCATTCACCCATGCATGGCAATTCGTTTCTTATCTAATTACATTTCATATGCACAGTTTAAAACATGCTCAAAACTCGTCTTTCGTAGTTCAAAATCATGATGCATGACAACACAATATGCACTACGCATTGACCAAACAACCAAACAACAATTAAAGCAAACAAGCATTCAAGCATTCAAGCAAACAAACAATCCTACCATTCAATGGTGTAGGCCCGAAGGCAATTCACAAACGATCCATCACTTACCTGGCGTTCTTGAAATCTTCTCGTGCTTCGTAACTTCGCGCTCTAACTGGAATACTTATAAAATTATACAACCATCAATCAATTCATAACTCTCTATCTTGAAAGTCCTAACTCATACCAAAATCGAAACTCTCCACTAAACCCGAAATCCCACATAATTTCCGTCCAACTGCAGAAATTCTCAACCTCTACAATACTCGTCTGAATTGGATGATACAAAGTATTACGGGTTTCTGCGTACGTCTAGTTTCCTATGGTTTCATCCATTTCCCATTCGGATGTCCACGACTTGACCGAATGTGACTAAATGGATACCGTTCTAAAAATTCACATACTCGGCCAATCAACCAGCCAATCTTTCCCACCAATTCTCGTAATTCACTCCTATTTCTATTCTAAGCACCAATATGCGTATGAAATCAACTCTACACTCAATTTCTCTACTAGGTTTTCACCGAATCACCCGATAGCCTAGTTAACTCTGTTTTTGTCACTAAAACAACAAACACATTAACTATCTACTCAAAACTAAGTAAAACTTACCGTGATTCAGAAGAACGGAGGAATAATCGATTTCTGAACAAGAGGATAGATTGCCGGCTCGCGGGAGATAAGAGAAGAATAGGGGAAATGGGGAAACGTTGCACTGAGAAGAGGGAGAACACCGATGGTATTCTGTCTTTTCTCTTTTTTATTATTTTAATAATATTACCTAATTACTAAACTACCTTCAACTATTAATCTTTTCGCAAATCTGCGATACTGTCCAATTTTGGTTGAATTCTTAAAGTTTTCAATTCTACATTAGCCTCAAAATAATCTTTCACTTAGGGGCAGAAATTTTTCATTATCAATTATGACAAAAACCTCACCGATTATAATTACAAAAATCTGAAATTTATTTAGACGAAAATTTCGGGTGTTACAATGTGTGCTTCCAATCTTGCTCCGTATGTCATGGTGTGGCTGTCCTGAGTAGAGCAGGATGTGCGCCTACTTGACTCACACGTGAAAGTGAAAGATGATAATAATTGAAACGAAAACGAAACAAAGTGTAGAAGTTGCATGTGTTAGGGGTTGAGTTGTCCATTGATTTTACTTCATGCTCTATACTTGCTAAGCATTATGCTTATGTTTTGTGTTCCGTGGTGTAGGTGACGACAAGCTTTATGCCGAGTTGCTAGGTGACGAAAATGCCTAAGATGAGATTGGAGGCGTACGCTGTATGCCGGTGCAGGCCGTTGTTGGGGCGACTCGACCATGGCGATATTTAGGATTGTATGGTATGGTGATAGTCGAGATGAGAGTAGGGATTATGTTTTATTTTGAATTTACTTGAAAGAATTGTGTTTTAAAATATAGGTCTGTACATTGTGGATTTAATCGTGGGATTTTCATCTTGTGTTTTCTCTAAACTGCTATTTTTTTTCGTATACTGGTGTAAGGTGTCGACCGAAGTCCACTAGTGTCGACCGGTCAGTGAAAAATGGAAGGGGAGTGTCGACCGTGAGGTTCGACCGGCGTTGGCAGAGCCAAAGTAAGTGTCAACCCATGGTTATAGGTGTCGATCGGACAGTGTAAAGATGGCAGTGGTGTCCACCGCGAGGATCTACCTCCGCAGACAAAGAGGATCAGGGTGTTGACTTGTGGAAGCAGATGTCGACCCCTCTCTGAGTTGAACGTAGAAGTGTCGACCATTGTTCCCAGTGTCGATCGACAAAAATACCCGAGAGAAATGTAGTGTCGACTAGTGTTCCCTGTGTCGACCGATGAAAAACACGAGAAGACCCAAGTGTCGACCAGGGCTTACAGGTGTCGACCATGTCTCTCCGTTTTATGTGAAATAAAATAAAGTGTTGTCTAAACTGATTTTTATTGATTTTTCCACTGCAATGCCGTTTAAAAATAATCTTTTCAAAAATATTGTTTTAGGTCGAAGAATAAAAGTTTTAAAATTCTATGCGAGTTTTACAATGCAAATGAAATAAGTAGTAATTGTCAAACCGGTCCAAGGTGGATCGAGGGATGTGAAGAGTTGGTATCCGAACAGTGAACGTACCGGGAATCGAGTAGGGTTCCTGGGGCGTTACACCACCAATTGAAGTTGATTGCCTCGTCGACACCCAAGCTAGGTAGTCGCTGATCTGCCCCTCGAATTGCCATAGGTTGATGTCTCTCTCCCATGTGGCCTCCTCTTCATTCTCTCATTACACTAAGAATTCCCACCATTCATCCTTCTTGCTGGCCTTGATGGTCCGGTGGTCAAGAATTTTTGCTATCTTTCTAGCAAACTCCACTCACACCCCGAGCGGTGCCCTTTGCACTTGTGGCCGATCCCCCTGATGATAAGGTTTAAGAAAACTTACATGGAAGTAGCCTATTGTGTAACCGTCGGTCCATGACATTCTTCCATAGTTGTGGAGTTAGCTTTAAGAAAACCCTGTCTCCTTCTTTAAACTCCAACATCCTCCTCTTTGTATCGGAATATTTCCTTATTCGGTGTTGAGCCTTGGCAAGGCTGTCTCGGGCCTGCTCGAGCAGCTACTTTCGATCCAGCGCAAAGTGATATACCACTGGGCAAGAACCCCGTCCTTCGCTCTGTTACGCCATGTTCAACGGTGTGCTAGGCTCGGAGCGTTAGCTCCCCCAGGCTAATCTCGATCAATGATAACTTGTGAAGATTATAGGAGAATTGGCCCAACTCAAGTAGTTCGAGCCAATTCTGTTGTGTCGCCGATACATAGTGCTGCAAGTACTCCTCGAGCAATGCGTTGATGCGCTCCGTCTGGCAATCAGTTTGAGGATGGTTTGCGGTGGAGAATTTAAGCTCCGTCCCCAAATGTTTGAACAAGGCTATCCAAAATTTGCCCGTGAATCTTGGATCCAGTCGCTTATGATCTCACGAGGGATGCCAAAATATTTCACCACGCCTTTGAGAAAGTGCTTGGCCGCATCATGTGCTGAACACCCCTTCAGAACTCTCACGAATACTGCATATTTAGAGAGCCGATCTACCACGACCATAATTGCGCCCATCCTCTCGATGGACGTTAGGCCCGTGATAAAGTCAATAGAAACCGAGTCCCATGGCTTCTCTGAAATGGGGAGAGGTTGAATAAGCCCCTCTTGCTTCTTTCTCTCCATCTTGTCCTCTTGGCAAATGAGACAAGTTTTGACGTGCTGCTCCACATCCTCCTTCATTTTGGCCCATACATAGCTACGGCTCAAAAGTACCACCATGCGCTCCACGCCTGGATGGCCCGCCCACCGAGTATCGTGGGTCTCCCTCAATATCTGCTAGTGCATCCCGCTTGTACTTGGAACAAATATTCGGTTGCCTTGGCCGCTCAACAGGCCGTCTTCAAGCCAATATCTCCAAATCAAGCCCCCCTCGACTTGATCGTCTTTTTTCGCTACTATAATCTCTTCCAAAAAGTTAGAACGTACCTCGATTAGCGCTGCTACTATCTCCTCACATGTCTTCTACCTAAGCGCATCGGCCACCCTATTCTCAGTGCCTGGCTTGTGCATCCATGCAAAGTCGTACTCGGCCAAGAACTCCTGCCACCTTGCTTGCTTTGGCGACAGCGTCTTTTAAGTGTAAAAGTACGTATTGGCTACGTTGTCCGTCACAACCACAAATCGAGTCCCCAAGAGATAGTGCCTCTATGTCATAAGACAATGAATAAATGCCACCATCTCCTTCTCGTGGGCTGAGTACCTCTCTTCTTAGGACTACGCCAATTGCTCGATCCGAAGCATCTGTATGCACCTCAAATGGTGCTGCAAAATTCGTCAACTTTAGTATTGGTTCGGAGGAAACCGCCTCCTTTAGCTGCACGAATGCTTCTTGGCATGCGTCCGTCCATAGCCAAGCTTGTTCCTTCCGCAATAAGTTCGTCAATGGGCTTACAATCCTTGAGTAGTCCGCAATAAAGCTGCGGTACTAGTGAGCTAGACCCAAAAAACATCGTAGCTCGGTTACCTTTGTCGGCGCAATCCATCCGTCGATTGCGGCCACCTTGTGACTATCCATGCATATCGAGCCCCGCTTGATGTAATAGCCGAGGAAGTTGAACTCCTTCACCCCAAATTCGCATTTCTCCTTCTTGACATATAAAGAGTGTTGCCGCAACCTCTCTAGCACTTCCCGTAAGTGTTGTATGTGCTCCTCTAGTTACTCCGAATATATGACAATATCATCCAAGTACACTACTACATGATGATCCAAAAAGTCATAGAGTACCTCGTTCATCAGGTTGCAAAAGGTGGCATGTGCATTGGTTAGCCCAAAGGGCATCACCAAAAACTCATATGACCTATAACGTGATACCATAGTCGTCTTTGCATCATCATCGCGTTCAATACGCACCTACCAATAGCCCGATCGAAGGTCCAGCTTAGTGAAGTAAGATGCCTTCGACAATCTGTCGAACAAGTCACTCGCGTGAGGAATAGGATATTTATTTTTTATAGTCACCTTGTTCAATGCCTGATAGTTGACACAGATCTGTAGTGCACCATCCTTCTTGCGCTGAAATAGTACCGGTGCACCACAACGTGCCTTAGATGGTTCGATGTAACTTGCCTCCAACAACTCATCCAGCTGCTTTCTCAACTCTGCTAACTCGGAGGGTGCCATCCTGTATGGCGCCTATGCCGGTGGAACCAAGTTCTATTTTGTGATCCACTCCCTGCCTCAATGGTAGCTTCTTTGGCAACTCATGTGGCATCATGTCTTGGTACTCCTCGAGCACCCAAAGAACCTCTATTGGCATATTACTAACCTGGTCTCCCCTGACCTCCCACAAGGTTATCAGAAAGGTGGTCTCGCCTCTCCTTAGGCCCGCCTTCACATGCAAAGATGTTGGTAACATATTACCTCCTCTTGTTTCACTCTTCACCATGCATGATGCGGAGTCGTCTTGGATCATCAGAATGCCAAGATGCGGCAGAACCATCGCCTTGGCTTGTCGAAAGAACTCCAATCGCAGAATGAGCTCAAAGTCGTCTTGGGAAACCACCATGAGTGGGCATTTCCGTCGCCACTCTGCTACACGCATCAAAGGTTGTGTCGTACCTTTGATCCGCGCTATCTCCAATCCAAGCTCCCGTGCTTTCTTGTCCGAGATGAAATTGTTAGTTGCACCTGTATCCAACATTGCACGTACTTCCTCCCCTGGATGTTAATCTCAACATACATGAGCCCTTTATGAGAAGGCCCCGCCTCTTCGCTTGTGAGGGCATTGATAAGCTGAATGGGGTTCACCCGAGGCTTGTCTTCCTCGTTGGACCCCTCCTCCTTGATGCGCAAGGAAGCCGCCGCTCCCTTATTCGGACAATCTTAGGTAAAGTGTGAGCCACCACATATGAAACATCCCGACACATTCTTCTTTTGGGAGTGATCAAGTCCCTTGGATTTATAAGCTCCTTGGAATGGTTTCCCTTTTGCCATGCTTCCACCACTTTCCTTACCCGTGCGCCTATCCTCCTTGCCCTTCCTCCTGTTGGTTGGGGTCAAGGTCTTGCAGTTCACAAGAGCCTCGGCAATGGAGATAGTCACTTGCACATCCTTCCCGCCATGGCGCCTCAATTCCGCTTGCGCCCACGGTTGAAGTCTCGCCATGAAGTTGAACAACTTGTCGTTCTCATGCATAGTTGAAATATCGAGGAAAAGTTAGCTATATTCCCTAACACAGTCACGTACCGTGCTCGTTTGTCGTAATTTCCTCAACGCCTCTTTCGCGGTCCATTCCAAATTTTGCAGTAGGAAATGGTCTTTGAGTTCACTTTCGAGCACCTCAAAAGTGTCTATGTGTGGCTCCCGATCCTAGTTTTGTTGCCACCATAACTTTGCGTCGTCGCCCAGGTACATGCTTGCAATCATTACCTGGTTGTCCTCCTTGACAGCGGCGGCCATGAAGTATTGCTTCATGTCCTAAAGGAAGTTATTCAACTCCTTTGCATTGTGGTTGCCTGTATAAGGTTTAGGCTCTGCAACCTTATATTACATGGCTGAAGTAGCTAACCTCCGGCTTGAGCCTCCAACCGCGTTCTTGTCTATCTTGGCAAGCTCCTTGTTTATTCGATTAACGGTGTCCGTGACATGTTGTTCGATAGCCAAATTGTCTGCCCCCACCGATGCTTGGAAATCGCACATTCTTTCTTCATCAGCCGAAGATCCACCACCAATGGCCTATCCTTTGATGTTGCCATTGATATACCGACAAAGCACTCCAACACGTTGAACCTCGCAAGAATAGCCTCCAAGGTTCCTTGCTCCAGAGATTCCATCTTTGTGGTTAACCGAGCTCTGATACCAGTTGTCACACCCCCAAATTCGCACCTTGAATTTTCACCTTCTCGGTTGGATGTGCGGCGCCAAGTCCCTGACTTGACAAGCCTTCCTCCTTTGGTGCATGTGGAATGAATTGCACAAAGAGACACAAGTGTTTACGGGAGCAAAACCATTCAACCTTCTTTCTATTCCAAATACAAAGACTAGAACACTCACCAAGACACACCACAATAGCTTAAAGAACTCCTTTATCGGATGCCTTTAACTTGGTGTGTCAAGTGGTTTATATACACCTCATGGCTAAGCCATGACTTAAATTTGACATCAATGTGCAGCCCTCACTTAATGCCCTCGGATGCCTCTTTTAATTTTCGGTCACACGCACGTCATGAATGCCTGCCGCCTGCCTGCTGCGCGCAGCATTGATGTCTGCTCTGCACCATCAATATCTACCGCGTGCGCGCCATCAATGCATGCCGCGTGCGCCAACGCTCGGTCGCCAGTTTGCCCAGCGTGCCCCGTCTGAAGATTGCATCCCATGCCCAGCGCCCAGTGCCAGCGCCTGCCCGGCACGCCGTGTCCGTCCCGCGTTCCTGTCGTGTCCGTCCCGCGTGCCTGTCGTGTCCTGCGCGTGTATAACGCCCTTTGCCAACGGCTAGTTGCCGAGGTGTAACCCCCCACCAACGGCTATGCCACCTGCCGTAACGCCCCAATGGCTATCACCAAGTCGTGTCCAGACAGTGTCTCCGCGCACCGCGTGCGCCAACTACGCGCCCTCATAACTCTAGCGCCTTGCTGGTGCGTAACGCCCCAGCTGCGCATACATCGTGCGCCAGCCGCGTGCCGAGTGCGCCCCGTGTGCGTGTAACTACGGTCGACTAAATGCTCTGCCCAACACTTAGTCATTTCAGCACTTATAGGCATGGCTCCACGGATCAGCCCTCTTGCCCATGTCTGCCTCATGGGTTACGCACCTTGTGCATCTCGGTGGGCCGCGCACCCAACTGATGTGTGCTCGACGGTAGCCTGGTTCCTCCTCTCCTTTGAGCCCTCAGCTCTTGCCTTCATGCACCATGGGAAATGGGGCATGACAGTGAGGCTGGACGCACTCACCATACCACCCCCTAGCACGTCACCACTGTCTTGGTTCTTGCAGCGACGGGGCCAGAGTTGCTCACCACCACACACACCGCAGCAGTCATACCAAGGTGAGGCTGGACGCATTCACCACACCACCCCCTGGCACGTCGCCACCGTACCGGTTCACCATGAACAGGGCCTGAGCTGCCCACACATACATCATTCTCACCGCCAAGCGTCACACTTCACATTCGCACGTAAAACCATGGCTAAATTAATTTTCGTTATACTTTTCAAAACATGATGCATGACTGAACAAAAACATGCAAAACACATAATACCTCGCTACCGTCCCATGGTGTAGGCCCGTAACGACAATCCACATGCAAACACAACTTACCTAGTGTCCTAACTTTCCGTGGCGCTCGTTTCTATCACTTACTCGGAATCAACCTATCACATAACCGATTCACATTAAATTTCATCCCACAACTCATCTTGTGTACTCAAATTACGTATACTAACTTAATCTTTCACACCCCAAGAATCCACACGTTCTCGGTACGGTTACTACAATTACACATTATGACATCAAGAAACTCAATGTGAACTCAATCAATTTAACACCACTCTCATTTTCAAATCATATTAAAAAGAACATTTGTAAGTTTAAAATTTTTCGACTCGATTTAAAAACGACTCGTGCCTCAAAGGGGGAACAAGTAAATTCTTAATATAAAATACACAGCGAAAAAGTACCATTTAATGGAGTCTTAAAAAAAATTACAATACTTAAAAATTTTGGAAAAAGAGTCCAGCATGCGCCACTCGCGCCTCTCGGGTTCGGCGCTGCACGCCCTCGGCTCGGTGCTGTGTGCCACAACACGATGCTGTACGCTCAACTGTACCCCACGCGCGGACCACAGCGACGTACCCCACACGGACCACATCGACAACGCCGCGTGCCCCCGACACGGCACTGTGCGCCCTCACCATTGCATTGCGCGCCCCGCTCATACGCCTTGATCGGCCATGCACACCTCGCCCCACCCCTACCTCGGCAAGGCATACACGCCTTCCTGGCGCCACGCACCTCACGCGTTCTGCCTCTGCCGCACGTTCACGCCCGTGCACCACTCTTGGCGCTAGACAACCCACGCGCGCTTGTCGTGCCACGTGCCCCGCGCGCTGTAGCCGTGCCGCGGTCCCATAGGCGACCTCAACCTGAGCTGCGCGCCCAACCAACCCACCGGCGTACCCCGCACGCTCAGTTTGACTTTTCGAGGCCATGTCTTTCTCCTGAAAATTTGGCAGAGTAACGCCTATACCTACGGACCCCAACCTGCAAACAATACACCATATAAATTCTCAAAGTACACCATTGAAATTCATCAAGAAATCACTGAAGGAAAAACAGAGTGGGAGGAAATAAATTTGACAATTATCGATGAAGAAAGTCCATAGTATAGAGCAACACAATGCTCATACATATAATATATATACGTGTACTCGAAACTATCCAAAGAACCAGGAAAAACCACTTCTTTACACTGTACAACATGTAAAATAGAACCGTCCCCAAACACCTTACCAAAAGTCACCACCTCCACGGGTCGGTTCGCGATAACAGTCCGCCGTCTAGTGCCTCGGTTGCACGACACTAGCTGCCCTACTGCTTAAGACTGGGCTCTCGAATATCACCAGCAGAAACCTCAACACCTACACCATAGAACACACAACATAAGCTTAATGCTTAGCAAGTACTGCGATATGAAAGTAAAACCGACAATGCAATCCTATCACATGCAATCTCTACGATCACGCTCATGTTGTAACAATCTATGACGCGTAGTGTAGCCGTGCCAGGGTGAGGGTGAACCTTGTGCCACGCTACACCCTAACACGTGACCACCGTCCAAGACTCCCCAGCAATGAGGCCGACAAGCCACACACACACGCCACCTCCCAGCAACCAAAACACTGTGAGAATGAACCTCGTGCCACAATACACCCTGATGCGTCGCCACCGTCCTGGTATCCCAAGCAACAGAGCCACAGTTCCCACACTCACACGTTTCGCGACAGTACAGCTAGCCCACTCCCCAAGCAAAATTCGTGATTGGTGATGCATCGGCCCACTCCTTGAGCAGGATCCACGGTGCCACTATCAATCATCCTCACTGTCAACACATACACGCCGCGTGACGGCCCAGCATGCCCACTCCCCCAACAGAATTCACAGTTGGTTAAGTACCGGCCAACTCCCCGAACAAGATTTGCGGTACCACCGCCACGCGTCTCACAATCACTTACTCAAAATATGCTCAAAAATAATATTTTTTTCCCTTTTCAAAACATGATGCATGTCAAATAACACGCACACACATCACCATCAAACAACACAATCCTAATGTTCTTCAGTGTAGGCCCATCTGGGCAAAACACATGCATGCACTACTTACTTTGCATACTAGGTTTTCCCCTTGCACGACTTCACCAAAAATCTAGTTCAACCTAGACATAAACAATCACTCATCAATATTCGCATCAAAATTCACTAAACATGCTAAAAATCACATCTTCCAACTAAACCCATAAAATCCCAACTAAAATGGGTCACTAATTTGGTTCGGCTTAAAACCGGCCTAAACTTCAGACATGCATAACTTTTGCGTCGGTTATTGGAATCGAACGATTCAATAGGCTAAACGCTCATCTAGGAACCTAGTTTAACATACTTAAACAAATTTTAAAATGATAAGCCGTAGCTAGGTGAAAAACACCAAAAATCAAATCTGCCCTTCACCAAAAAATTCCACATTTTAAATTTTTCAACAAAACTCACTTAATTACTCACCAATCTATCACGTTCTAACCTATTTAGCATAATCTAATAACAATTTGAAGTTTTCAATTCAGAAAACCCAAATTCACAGCACGCTCCCTCACGGTTCTTCTCCCTTTTTTTTTTTTTTTAAAAATCGATTTAATTTCTCAACCAATCCTTCACATTCTAATCCACTAAACATCATTTTACAAAACTTGAGATTCCAAACACCAAAAATCCGAATTGCACAATCAACATTCTCGAATTTTCCTCCAAAACGAGCACTCGATCAATCAATGGTTAAACATCGTTGATGCCCCTTCTAAACGCTCTAATTACACTCTCGAACTTCAAAAATCTCGCTCAAAGCATACCGATCACAATCGGTCACGAAAATGGAGAGGAAAAATGTGGGGAGGCTACCTGTTTTTTCGGTCGGGTTTGGCGCGGAAAAGCAAAGCCACTAGCTGGTTTCAGCTAATCGAAGCAGTGGAAGTCTCGCTCTCGCTCTCCCTCTCATTGGTCGTCAGCAAATGTTCTCGGGTTCCAGCTCTCTCTCTCTCGGGCTCAGGATAGAACAGGGTGGAATGGCTTCCACCCGAAGCCACTCCCTTCTAATAAAATAATAAATTTAAATTTAAAATAATTCTAATTTACCAAAATCCCTCATGTGTTTTAATAGTCCATATTTCCGTTAAATTCGCGTTCTCCCGACTTTAAAATTTACAAATTCTTCTATGAATTAAATTGCAAGTTTCATAAAATAAACTTACCGCTAAAAACCTCCCGAAAATAATTTTTGAAAAAATAATTTAATTTAAATTCTGGAAATTTCCTTGTTATTACACAATCCATCAACACTCGACTAAAATGAGTCACTATCTCAACTAGGCCAAAAATCAACCTAACTTCCAACGCGCATAACTTTTGTGTCGGTTATCGGAATCACACGATTCGAGCGACTACACACTCCTTAGGATGTTTAGTTTCTAACGGCTCATCCATTTTGCAATCCATATCTATAGCTTGGCCGAAAGTGGCCGAACGGAAATCATTCCGTAACTCGAGTTTTTTTAGTTATTCAAACACTCAATCTTCTCCATAAGAACCCATAATTGACTCTTACTTCTAGCTTAAACACTGATATACTTACAA
This sequence comes from Begonia peltatifolia, assembly GCA_022433055.1. Taxonomy (NCBI): domain Eukaryota; kingdom Viridiplantae; phylum Streptophyta; class Magnoliopsida; order Cucurbitales; family Begoniaceae; genus Begonia; species Begonia peltatifolia. Next base: position 3,876,713 of record CM039529.1, on the reverse strand, counting down.
AAGTTGACTCTACCTTCTAAAGCTCGCATCTCCCTCTTAGGGTTACCAAAACTATCTAATACAACCTCTAACATTACTTTTAAAACTTAAAATAGCTAAAAAAACTAACTATCTACTACAAAATAACTAAAACTTACCGAAAATATACAAGTTGATGAAGAATTGGAGAAGAAAACGTCACTGTAAGGAGAAGAACCGAAGGAGGGAAGGTTTTCTCGTTGGGAGGAAGGATCACCGAAGGGTGCTCTGTGCTTCCTTCCCCTTTCAATTATAAAAATAATAATAATAATAAACTAATTATTTTATCGCCCTCACTCTTTATTCTTTTAGTTAAGCTGTTATTCGATCCGTATCCGATCGAAAATCCTAAAATTTTTCTTATCCATTAGCTTCAAAATAATCCTTTATCTACTAGTACAACTTCTCTGTTCTCGATTTTTACCAAAACCCTACCGTTTATCAATACGAATTCCCAAAAATTATCTTAGCGGAATCCTTGGCGTTACACCAATCGACACCTCATTCCTCTCTCTCTACCACAGTCGATCTTTGCGGTCGACACCTATAGAGTTTGGTCAACAACTGTTTGCACAGATCGACACTCTTTGCCAATTTTACACTAACCAGTTGACACTTGTTTGCATAAGTCGACACATCAACACTAGAAAACTTCACTGAAATTTTCTAACAATTACCGTAACCATTGTAAACCTTCTAATGGACAGCAATAACATACCTAACTCCCAATTCACGTTTTCTTTATATAAATGGGTAGCATTGCCCTTCATTTACCATTAATTCGGGTCCACATATCCGAAACATCCAATATATATATTTAAACACAAAATCGTTTAATCAAACTTCTAAATTTCTCCTATCAACACATCTAAAACAATTCAACACCTAAATTCCTAACAATATTTCACAAACCTCTATACATTACTCCAAAACACATTATAGCCCACGGGTCAATAACACTCTGACAGCCATAAGAGCCCTCCCATAGCCATTCTTCTTCAACGACGTCACTCGTCAGGTTTAGGTAAGACGTACTCACCTTCTTCTAAATCACCTACATCACAGAGACATCTATGAGTTAAAGGTTCAGTAAGTCAACGTAAATGTAAATGCATGCCGTGCATATGCAGTTCATAAAACATGCAGTCATTTCATTTCATTTCGTTACATAACGGGATGTTATCGGGGCCTTACTCTCACCAGATAGAGAAGGCACATCAAGCGATTAGATAGCCTTCTCCATCTACCAAGGGGAAAACATGTTCCACCTACGGGACAGCCATGTCTAAACCACACCCTGACATGACCGGGATTTCATGCATTCATTTCTTTTCATTAGTTCATTTCTTTTCATAAAACATGTGCAAAAATTCTTTTTCATGTCATTTTTTTAAGGAACGTAATGCATGAATAGTTCATAATGCTTAAACATATAAAACAATCAATGAAAATATAAAAAGACATTCTATAAATTAAACAACCTAACTACCCGTCTAATTTACACTAAAAAATCTAAAACATGAAATCTTGAAAACAGAAATTATTGTAATTTAAGCCAAATCGGCCTAGCAAATCTCGAATACTTACTGCGGGTCCTTTGCAATTAAACTTGGAGTCTGTTTGCCTTAATAGTGGAAATCAAACAACCTAGCAAAACATCAAATTTGATCAGTTAACATATGCACAAGAACTTTCGAATTTTCTTATAACCAATTTTTGTTAAATTTCAAACGCTTATAACTTTCTCGATATAGCTTGGAATCGAGTAACTCCAAGTGCTATGGACTCCTCTAGGAGTTTACTTTCTAATGGTAAAAATACCAATACAGAACCAATAACTAGGCCGAACATCACAAGAACAGAATCTATTCTAGTTTTCATAAAATTCAAACCCACCTCTAATTTTCACTTCTATTATGCCTAATCTTCTATTTTTACTCTATCCAAAACTTTTAGAACCTCTAATATTAAGTTAGAATATCCAAAAGAAGAAGAAAGACCAACCCTAACTGTGAATTTTCAGAGGTTCAACAACCATGCTTAAAAACTTTTCACAAAACCACCAAAACATGTATTTTTGCATGAAAACGCAAGTCTATTATAAACTTTACCTTAATCCTTTAAAATGAAGGGAGTCTTGGCTGAAGAAAAACTGAAAGAGGAGAGGAAATGGCTGCTAGAGAGATCATGGAAGATGAAGAGAAGAATGTAGGTTTTTATAAACTTTACTTAATAAAGTTTAACTTTAGCTTATTTACTTGATTTAATTTAATAACAATTGACCTTATTTCTTATTTCCAACATTTTCCACTCTTATCATTTCTTCTTTTCAGTTATTTATTTTCCTTTTCTCTTTTACTGATTCTCGTTTCTTCCTTTGTTGTTTCCATCTATCGTTTTAAAATAATTCATCAAATATTATTAGGAGAAAATGTACAAAAGTTTTGGGTGTTACATTGAAGGTAAGGCAACCCTCTCATTTAGTGAATAGCTGATTATAGGGTCTAAATGTATAGAGATAGGTTGAGGAAGTTGTGGATTGTTTGGTGTGAAAGAGAAGTGCACGAAAATTTAAGGAATGTGGCTCAAAGGGATGCTATGAATGTCGAGTATTGATGTTAGGATGAGAATTGAGAAACATGTGTTAGGTTATCAAAATTTTAATAGGTGTTTAGTTAATACGATTCAATCGTAGAAATGTTTAAATTGAGGTTTAATGGTTATTTTTATGGTCGTTATTTTAGGTTCGATTGCTCGACAAAAAAGTGAACTTAAAATGCTAAGGACCCGAGGTAAGTGGGTGTTAGGTTTCCGGCCCTTGAGGCCCTACATTATAATGATATTAGGATGTTAGAATTATGATAATGTTTTGATGATTATAATGAATGGTTTGAAGTTTGAGCGAATTGGGTAGTGATAGGACGTTAGGAAGTCGTTCAGTGATATGTTTTCCTTTTTGAGATATATATGTTTATTCAAAAGTCATTGAGGATTTATGTTTATTGTAACACCTCGAGAAAACCCCACGTTCCCAGTGCGCTACAGTACGTCTACATATACACACTAAAACTTGACACAACTCACTCAGTTTAATAGTACTTTCGTTTTCAAATCATCTTCAAAAGAACATTTGTGAGTATGAAAAATTTTCGACTCGATTCGAAAACAACTCGCGCTCCGAAGACGGAACACAAAATCCTCAATATAAAAATATGCAGCGGAAGAGAAAATAAGTTAAAATAGTTTTAAAATAAACCGACAAGACTCGAATTCCTAGGAAGGAGTCCAATATACCCCTCGAACTACCCAAAATCGGTGCTGCACATTCACGTCCCTACTTCGACGCCCCGCGCGCACCCTCGCGGTACCGCAAGTGCCCACTCAACATCACCATGTCATGCGCACGTTCACAGCGCTGCGTGCCGCACGCACCTTGCCTCCGTACCGCACGTCCACACGCATGCCCTCACCCAGCCGCACTACCCGTGAGCATCCGTAGAGCCGCGTACCCCACGCACCTGCGATCACGCCACACCCTCACGCTCACCCACACTTCTCCAGCACTCACTGTACTCATCCCGACCTATTCCATATTCTTTTGACTCCCTACCTCTCTCCCGAAATTTTGGCAGAGTAACGCCTAAAAACTGGCTATCCCAAAAATTTTAAACCCTGTACACAGTTCACCAAAAACTAACAGTATTTATCTATCAACCATCCAGAGAATCTCCATAACAAAATCAGAGTTTAAAGACAACGACAATCCATCAAATACAAATGAAAAAAGTCCACAGTATAGAGCAATATAATACTATAACATATAAAAATACGTACGCGTCCTCAAAACACTACAACCACTCTATACAATCCTGTACAACTGACGTCTATACAAACTCCTCTATCTGCATAAATACCCGACACAAAATAACAACCCAACGAATGCACCATCACCTACCACCACTGTCACACCCCCAATTCTCGCACCTAGAATTTTTCGCCTTCTCGGTGGGATGTGCGGCGCCAAGTCCCCGACTTGACCAGCCTTCCTCCTCCTTCGGTGCTTGCGGAACGAATTGCACAAGAGACAAGTGTTTACGGGAGCAAAACCTCCCAACCCTCTTTTCTATTCCAAATAAAAAGACTAGGACACTCACTCAAGGCACACCACAATAGCTAAGGAACTCCTTTGTCGGATACCTTTAGCTTGGTGTCTCGAGAGGTTTATATACATCTCATGGCCGAGCCATGTCTTTAATTGGACACTAAATGCCCATCGGATGCCTATCTTCAATGCTGGCCGCGCACCATGAATGCCCGCCGCGCGCCTGCTGCGCGCAGCATTGATGCCCGCCGCGCGCCATCAATGCTTGCCGCGTGCGTGCCATCAATGCATGCCGCGTGCGCCAGGGCTCGGTCGCCAGCCTGCCCAGTGCGCCCCATCTGAAGGTAGCATCCCGCGCCCAGCGCCCTGCGCCAGTGCCCATCTGGCACGCCGTGTCCGTCCCGCGTGCCTGCCGCGTACCGCGCGCGCTCGTAACGCCCCGCGCCAACGGCTAGCTGCCGAGGTGTAACGCCTCAGCAACGGCTATGTCCGCGCGCCAACGGCTATGTCACCTGCCGTAACGCCCCAACGGCTATCCCCAAGCCGTGTCCAGTCCGTGTGCGCTCCGTGTGCACCAATTGCGCGCGCTCATTACTGCAGCGCCCTGCTGGAGCGTAACGCCCCGGCTGTGCGCACCGCGTGCGCCAGCCGTGCGCCGCGTGCGCCCCGTGTGCACACCGCGTGCTTGTAACTGCCTGCTCACTAAATGTCCTGCCCAACACTTAGCCAATTTAGCACTTACTTGCATAGCTTCACGGATCTGCCCTTTGGCCCATGTTTGCTTCATAGCCGGCGCACCTTGTGCGTCTTTGTGGGCTGCGCGCCCCTGCCGCGCGCCCATCGTGCGCTTCATGCTGCTGCGCACCCGAGGAGTAGCCCAGCTTCTCCCCTCCTTTGGGCCACTTGGCCCTTGCCTTCATGCACCATAGAAAATGGGGTGTAACAACCACCATAGGTCGGGTTGCCCTAACAAAGTCCGCCGTCCGGTGCCTCGGTCGTACGCCACCAACCGTCCTATGCCTCAGGACTGGGCTCTCGAGGCTCACCAGTAATATCGTCAACACCTACACCATAGAACATATAACATAAGCCTAATGCTCAGTAAGTAATACAATATGAAAGTAAAAGCCGTCAATGCAATCCTATAACATGCAGTCTCTACACTCACACTCATGTTGTCACATCTGTGACGTGTAGTGTTACCGCACGAGGGTAAGGAGGAACCTAGCGCCACCCTACACCCTGACACGTCGCCATCGTCTCGGACTCCCCAGCAACGAGGCCCACAAGCTATACCCACGCATCACCACACAGCAACCACATCAGGGTGAGGGTGTACCTTGCGCCACACTACACCCTGACATGTCGCCCCAATCCCAACCTTCCCAGCACGAGGCCAAAACTGCCACACACACACGTTTCGCGACAGGCCAGCCGGCCCACTCCTCGAGCAGAATCCGCGGCTGGTGTTGCACCTGCCATCACGCTAGTAGAATCCGCAGTACCACTACCCATCACCCTCAACGTCAACACACATTCACGCCGCATGATGGCCCAGCTGGCCCACTCCTCGAGCAAAATCTGCGACTGGTGAAGCACTGGCCCGCACACTAGCAGGATCCGCGATACCACCGCCACGCTCCTCATCACCTACTCAAAATATGCTCAAAACCATTTTCGTTCCCGTTTTTTAAAAAAATGATGCATGTCAAACAATACGCACACACACCACAATCAACAACATGAAATCCTAAAGTTCTGCGGTGTAGGCCCACTTGGGTAAAACAGATGGATGCACTACTTACCTGGTGTCCTAAGCTCGGTCGACGCATAGCTTCGTCAAAAAAAAGCCTCAACCTAAAACACAACCAATCCCTCATCAGTATTTATTTCAAAATTCACCAAATAGCTAAAAATAATATTCCTTGACTACACTCATGAAATTCCAACTAAAACAGGTCATTGGTTTGGTTTGGCCGAAAACCAGCCTAAAGTTCGGACACGCATAACTTTTGCATCCTTTAACGGAATTGAACGATTCAAGTGGCTAGGAACCTAGTTTAACATACTAAGACGGATTTTAAAACGGTAAGCTACAGCTAGGGGGAAAAGCCCCGAAACTGAATCTGCCTCTTTTTATTCAATTTCGCATTTTTGTTTCTCTTTAACAAAAACTCACTCAAAATCAGTTTTACGTACCAAAAACAGCCACGTCACTATCACACGTTGCAATTCTATGAAAAACGCTCACTAATTTGACTTGGACCAAAATCTGACATAAACTTCTGACACACATAACTTTTGCGTCGGATATCAAAATCGAACGATTCTAGCGGCCATACGTCCCTCTAACAACCTAATTTAACTAACAAAAACAGAATTTAAAACAATTAACCGTAACCCCATCAAATCCCCAAAAATAGTACTATTTTTATACGAAAAAAATCTAAAATCTCAACTTCGATCCAATTTCGCCAAATCCCTTCACCGAACATCCACATTACTACCAATTAAGCATAATCTGAACAAAACCAAGTATATCGAACTCAAAACTCGAACCCTACAACCAACAAGCCTCAGATTTTCCCCTCCCTCCCAAGCACTCACTGTCCGCTCACTACACCCACATTCGCAGCCCATAATCGACCCCTATACCGAGCCAAATCGTCGGAGAACAGGAAAGAACCGAGCCCTCAAGCTCGGTCGACAGGAGCTGAAACAGGGGAGGAGTTACCGG